>CM062814.1:872230439-872700526 GCA_031772625.1 Pinus tabuliformis | reverse complement strand
TTGATGTTGCATCAACATTTCTTTTTTCAGAGTAAATTTTCAACATTTTTAAAAAAAATAACCATTTTTTTTTGTGCAAAAAGCACCCAGAAAACAAAAAATGTTGATGATGGAATAACACATTTCTTTTTCGAGATAAATTTTCAACATTTTTTAGCAATGATGTTAAAGATAAAATATCATGACTACGAAAAACCTTAAAATTTCAATGATTTTCAGGCATGAAATTAAAGATAAAATATCATATCTCTGAAAAGCCTTAAAATTCCAACAATTTTCAGCCATGGTGTTAAAAATAAAACATCATGATTCAAGAAAACCTTAAAATTTTGACATTTTTTCAACCATGGAATTAAAACCAAAGATCATGACTACAGAAAACCTTAAGTTTTCAACATATTTCAACCATGGCATTATGGAAAAATTATATGACTAAAAAAACTTTAAAAATGAACATTGAATGAAAGAGTCATTATACCAAGAGTAATTTCTTTTTTAAATGCTAAAAGTATAGTTATTTTAAAATCTTAGTCTAAGACAACTTGACACATTGCAACAAAATTTTAAAAATCAACCATCAAATTGACACGGAATGTAGGTGAAATCGACCCATTGCAATGAAAATTTAAAAACCAACCATGAAATTGACACATTGTGGGGGAAGACTTGATCCATTATAATGAAAACTTTAAAATCAACTATCAAATTGACACATAATGAGACCGGTTGCTAGTCTGGGATGGCACAAGCTCTGCAGAAAAATAAAACAAAATAATAAATATAAATGAAAAATATAAAACAAAACAAAAATTAAAACATTGAAAAAAAATAATAACAAGTTTAAAACATAAAAAAAGACAAAAATTAGAATCAAATATTATATATATATATATATATATATATATATATATAAACAAAACAAAATAAAACAAAAAAAAAATTAAAAATATAAAAAAAAAAGAAAATATTTCCAAAAAAAACTTTATTTAAGAATAAATAAATAAAAGTTAACACAAATAAACAAATAAATAATAACTAAATGAATATTAAAAAATAAAAATAAAAAAATTTAAAACATTAAAAAATATCATTAAAATAAAAAAAATAATAATGAAATTTAAAAATTTACAATGTCAAAAATAAGCTAAAAAAAGTGGGGTTGATGTTGCATCAACTCTTTTCAAATTGACATGAAAAACACTAACATTAAAAAAAATGTGCATACTTAATACATAAGAAAAATTCAACTGTCAAAAATACGCTCCAAAAAAAAGTGTATTCTGAATCATCACTTTTGAAAATCGAATGATTTTTTGCAACTATAAAAAAGTCATAACTCGATACAGTTCCCATTTCATAGGTTATTTTGGTATGCATCGATGTTATCACAATAACGCACCAAAACAGTGTTCAATAAAAAACCTATCGGTCGTAAATTTCATTTTTACCATTTGCAATGTTGTAGAGCTCTAAAGCACCGGTGCCACTCTTGCCCCACTCAAGTGCCTTGTTGTCATTGCTTCTCTTTCTCACCATACTTTTGTCTCGTGTTCATTGTGTGTCTTTTGAATTTTCTCAAACGGTGGTGAAATTTATTTTTCTCATTTACGTGTCAGCTATGCCTCCCCGACAAGCAATTGTTCAAGTAATGTCTATGTTTCTCTAATTTAATTTTTTAGCATATCATAATTGCAAATTAGGTGCAAAAATTCATTTTTTTTGAATTTGTTTTTCCTACGTGGTGTCGCTCGACAGGTTCGGCTTGCACCGGTAGCGGTGCACCCTATAAATTTACAAGGTGCACCACAATCTGGTGCGTGAACCTAACACACCACAGTCTTTTCATTGTGTCGGGTAAATTAAAACACACACTGGGAAATGCTATAAATTGTAAGTCAGTGGGTACATTTTTAAGTTACACCTGGTGTGTTTATATTTACCAAATGCACTACAAATGTAAGATTAAAAAAATATAGCTCGATGTGTTCAATAACCTGAACGTTTTGTTTCAATGCGAAAAGGTTATACATATGCAACGGTGCATAAGGTTTTCTCGATGCACCGCGTTGAAAATGTATGTATGCGAACCAAAAGCGATGCGTCATATGTATGTACGCACCATTGTTGGTACTTTCATGTTTGATAGCGCACCGGAGTCAGTGCATTACTATTTTTTAGGCACACCGGGGATGATTTTTTTTTAATTGAAATTTATATGTCCATATTTATAAATACATTTTCATTTTAAAAAAAAAATGTATGAGTTTGATGTATTTTATATGTCAATCATGTAGTAAAGATGCCAACAGAGGGAGCAATAGAAGCAACAGGAGAAAATAGCGAACCAATACAATGTGATCCGACCATGGGAGGTGTTGTCACTCCTAGAGACAACCCCTAGGTTGAGGAGAGGTTAGTGCCTAGGACATCTTAGTGTCTCTTGAAGATAATTCATTGTTGCTCAAGAGATAAATGAAAAAATGATTTTAAATCTGGTTCAATTACCTTTCACAGAGGTAGATTCAAACATACACATAAACAATATAGATCATCCCAAGAATAAATGTCCAAGTCTGGTGGCCTACACATAGTAAATGCAGCTCAATTTATCGTTGCAATAAATATGGGAAGGAGAAAAATAAGGAAGGAATTCAGCATAGAGGGTTGGACAGACCCAGAATCCTAAGCAGTAAATCCCAGTAGAATCATGAAAGAATAAGGAAATGAAGTGCAGAAATTATGGAGCGCATTTTAAGGTTTCCAACTCAATATTTCATAGGTAATTTCTACTACAATATAACATAGTAAATCTACAATCTCACAGGTACTCTCTAATAGAGTATACACAAGTAAATCCATGATTTATGAGTGAATCCAATAGCTACAACTTCAATAATTTCTAATGAAGAGAAACACATATGCAGTGACATACAGAGGAAGAACACAAACTACACATTCCTATGCTTGGAATCACCAGATCTTCTTCATTAATCTTCAAAAATGGAGTCCATATCACAGGCACAAACTGTTGAAATTTGTATAACAATTACCACCTCGGGAACAAACAATTAAACCAAAACTTGGAACCTCTCTCTGAAAACAAAACTCAGAATCACTGAAAAGATAGAATTCATACCCCTGAGAACAGAATTTTGGAACCTTTCTAATGAGTTTATTCTTCCCTTTTATTGGGAGAGAGGACTCAAACAATAGTTACAAAATATTTCAACGTACTACAGTTGTTTGAGTGTGTGAATTTCCTAGTTGTCCTAATGATTGCATAACAGATTCGATTCTTTTCTTGAAAATGGAAAAATAACAAAACGTAGAAAATGTGAGGTGTAATGATTGACACGGAAAAATATCTCCAATTCCTATTCATCTGATTTCCTCTGATCAGGCCATGCCTCTACCACAACATTCCTTCACAGTTACTAGCCAATTTGCATGTCGCTTTCTCCCTTTAACAACTAGAATCTCCCCCTTTTTGGAGTTGGACGTGGTTGAATATGGTGGTGTTAGAGGTGCTTTGTAGCTTAGTTGTCGACCCATCTATTTTTTATAACCTTTGTGTTGCAGTATCGAGCCTCAATGTATCGTAACTCTTATTTAAATAATGTTACGAAATCACAACATTTTGATGCCGTTAACCCCCTTTTCTCTTAGCCCCTTTATCATTTATCAACCATAGGACCACTGCCTGAGACCACTATTATATCTCTTAGGGGCTGTAGTATTGGAGCCTTCATCCATTATAACTCCATTTGAAATAAATGTTACAAAATCATATCATCCCGATGCTCTTAGCCTTTTTTCGTTATCCTTCTTATCGTAATTCTTCCATAGAACCGGGTGTCATGACCAGTGGCTTGGCGCTTAGGTGCTAAGGTCTTCGAGCTCCTATTAACGGCCTATTTTCCTTGTAATTACTCTTCCACCCCTGGTTCCTTTAAGTCTCCCACAACCATGAGTCATCAATGCATCAGATCTCCTTTCCTCAGAAGTTCTTCAAAATCTATTTACAACAGAGTTACAAAATCCTCCGCCTCTGATGTACTTCCGTAGCACCTAGGTGCTAGCCCTGCTCTACGCCCCTGGTCCTTTTGGGTCCCTATGACCAGTCACTAGTCTCATCGTTGGAGCTCTCTAGGCATCGTAACTTTTTAAAAATACTTCTACCACGGAGTTCTGATATCTCCATCCCCGATTTTCTCCATAGCACTTAGGTGCTAAACCTTCTCTCTGCTTTGGGTTCTTTGTATCTCTCACGACCACGTGCTAGTCCTCATTGGAACCCCTCTCATCGGAAATTTTTGAAAACTTTTATAAAGGAGTTCTAATATTTCCAACCTCTGATATGCTGACCTCTGAAATTTAGGTTTCGTTATGCTAAGCTTTTTCCAAAATTGGGATCTAGATGGTTGACCTTGTAGAATTTTAGCCACTAGCATGGTTTGTTGGAAAGGGAAAATTGCACCCTTGCCACAAACCAATTCAAAAGGAGACTTCCCAGTTGACCTCCTAGTAATAACCTGGTTGGCCCATAGGGAAAAGTTCAGTTCTAAGTCCCAATTTTTCTAATTTTTTGACAGGGTCTTTTCCGTAATCTTTACTAAAGTCTTATTTGAAGACTCAGCTAGCCTGTTTCCCTGTGGATAGTAGGTGGTGGAGTGTCCCACGATGATGTTGTACTTTTGGAAAAAACTTAGAAACTTGGAATATTTAAAAACTTGAGCATTATCAATGATAATCTTCCTTGGACAACCAAATCTGGCAAGGATATTCTCCTCCATAAAATTAATAACCACTGCATCCATTTCATTTATGGCTGGAATGGCCTCCACCCATTTTGTGAAATAATCAATGGTTGTAAGTATCCACTTGTGTTGACCGTTGGATGGTGGATGTATTTCTCCTATGAAGTCTAGCCCCCATTGCCTGAAGGGCTCCTCCACAAAAATAGGAATTAGGGGGAGGGGTGCCAACTTCTGCTTCTCAGCAAAAATCTGACATTTTCCACAAGATCTGACATAAGCATGAACCTCACCAAACAACTTGGGCCAATAGAAACCTACTTTAAGGATCTTATGGGTTGTGGCTCTCCAGCTGTAATGTCCTCCATAGACACAGTTATGAAATTCATCAATCACCTTAGGAATCTCTTCTTCTACCAGGAATAAAAGAAAAATCCCCATTGGGTCCTTCCAATACAGCTGTCCATTTGAGATAACAAACTTCTGAGCTTGTAACCTCAAGGCCTTGTATTTAACTTTGTCAAAATTTACTGGGAACTTAAGAAAAAGTAAATAATGGACAATATGCTTATACCACTGTGAGACAAGGTATTTCATTTGAATTTTGAGGACACAATGCTTTTCTGCCCCTCTTCTCCTTTGCCTTCTTCTTCTGTATTTTCCAATAGGTTTATGCCCAAGGCCTGGCAGTTAGCTTCAAAAAATATTCTCACTAATCCCTGCCCCTTGATCAACTTAGTGGGTTTGATGTCCATGTCATATTCTTGAATCTTGGAAATCCACTTGCCTCTCTTTCCTTCGTTGTCACCCTGAACTAGAATGTCTTTCACCACAATTGTAGGAACATAAGTTATTATATTTGACTGTAGGAAATAAATTTGGAAGGCCTTTAGATCTTTAACCAAATTATAGGTCTCTTTCTCTAATATATTATACTTCATCCCTATGTCTCACAACACCTGGCTGAAAAACACAATTGGTTTTTCGTGTCCTTCATTAATTTTCTGCAATAGAATGGTTGCCACCTTGTTAGGAGAGGAAAAAGAGAAAATGAGGATGGCCTCTGATAATATAGGTTGGCTAAGGCTGGGGCTTATGAAAAAAAAAATATTGTAGAGAATGACTCTCGGGCTTCTATGGTCCACTTGCCTTTCGTGTCTTTCTTCAACATTTTTGTAATTTCTTTGACAATTTCAGCATAGTTTGGTATGAATCTCCTCAGAAAAATTATTTTGCCCTAGAAATATCGAATCTCCTTCCTATTTCTTGGTAAAGGAATATTATTAATAGCCTCCACCCTTTTGGGATCAATCTTCACTCCTTCCTTTGCTACAATGTGGCCCAAAATCTTCCCTTCACTTAAAGCAAACTGTGATTTCTTGGGATTTAAGGACATATTGTACCTTCTACATTTTTCAAATGTGAGCTGCAAATGCTTGAGGTGCTCTTCATCTAATTTAGAGAAAACAATTATGTCATCCATGGTGTAGTAAAAGTTTTTTCTTTTGATCCTCAGGGTGTACAGTGACTTGGTTGTATCCAGAGAAACCATCCATCATGGACATCTAGGTATACCCTACCACTTTTTGCATAATATAATCCATTTTAGGCAGAGGATAGTTATTTTTCAGCGAGGCCTTATTCAAATTTCTGAAATCTACGCACAACCTTATTTCTCCATTTTTCTTTCTGACAGGAACCAAATTTGCTACCCAATCGGAGTACCTTAAAGGCATACTTATCTTATCCTGTAACAGTATGTTTACCTCCTTTTAAATTTATGGGAGCAACATAGGGAGCAACAGCCTAAGCTTCTGCTTATATGGCTTTACACCAGTTTTTAAACGAATTTTGTGTTGTATGAAAGAGGTGTCAAAAGTCTTCAAATCCTCATATGACCAAGAAAACACGTCTGTGTACTCTTTGAAAAGGTAAAGGTACCTTTGTTTGTATTCTTTAGGAACTCCCCTAGACAGCTTGATGACTCTAAGATCTTCTTCTATGCCAATATTACAATCTTCCACCTCCTCCTCAAGCTCTTGTTCAGTTGTCTTAGCAGCCACATCATTTGAGTTGAAAATACTTTCCAATGGGACCAACCCTCTGGGGATGCTATTCCCCTTTAGCTGCAATATCTTGTGACCAACAATGGTTTCCTCCCAACTGGCCTATTGTTCACATGTCATCTCCTCGTCCTCCTGATCAATCACCGAGTTCGAGAATTCCCCAATGACCTCCATGAAGTGCTTAATTTGTTCTTCATATTCAAACACTTGCTAGTACTTCACATTGTTTGGTACCGACAGCCTGTACCTAACCTCAACTTCATATCTGAGCAAGGGATTTTGGGGAGGCTTAAAATTGCTAACAGTGATGGCCAAGGAAACTTCATAGAAAATTTTAGGGGCGAATGTTCGCCCTTTGGCGAAATTAAGGGGTTTTAAATTTTTAGTGGGCGAATATTTTGTATCATAGTACATTTTTACAAATCACCTCAAATAGCCCACCTTATTTTAAGGGAGAGGGTAAAAAAGGTAAATTTAGCCCTTAAAATTAGGAGTTACAACCTTCGCCCATTTTCAAGAATAGATTTTATTTAAGTGAATCCATTCGCCCATTTTCAAGAATAGGTTTTATTTAAGTGAATCCTATGGGCCAAATACCATATTTATAAAAGAGGTATGGAAAATTAATAAAAATATAAATAAATGAGAGGTATGGTAAATAAATAAAACATTTTTTATATTTACTCCATAAGTCACCTTATATACATGCAAGGGTGTAAACAAATAAAAATATAAGTAAAGTGGAGGTATGGTAAATAAATAAAACGTCTTTTTATACTTACTCAAAAGGTATGGTAAATAAATAAAAATATAAATAAACTAGACGTATGGTAAATAAATAAAACCTCTTTTTATATTTAGTCCATAACCCTCATTCTATTTATGAAGGCTCAAGAAAGAGGTTTTATTTAAGTGAATCCTATGGGCCAAATACCATATTTGTAAAAGAGGTATGGTAAATTAATAAAAATATAAATAAACGAGAGGTATATTTAGGTGAAACCTATGGGCAAAATACTATGGGACAAATACCATGGACTAGATTGTTATTAATACCATGCAAAAAAAACATTATTAACCCTAATATTAGTATTAATAAAAATAAAAATGGCACATGGTATTGACCCATGGTATTCACCAAAATGGCACCTGGTATTGAACCATGGTATTCACCAAAATGGCACATGGTATTGACCCATGGTATTCACCTGGAATGTAGCCTATTTAAATGGGGGAATTAAACCAACATAGATCCATCTTTACTCTGGATCTACTAACCTTTGAGAGGTATCAAATATCGTGATATGCAAACTAGCATAGAGTGAAAAAATATTTGATCCCTCTCGGGGGTGGATCAAGAGTAAAAATGGATGTTGTAATTTAATGTATGTTAAACATTTTAGCTTGGTTAAAATAAAAAATAAAATAAAAATCAACTATTAATTTTATTAATTTTTACAAATTACTAATAGTAACTTTTAAGCTCCAGGTTTATAATAACCCATGGTATTGACCCATGGTAATACCAAGATCTTACAAGATTTTATAATTGAGTAAAATATTCGCCATGCCTGGTGAGATATTCGCCAAAAAATTATATATACATATTATATTATTGATAAAATCGCCTTCCATTTTTCCTATATACCATGGAGATTCGCCCATTTATTATATATATAAATTTAGGGGGGTTCTTAAAATTTTCCCTAGGAGTCTTCCTTCCTATTATGCTCCCTGGGAAGAAACTAAATATTGAAATCTAAGAAAAAAGTTTTCAATCAAATCCCATACTTTGTTCTTGTAGGCCTTCAATATTGGATGCTTGGTTTGACACTAATTTTTTATTTGCTTCACCACCAGCTCTGAATCCCCAAACACATTCAAGCACCCAATGTTAAGGTTTTTAGCAACTTTTAGCCCCAACAACAAATCTTCATATTCAAAAACATTGTTTGTGGCCTCAAACTCCATCTTGAAAGAGAGAGGGATCAAGCTACCTCATGGAGATACCAATAACACACCTGCCCCATTTCCTTCCCTAGAATAAGCACCATCAAAATATAATTTCCATACCTTGTCATGCTCCAATGATTGTTTACTTAGCTGAGTTGTACATTCCACCTGGGTGTCTCCCATGATTTGATCATCTTCTTCTAATAGCAGACAAGAAAAATCCTTCTCTTTACCATACACAGGGGCATTGTTTGAGAAATCTGCCCTTGTAACTATCTTCACAAATCTAGATTCCTTGTACAATTGGCGCTCTTCTCCACCAAACATGGGAATGGTAGCATAAGTTAGATCCAATTTAATGGAACCCCCAAGTTTCATTCCCCATGACCTGGACAAAAGCATACCAAATATTGCAGGGATGTCAGCCACTACAATGTCCATTACTACACTCTTTACTGGGATTTGAGCCAAATTGACCACCAGATCCTTGATCATACCCAAGCACTTTACTCTTTTGGAATCAAAGGAGTATAGATATTTGTATGGCTTTGTTATCTGTAGTCCCAACTGTTCCATCACAAATAATGGAATTAAGTTATGAGATTCTACTGAGTCAAGCATACAATTATGTAGTAGTAGGTCATGAATTACCAAGGTGACATAGAATGGAGTGGAAGGGTCCTTCTCCTCCACATGGGGTCCAAATGCAGCCATAGGCCTCTCTTCTTGAAGCTTATGGCTATCATGTAGGGGGGTAGTGATGGGTGGACTCATCAACTGAGACACTTGAGCTTTGTACTGGGTTTGTTTCACTAATTCAATCAAAGGGACAGTTATCTTGACTTTCTCTAACTCTTTTTGGAGATCGAAGGCAAGTGGATTCTTATCAATTCTAGTAGACTCGACAGGTGCTTTGTCCTCATTACAGATTGGCTTCATCAGTGGGAAAATTTCTCTATTTTGGAGGCTTCATACTCACTTGGAATGGGATGAGAGGATTCTTTCTTGGTTTTTGGGACAGGGTTGACCGGTTTCTTCCCTTTATATGTTGTCTTAGTGGGACTTGGATGAAGATTTTCTTCATTCTAATCTTGCCCCCTAGACCTTTTCCTAGATGGCCTGAGATCATACTTCTTGTGTAACTAGGCTTGCATGAAGTCAGCGAATTGCTTACAATAATTATTTATCTCATCATCATCCAGTGGGGCCTCTACATCATCCCCTTCTCCTTCATGGTCTTATATTTCGTTTTCTCCCTCTAAGAGAGAAAAGAACTCATTTTCTTGAATGTATATGGTTTCTTCAATATTCTCTCTAGGATCATCTTCTAAGTATAGAGGAGGTTGAATATGATCCTGTTGATCCTTTCTCTCCCTTTGCAAGATCTGCAAATGTGGTCTCCTGTATTAAGGATTAAAATTTATGTTAGGAGCTGGTTGGCTCTGTCAAGGAGAATTTTTGTTCTCAAACTCCAATTTTACTAGTCCAATAGGAAAATTCCTTATCAGCCTGTTCATTTCCTCTAACTCTTGTCCTTGAGTTTCCTTTTCATGGCCTGAAGAGTTGGATTCTTACATTCCTCTCCTCTTGTCACCATATTCAGCTTTCGCTTTCCACTTTCCAATAGAGGCGAAATTTGCTTCATCTTCCAAGGAATCTATTTGGATTTGGTCCATAGTATGAGACTTTCTTTCTCTAAGGATAAATGCAAAATCTGGTTCAAAGGATCCAGCAAAAACTACTTTGGCAGCAGTCTATGGAGGTTTAATTTCAGCAGGAAGACTATTATATAAATTATTAAACCTCCTTATAAATTCTTAAACATCTTCATTGTATTTTTTCTTCATTATATTAAATTTTGTAAGAATATAGCCATAGTCCCTTTCCTCACCCCATTTTTGCATGAAAGTGTTCTCCATTTCCTCCCAGGTATTACTTGAAGCATTTGGTAGATTCTTGAACCATTTCTTGGCCTCTTCATCCAAATACTGAATAAAGAGTCTCAGTACTACATCCAGATGTTCTACATTTAGATTCTTAGCAAATGGACAGAAAGTATCTATATGTTTTTGGGCTGAAATATCATCCTCTCTAGTGAACCTTGGCATATTTTTAAGGTAATCTTGTGGCATCCCATTTAGAGGTTGTGGCAAGTTAAGTGGAGCATATCTATTAAGTAGGAAACTAGGGACAACCATGTTTTGCAATGGAGGTGGTAGAAGATTTACCACAGGGCCTGGTTGAGGTGTTGTATGGATTATGGTTGTATGGAGTTAAGATGAAGTGCTAGCAATGCTCTGAGTGGGACTATTTATGAGGATATATTTGACTTCTTCAGGTTCTGGGCAGGTAGGGAATATGAGAGGAGGAAAACTGACAAAAGCTTCTTCAGATTTAACTTTGGAGGAAAATGAGCCAAACAGTTGGTAGTGTTCTTCTAAATATTCCAAAGATTTGAAAGAGGACTCAGAGTAGTTTATCTCAACTTTTTGAGAGCTGGAAGTTGACACTTCATGAAAATATATTGCAGGATCTGGAGTAACAGGGGTCCTCTCTTTCCAAACCCTTTTGGATATGATTTTTTCAAGGTCAATAATGGGAGAAGTTTTCTATTGGGAAGTGTCAAAGAAAGTATGAGGCATTTTGAAATCCAGGATGGTCAAAAAGAATATTTAAGCAATGGAGTCACCAAGGTGATAGATCTTGAACCTACACTTCCTTTGCTCACCTGACAAAAGGAATGTAAAAATTTTATACCTAGGGAAAAATATTATGATTCGATCTGCATAAACGGCGCCAGAAGATGTTGTTGCTTCTAGAGACAACCCCCGAGTTGAGGAGAGGTCAGTGCCTAGAAAATCTCAGTGTCTCTTAAAGATAATTCATTGTTTCTCAAGAGATAAATGAAAAAATGATTTTAAATATGGTTCAATTACCTTTCACATAGGTAAATTCAAACATACATATAAACAATATAGATCATCCCAAGAATAAATGTCCAAGTCTGGTGGCCTACAAATAGTAAATGCAGCTCAATTTATCGTTACAGTAAAGATGGGAAGGAGAAAAATAAGGAATGGATTCAGCATAGAGGGTTGGACATACCTAGAATCCTAAGCAGTAAATCCCTGTTGAATCATGAAAGAATAAGGAAATGAAGTGCAAAAATTATGGAGCGCATTTTAAAGCTTCCAGCTCAATATTTCATAGGTAATTTTTGCTACAATATAACAAGTAAATATGCAATCTCATAGGTATTGTCTGCTATAGTATAACAAAAGTAAATCCATGATTTATGAGTGAACCCAACAACTACAACTTACACGATTTTTTATGAAGAGAAACACATATGTAGTGACATAAAGAGGCAGAACACACACTACACATTCTTGTGCTTGGAATCACCGTATCATCTTCATTAATCTTCAAAAATGAAGTCCATATCATAGGATCAAACTGTTGAAATTTGTATAACTTTTACCACCTAAAGAACAAGCAATCGAACCAAAACTTGGAACCTCTCTTTGAAAACAAAACTCAAAATTACTAAAAAGACAGAATTCGGACCCCTGAGAACAACATTTTGGAACCTTTCTAATGAGTTTCTTCTTCCCTCTTATCAGGAGAGAGGACTCAAACAACAGTTACAAAATATCTTGAACGTGCTACAACTATGTGAACTATCAGTTGTCTGAGCATGTGAATGTCCTAGTTGTCTTAATGATTTCATAACATATTTGATTCTATTCTTGAAAATGGAAAAATAACAAAACATGGAAAAAGTGAGGTTTCATGATTGACATGACAAAATATATCCACTATCAATTCCTCTTATTGTATCTGACCAGGCCATGCCTTTGCCACGGTATTCCTACACGGTTACCGACCAATTTGCTTGTCGCTTTCTCCCTTTAACAGCTTGGATATCCCCCATTTTAGAGTTGGATGTGGTTGAATGTGGTGGCATTAGAGGTGCTTTGTAGCTTAGTTGTCCACCCATCAATTTTTTGTAACCTCTGTGTTGTAGTATCAGACCTCAATGTATCGTAAATCTTATTTAAATAATGTTACAAAATCACAAAATGTTGATTCCCTTAACCCCCTTTGCTCTTAGCCCCTTTATCATTTATCGACCATAGGACCACTGCCTAAGACCACTAATATATCGCTTAGGGGTTGTAGTATTTGATCCTTCGTCCATCGTAACTCCATTTTAAATAAACGTTACGAAATCATCTCATCCCAATTCTCTTAGCCCCTTTTATATTATCTTTCTTATCGCAACTCCACCATAGAACTGGGTGCCATAACCAGTAACTTGGTGCTTCGGTGCTAAGGCCTTCGGGCTCCTGTTGGGGGCTTATTTCCCTTTCTAATTTCTCTTCTACCTCTGGTTCCTTTAAGTCTCCAATAACCATCACATCACATCTCCTTTCCTCGAAATTTCTTCAAAATCAATTTACAACGAGGTTACAAAATCCTTCCTCTGATGTACTTCTATAGCACCTAGGTGCTAGCCCTTCTCTGTGCCCCTGATCCTTTTGGGTCCCTATGACCAGTCACCAATCTCATCATCGAAGCTTTATAGGCATCGTAAATTTTTTAAAATACTTCTACCACGGAGTTATGACATTCCCATCCCCTATTTTCTCCATAGCACTTAGGTGCTAAACCTTCACTCCGCTCTGGGTTCTTTGTATCTCTCACGACCACATGCTAGTCCTCATCGGAACCCCTCTCGTCGGAACTTTTCGAAAAAAATATATAAACAAGTTTTGATATTTCCAACCTATGATATCCTGACCTCTGAGTTGATGTCATGATGATGTCATCATTGCCTTGTGGTGTCTCCACAGTGGTGACACGTGTCACATGGATTTGCCCCACTAGGCCACCTAAAAACGTTGAAACTAACTGCCATGTGTCTTCATACGGCCACTTCATGTTGAGTTCATCTGCCTCGTCAGCTTCTCGGAGCCATTTATTTGCTGCCATATGTCCTCTGGAGGAGCGAGAAAAGGTCCTTAGGGTCCTTGGTCTTGCGATGATTTTCTTTTCATTTCCCCTTCTCCATGACCCTTGGCACTTTTAAAAGAGTTTTGATTATTAAGGAGTTACAAAACTCTGATACTCTGAAGTTCCAAAATGATTGACCCTCTGAAATTCGAGTTCCGTTATGCTGAGATTTTTCTGAAATTGGGATCCAGATGGTCAGTCTTCCCTTTTTTGTTTCGGCTTTGCTTTGTTTTCGGCCTCCGATATCCCTAAATCCTGATTGTGCTACCTGGTGATCCTTCTGATATCGGTCCTCGATGGTCGGCCTTCCCTTTTGGCTTTCAGACTTAGGATTTCCCTTTTTATCTCTCCCTTTGGATTTTAGACTTCGGCTCTTCCTTTGTGTTGGAGTGTTTTCTTATCGAGAGTGTATGAATAGAAACCACTTTAGACTATGGATGACAAACAGCCTCAACAATAAAAATGGTTGTTAAACAGTGTAGATCTATAGCAAATGATAGAAACAAAACCTGCCAAAGCCTTGATCTATGCAACAGAAATAGTTAAACGCCAAAATGGAATAGTAAAATAAGCGCAATTAACTCAAATAATCCAATGGAAACCAGATATAGAAAGAATATATTTCATTAAACAACACTTGTGAAGGGAACAAACAATGTTACCAGTCCCCCTCAATGGGATGGGTTCTTGTCTATCCTCAATGTTTTCAGCATGTGTAGAGTCTCTCTCCTCTATAATGTGTAAAACCCAGCAAACAAAATGTTTGAGCTCAATGAGAACTCAAATGAAAAAGAAGATGGTGTGCGACAGTGATAAATATCAGAGTTACAACGATGAGTGCAACAATGAAAATGATCAAAAGTGAAGAATGAATGTAAAACCCTTCTATTTATAACAAAATATTAGGTTATTCTTGAATAATGGGAAATAATAAAATATTATTAACCAAATGCTAGAATTAACCATTTGGAATATTTTATTATATTTGGTTGGAGAGAAAAAGTATTTAAACTTTTATCTAAAAATAATAAATAAATAAATGATTTATTTATCATCTCAAGAAATATGGTTAAGGAATAATAAATAAATAATGATTTATTTAAGTATTCCTAGGGGATTTAGTCAAACTTGACAAGGAAAAATAACTAATTAGTGATTAATTAATTATTCTTAGAGAAAAATAAGATAATTAATGATTAATCTATTTATTTCTCATAAGTGGGTCAAATATGAAGGAATATTAGTTAAACAGTGGTTTAATTAATTATTCCTAGAAGATAATTAAATAAGTAGTGTTTTATTTAATTATTCTTCATGGGTTTAATTATAAATGACTTAACAAATGTGGTTTATTATGTAATTTATCACAGTGAAAGCAATTTTACTATGGTAAAATCGGCCCTACATGGTGTACTTCAATCCGTCTAGTAAATTATGGCTAGATGATCAAATTTTTGTGATAACGGATTGCCCCCCCCAGGTGTACAAGCATTAGGATAAAAACGTATGACCGAAGTATGTTGTAAGGACACAATCACTAGACAACGGAGTGGAGTTAAAGAGAGAGAGAGACCAATGGAGTTGAAGCAACAAAGTATGGTGACAGAGAGGGTGAGACCAATGTAAGTCTCCTTTTATGTTGTGGTATCAGATCTCAGTGAGGTGGGGGAGGCATACCTATACCCGTCGAGATAACTTAGTACAAAAATAATAATGCACCCAGGAAAATGAAGTTGAGCAATAAAGTACATGTTGAATGGTACATGACATGCTAGCATAAATGAGCTAGAAAATAATACAATGTGTCCCATATACATAATGTGCCTGGAAAAACATGAGCTAGGACTGAATACAATAACATCTGAGTACATGAGATATAATGGCCCTTCCCTCAAAAAATGGGTGGGAGGGAGGGTATAACAACCAAAGAAGCCCTGTTGAACAGGAAAGGGCTCTGCAAAACTGAATGGATCATCTAAAGGAGACATGTATGTCATGAGTGCTGCAAGTGGCAGGAACCAAACCCATCAAATCTGCAGAACTGCATCTGAGGTTGTAGTATAATATGAAGGCATCCGGGCATGTGGGGGGCTACCTAAAGGGCCACCCCCTCATGAGGTCTGAAACATCTCACACACACCCAGGAATCACTAGTACAATCTGTTGCATCACTAGACCATCAAGTGTATGAATCACAAACATGAAATAGTCAAGTCAAAGGGAAATGATGATTCCCTTTGCTTGATTTGAGGTACCGAACAAGAGTGGAAGCTAGAACCAAGATACACCACCCTCTAGGTCGTTCTTCTGGAATAGATGTGTTGATGTCGACAGAATAGGGCCCACCATAGGTGAGGCAATGAGGATCCTCAACTAAGGCATGAGGGAAAATAGTAATGTGACTGATGGACTGACACCAAGAAAAATGGAGAAAATGGGACTGAGGGAAAAATAAACGACTTCCCTTGTCAGAGCATAAAGTGCATGGTTGACTTGGCAGCGACTGACTCGATTCTGGAGGGGATGGTGGATAGTATGACTGAAGGCCAAAATGGGAAATATGGGATGAATGGTATGCAAAGATGGATGGAATATTGTGACATGATACAATGGGATGTGAAACAAACTCCATGGTTGCAAATGTGACTCATCGCAGATGCTCTAAACAAGGGTGACTCGATGATGTTGCCACACAGAATAGGCCCGGTGGGGACCATGAAAACATGAGAAAATGATGGTTTCTCATGATGAAAATTGACACGTGGGATGACAAGTTCCAAGGTAAGGTAGCCCCCAAAGTACAATTGTTGCTTATGAAGAAATTTGATTTTGAGAGGCGACGAACTGACCGTTCTTGTAAAAATGGCTTCCGGGTGAAGTGTCAAACCATCAAATGAGATGATGGAACATCACTAAATGCATGACAGAAATAAATACACGTAAATCAATGAGATATTCTCTGGGTAAAATTTCTTGAGGTAGAGTGCATTGTGAGGATTAGGAAGAAGTTGGCCTTCGAAATCCTCTAGAAGATATGCCCCCTTACCCAAGTCCTTACGAATGATGTAAGTTCTTATCCATGATGATGAGTGAGACAACGACGAAGGATACAATCAATATTGCAATGATAAAGGTCATCGTCGATGAGGAGATTGCGAGGGGCCTGGTATCGGATATGCCATCGATCATCACGAGTAAGATGGGGGGAAAGCTTCTGGGTTTGCAAATATGGCAGGAAGTACACGCGATGGTGCATATCATCCCAAAGGTAATCAAGGGTAGACATGACTTCCATGATGTCCTGATCATAATGGAAGATGTGCAGATGGGAGGAGGACTAACTACATGATGCGACGGTTGTACCTGGTGCATCACCTTGAGAAAGAAGGTTCACATATGCATCATCTGATTTGGTAGATGACGAGCTAGTATATGGAAAATCTAACGATGTTGAGGCCTGGGTTTCCAACAAAGGAGGTTCGATAGAAGAATGCGCAGAAACCTTAGAAAGGTTTTCCTACGAGGAACTCAAGGATGATGAATGGTAAAGGATATGGACCATGGAGTATGTCATCTCGACATCAAGGGGAGGGATCACAATTGTGAGACCATAGTCCCCCTATTTTGGGTGTACCAGTGGTACCAGAATCCATAGGTAGAGGAGTAGATGATCCGCTATGAGTGGCCTCGAAGTCAAAAAACACTTGAAGGCACTCACGAAATTCGTCGAGACGAGGGAAACAATGCGAATATTGACCATAATGAATGCACAAGGCACAAGGGTGATTTGTGCACAACTTTTTAAGTCTTTTGGCTGAATCTGGTAAGGTAACTTGGACCTCACAGATATTAGACTCAGGAAACGTTTCATGAACCAAAGGTTTGAGACAAGGAAGTTCAGGATAGTTATTTGTGGCATGCCCAACAACCTCAGACAAAGCACATGGAGGTGTCGGCTTTGGAGATTTGGGTGCTAGAGGAGCTTGGGGAGCCTTGTACTTAGGTTCTTTCCTCTTGGCTTGCCCCACTATCTAGATGCTTTCGCAATAGGAGTGGGTTCTTTTTGAGGTTGAAGTGGAACTGAAGCAGCGACAAGAGTCGTAGGGACTGGTTGAACCGAGGTCAAAGCATGACATGGTCTGAGCTGACTAGGTGGAGTGTTCTTTCAAGGACCAATGTACTAGACTGGGATCCCCAAAGTCATATTAGGGAGAGTCAATGAAGTCATGACAGGGACAGAAAAGATTCCAAGAGGAGGAAACAAAAATGGTATCTGTCCTACAGGGTAATTTCTCGACGGAACAACTCCTGGATTGTTAAGACCTAGAGGAATAGTTCCTGGTGGAAACAAAGGGGAGGCACCCACAAACGGAGGAGGTCCTGGGGGGTGGATCCGGATGGCTCGGCTGAGATGGTAATAGCAAGGTGCTGAGGAGCTAACTATTGACGAGAGGTACCGGACTACTTTTAAGCAGCCCGTGACGCTTGTAACAGGAAAACACTCAAAGAGCTAGTCTCAGAGATGGGAGTGGAAGGACCAGGCAAAGCACCCAACAATGAGGAACCTTTGTAGACTCCAGGTGAAACACTACTGGGAGGGGTGGAAGACTACAGTCTACTTATCGGGCATTGACGAGATAATGGACCCAGGGGAGGTCAAGGATGACAATTCGTAGTCTGCCAATTGATCGATAGTGACAATATTCCCTTCATGGGGGAAGCACATCTTGTAGAAAACCACAGACGTGACAATTGACATGGCATAAGTATAACTACGACCCAAGAGAATGTTCTAATCTAGAGGGGTGTCAATAACCTCGATGTATACATGAACAATCTTTCCCGCAAGAGTCACTGGATAATTGTGATACATGCCGAGAGACTGGGAGGAGTGACCGTCTTAAGCACACAAAGTGATGGGGGATGGGGACAGTTTAGGTGACTTGAGTTTCTTCCAAACGATAGCGGACATCACGCAAGTGGATGCACCTTCATCAATAATACATCAGGAGATGATGGTATTACGGATTCTACCTAGTATATGGAAAGCAATGGATGGAGGTAATGGAGGATGTTTTGACGTATCAATAGGAAAGACAATCAAACGACCATCTGAAGGATATACTGCACCCAAAGCAGTTAGTAGAGATTTCTTTTGAGATGGGCACGACTGGAGGACTTCCAGCGTCGACATGGAAGTAGGGGATTGTACCAAGTCGTCAACTATATTGTATGTATGGGCAGCTCAGTTGGAAGTCGCGTTACAATGTAATGGTCCCTTGGGGATCCTGGGAATTGACTCAAATTTAGGGTGAGCGATATGTAACAAACCGTTTGGTGTCATAAGAGGCTCAGTAGACGCTTTGTTTTTGGACTCAGTGGAAGACGAATTCAATGGCTTGTAATATTGACATGATCGAGTTTGCAAGTTGATATCATAGGTATTGACCTCATTAGAATTCATCGTGAGGATCTGGTAGTCACCAGGACGAGAAGGTTGGGGAGGGTGGATTGCTTGACCTTGTTGAGGTTGAGCAACAACAAATCCATGCGGAGGGAAAGGATTTGTGTGCACATTCATTTGAGATGGCACAAGATTCTAAGGCGGTTGTTGAATGGGCAGTTGACCTCTACAAGCTACTTATCCTTCCCACATTTGGCGCATCTGGGGTACGAGGGGACACCCATGATTTATAATGGTCATGTACACAAAAACATGCACAAGGCTTGTTCATATGAATAGCCTTGTTCTACTTGGGTTGATCACCATGTTGTTGGTTGTTGGCGTTAGGTTAGTTCCCCTGGGGTTCATTAGGTTGATTACCTTGGTTACCCTTGTTACCTTTCCCCTTATTCTTTTTCTTCAAATTTTGGGGATTGGTCGCACTCTGTTGTGTATGCACTTGACCCTGAGGAGGCGGTTGCTGCTGGGGTTGAGGATGCATGGGAGGTTGCAGCACTAATTCCTGAGGGAGCGGTCGCTACTGGGGTTGAGGATGCATGGGAGGCTACAGCACTAATGCCTAAGGGGCTGGAGCCTTTGGCAATGCATAGGTATAAGATGGTGAAGGGGAAACAGTCTGGTAGATAGGTTGAGAACTAGCTGGCCCTGATATTTGCTGATGTGGTTGGGTGAATGCATAAGAGGTGCTTTGTCCTGAATATGTGTTGCTGGTAGGAGGGGCATAAATGTTGGAGGAACTGCTGCCCCCCTGCGAATAGCCATAACTCTACTAAGTATATGGTGAAGGATGTGAAATAGCTCCAACAATATCGTCAATGGCGTGAGATGCCTCTGGTGCATTGGCACCACCAGGACGGGGGAGGTCTAGCGTAATGGTATAGACATAACTAGATTGAGCATAAATAAAGTCATATCTCAAATCAGTCTGGAGGGCCTCTTCCTCTATCTAAGGAAAGTGAGACGCAACATCTTTGGCAATAGGCACTAAAACAGTCCTAAGAAACCAATCGAGGTAGACACGGTCTTCGAAAAGGTGGATCACGGCACATGTTCCTCCTTCTATGTCATTCCTGAACATGATCGAAAATACAGGTGGCAGAGGATTGACGGAATGCGGTCAAGAGCTCCGTACCAGTGTCGTATCGGAGAGGTAACTGAAAATATGAAAGGAAAACTTTAGCAAGTGTCATGGAAGTGGAATGAGAGGCGGCGGACTGGTCGACATACCACTTCGCAGCATCTCCAGTGAGCGTGCATTGGAACGACCGAAGACGAATGGAATCATCGATGATGGAATTGGATGAACACCACGTATGGAAGGAGCAGACGTGATTGGTGGAATCCTCCCCAGAATTAACGTCAAACCTGGGAATGTCAGAGGGAAGCTTTGTTGGCATAGCTGGCCAACCAGCATCGTGGTGTATAGGGTCATTAATCAACTCGCTAAAATCTAGGAGGCTTAACCCAGCCATGAAAGGTAGCATTGGAGCTGCCGGAATGGTTCTTGTAATGGTTTCGCTAGATGTGCCTACCGCAGTAGAACTAGAGCCAATATTAGGTTGGTTTCCTGCACATGTATTGGGTCCTGACATGATGATGGTATGTGGTGAAGGAGGCTTGGAATCGGATGAGGAATCAAATGAACCAGAAGAAGAGTCTGTATGGGGACACGGGGGACGATTAACTGGAACCCTATGAGGAGGAGTAATATGTCTAAGAAGAAACTTGGGATGAAGACCTAAGAGTCTCCGCGACAAAAGCCTTGGTGGTGCAATGGTTACAAGACACAAGGGGCATGGAAATGGTGAAGGGAGATAAAAAAAAATGTCTTTGTCTTTGTTTTGGGAGATAAATTAATTAAGTCTTGGATTGGTGGTGTAAACCAAGCGCCCTTCACTTAAGGTGTGCTTGTGTGTGCAAGTGTGTTTATTAATTAAGCCCAGATCATGTTTGAAAAAAAGAAAAAAAAATTGTTGAAATATTGTAAATAAACTAGAATTAAAAATAGAAAATGAACAGCAAATCAACTACCTAAAACCCCACCCAAACTGGGTTTACAAACACTATGCTGGTTGGTGGCGAAACCAACTGAAAACACACAAACAAGGCCAAGAGATCTAAGCGTCAGTGTGGCTGGGATCAAATGACACTATGCTACTAGAAAGTGGTGTAGCAACATCAAAAAACCAGTGAGGAAAATCACTGTAAAATATAGGGAGATGGTTGTGAAACCTAGGGAAAACAATTGCACCTTAAGGCGAATGACCAAACAAGGTTCAAGAGGGAACTTTGGATGGAAACAAGCTATATTTAAAGATCTAAAAAAGAAAGGTACAGATCTGGAAAATATGGCTAAAAGCTCTGCAAAAACTCAGACTTCTTACTTAACTAAACTCCTATAAAGGTGGAAGCATACTAGAAGCCCCTAAGGGGCTAAATTCCACTTCGAGCGAAACAAAGTAGATCAAGGCCAAAGAGGGCTAAGACAATGGTCAGCCAACCCAACAGACTACTCTCAACAAAACCCAGAAAAATATCAGAAAAAATTCTCGGAAACCCTAAAATCGCAGGTACTGACCTGATTGAGGGGATATCGCACTTTTTGGGCCAAAAAGTGCGTTTTGGACCTCTAGATCGCAGGTTTGGGGCAGAAAAGTGTGATTTCTTCTCCTTATTTCTCGAGCAGCAAGTCTCGGAAAAATTTGTCGTCTTTGTCATGGTTGGTTCCTGTGACCTGTGAAAATAACCAGAAAACTTGCAGAAGTTAGAAATTTCACTGATCTAGGGTTAGAATGCTAGTAAACAACATTAAGATATTGAAAAAAAAAAAAACCCCCTAATCTGAAAAAACTGAAGGTCACCCAGGTTTCTGAATCAAAATTAAAAACATCATGGAGTCACCATCTGTTGGCGACAATCAAAAATTCCCCAGTGGATTCACCATCTGTTGGAGTGTTTTCTTATCGAGAGTGTATGAATAGAAACCACTTTAGACTGTGGATGAAAAACAACCTCAATAGTAAAAATGGTTGTTAAATAGTGTAGATCTACAGCAAATGATAGAAACAAAACCTTCCAAAGCCCTTATCTATGCAACAGAAATAGTTAAACAGCAAAATAGAATAGTAAAATAACCGCAAATAACTCAAATAATCCAATGGAAACCAGATATATAAAGAATATATTTTATTAAACAACACTTGTGAAGGGAATAAATAATGTTACCATTCCCCCTCAATGGGATGGGTTCTTGGCTATCCTCAATGTCTTTAGCTTGTGTAGAGTCTCTCTCCTCTATAATGTGTAAAACCTAGCAAACAAAATGTTTGAGCTCAATGAGAACTCAAATGAAAAAGAAGATGGTGTGCGATAGTGATAATAATCAGAGTTACAACAGTGAGTGAAACAATGAAAATTATCAAAATTGAATAATGAATGTAAAACCCTTCTATTTATAAAAAAAATATTAGGTTATTCTTGAATAATGGGAAAGAATAAAATATTATTAACCAAATTCTAGAATTAAGCATCTGGAATATTTTATTATATTTGGTTGGAGGGAAAAAGTATTTAAACTTTTATCTAGAAATAATAAATAAATAAATGATTTATTTATGATCTCAATAAATATGGTTAAGTAATAATAAACAAATAATGATTTATTTAAGTATTTCTAGGGGATTTAGTCAAACTTGACAAGGAATAATAACTAATTAATGATTAATTAATTATTCCTAGAGAAAAATAAGATAATTAATGATTTATCTATTTATTTCTCATAACTGGGTCAAATATGGCAAGGAATATTAGTTAAATAGTGGTTTAATTAATTATTCCTAGAATATAATTAAATAGATAGTGATTTATTTAATTATTCTTCATGGGTTTAATTATAAATGACTTAACAAATGTGGTTTATTAAGTAATTGCTCACAGTGAAAGCAATTTTACTATGGTGAAATTGGCCATACATGGTGTACTTCGATCCATCTAGTAAATTATGGCTAGATGATCAATTTTTGGTGATAACACTTTGGTTATTCAAGAATGCACCCATCCTTTTATGTACCACGGATGGAAAATAGGACCATTTGTCATAATCAAAAGAGGGTATGATAGGTGACAACAGGAGGCATGAGATGGGGAGATATATTTATACCCTTGCCCTATTGGCGCAAGGACCTGAGTGCTCTTGAGGAATATAGGCCTCCTTAAGTACTATGAGAAGGCTACATCCCTGAAGGCGCACTCTAGCTTCTTCGCACAACTGATCCATCGGTGGTATGTCCACCAATAGGCTTTCCATGTCAGTCCTAACACATGGTATAGGCCCTATAAGGAGGACATATATTTTAACATTGGCTTATCCAAGAGAGGGGAGGATTTTCCCGAGTTCCTTGATGTCCCCCATGATGTTGCAACAAGGAGTCAACTTGTCTTCTCTAAGAGATATGTTGGGAGTCATGTAGTGCATCCAGCAGATTTTCAGGTGTTTGGTGGAAAGCTACGGATTGCTTCTTTTGGTGCATAGGAGGTTATGTACCTCTCATTATTAGTGAGTAAAATTGCACACTATACTAGCAATGGGAAGTGCATTAGTTTCCCTCTTTTGTTTTATGTCAATTCTTTGATGCAAGGGCCACGATGTATCATATGGTCTGCCATTTTTTTGTGGCAGTTTTGTAGGGATTTAAATAGATGTTGTGCTATGATATATGGGAGGACGAAATTCCCTTTCACTTAAGAGATTTTATTTTTATTTTTTGAGAGGTTTCTAGAGACTATGCCTACTTTTTACCGTTGCCCTCCTAGGTCGTTGACTGAGGTGCGGATGCACATGTGAGGCAAGATGTGTAACAACCTTGGTGAAAATTTCATGTATTAAAAGTCAATAAAGGCAAAATAAGACCACGGTTAAGGAACAGTTATTACAAGCTAAATGTTGGGCAAAGATATCCTAATGGGCATCATTGGATGTGTTTTTCGCTATGGAAATCGGCAAAGGCTAAGGCAAAGGAATAAAAAGGCAAAAAGGCATTTTTGGCACATTTATTTATGAAAATAAAGGAAATTAGGAGAAAAGTAAGGTGAAAGGCCACAGGTTGCATATGAGGAGGAAAATGAAGAAAATAGAGGCCTCATTAATAAAAAGGCTTCTGAGGATCAGTTGGTAACCTTTTGTCCGTTCAATTTTTGGAGCTCTCTCACTATTCTCTCTCTCTCTCACTCTTGGTCACTTAGAGTTTTCTTGGAGCACTCTAGCTTTGGATCAAGAAAGGAAAAGCAAGCAAAGGGAAAGGAAGGAAAGCAAGGATCAAGGAAGGAAGAGCAGGATCAGGCAACTTCAGCTGGAATACTTGCATGTGTGATTTCCTCACTAGTTTTGATATGAATGGATTTGCATGTTGGTGTAAGGTTCTCTTGCTGTCAGTGGCATGGTTTTGTCAGGTTATGATAGTGGTTTTCAGCACAGCCTTTCCTTTTTCTAGATTCCACAGTATGTTGAGATGTTTATCTCGGTTTTGAGCTTTGGTTTTCCGGATGGATTTCAGAATGTGGGGTGAAGGTCATCTCAAGGTTCATTCCCAAAGGTGTAGGAATCCCCTTACCGGTTTTAGTAGGATACACAGTAAAGCCTAAGGGAGAAGTCTCGGTTTAGGGCCTAGTGATTTAGGATTGGATTGCAGTAAAGCTTGAGAGACTGGTCTCAAATTACGGCCTAGTGATCTAGGATTGGATTACGGTAAAGCCTAAGAGACAACAAGATGGAAAATTCCTCAAGGATAGTGATGGATATAAAATGGCATTCCAAGTTCAGTTTGGTTGTGATCGGAGCACCAGTTTTGGTGTGATAATAGTTTGTTGAGGGAGGAGCTGGTTTAACCTATGGATTCCCTTGGTTGTTTTTGGATTGGTTTACCCATGAGATCCCACATTCATACTTGGAATATGGCACGAGGGTGACTGGCTGAAAGAAAGATTTGGTTCAGCCATGTCTACAGTCAGGTGGTACGTGGAAGTCCCAAACCTGGTCAAATTTGCCTATGATTAATGAAAGTTAAGTTCTCTTGCTTTTTCACTTGTTTATATGTGGATTTAATAGTTGTTATATCTCTGTTATTTACAAGGTTTCATGTTGGTTATAAGCATGGTTAATTGACTGGTTCATGTCATGGTTATCTCATGTATTTACTTGTAATTGTTAAATTGATGGATGCAAGACCTAATTGATGTTATAACAATTCAATGGAGAAGGTGGTGATCCTTCTTGTCATGTTTCATAAGAGTTTTCAGTCATTCATGCTATGTCTTGTATCCTAGACCTGTAGGTTACATTGATGCCAAGTGTTTGACAAAATGTTAGTCCTGGTTGGGGATGGTCAGGCCTAGTCCTGAGGTTGATTTTTGGTTTAGTAGTCTTGCCATCATGTCTTTGATGGATTCTTAAAGTTATAACAATTTCTGGGCAGCGACCGAAATTCTCGGCTTGAAAAGTGCCTTGAATTCTGCAGATGCTAACACAAGTCTGCTAAGAAAAGTCCCTAGACGCTGGATTGCAGACCTGTGAGAGCATCCAAATATCCCTGGACGCTAGCATGCCTATAGTATGAGAGTGTCGAGAGGTCAAAAGGCATAAAAAATTAGTGGAACCCATGGGCAGGATGTTTGAGTGGTTAAGATGTCTCTTAGGGTTGTTGTTGCTGATGTGTAAGGTTTGGTTGATGTGTTTCGTCGATTCCATTTCCTTAAGGTCACCAAGGAGGTTGAATCCCTTATAGTGGCCTCTCTCGTCGCATGTTTAACTTGGTGTTCAAGCCTCAGAATTCTGCTGCTCCAACATGGGGGATAACCACTCGGTCCGGACCTTAAAGGCAACTCCTTTTCCGTTTGGTATGGTGGCTCCAACTGGGGATGATGGGACCAGTTTCCCAATGTGGCTTTTAAAATGAGAATGGGTGGTTTTGAAGTGATTGCAATAAGAATAATGATAACTAAATGACCTATTCTAACATGAAAATATCTAGCTAACTTAATCTAATATAACCTCGGGTATTCTGTGTGATATGCGATCTAAAAAGATATTTGTTTGACATGTGCTAATAAAGATCATTCACGCATTAAACAAAGATGATATAGTGTAAATATAATTTCTTTGACTAAATAGTTAGTCAAAGAAATGTATAAACTATATCGCATATATTAATGATCATATATGAAAATAAATACTTTCAGCTAAGCATCATACAGTAGTGAAATTAACACATAACATAAAGAACATATTCCATATATAATTCATGAAAACGAAATGTTATCACTAATTAAACAAAAACAGAACTAATCATACAAGATAAAAGTACCATATGTGTGAGGTTCTGCTCATTTGACTAATGACATAGATCAGCTCCTTTCTTTAGATCAAATTATTCTCCAAGTATACAATAGTGCATCAACAAAGGAAAGTAGTCTGATATTCAAAAGAAATGACCATGTTCCATAATTTCATCAAGGCATTCACAAACTTACAGAAGTGCATTCTTTGCAAATTTTTTTGATAAAATTCTAGACCCTTCTCTAAATGCATGAGAAGGGTATAAATACTATCTAACTAAAGTTCAAAAATAGATTATACAAAATATTTGAGGAGGTTTTAAACAACCTTCCTCTTAACTAGCAAATAACTCTAAAAATAAAAATGATTTGATGACCAGAGGTTATAAAGATGACTTATTGTCTCCCAGCTTCTCCTTTAGATCGCTTATATCGGACATCGGTTTCACTTGAGTAGGTGCCCCAAACTGCATTTTGAGCTATCCTGCGAAGATAACATCTGTGAGAGGTGGCAACATCCTTTACATTGAATGGAGTGAACAGTTGAGTGTCATTATTTGGATGTGAGGTTTGACAAGGAATTGCCAATATGCCTCCCAGTCAGTCTTTGATAACTTTGTGATTGCTTCCCTTTGGGTTTTTACCTTTGCCTTCCAGTTTTTATCCAAGTCATTCAAATCCGGTAGCGTCTTTGGATTACCTTCTTTCATCAAGTTTGTAGTGTGCAAATTGTGATTTACTGCTTTTACTATGTTCTTTTCCACTCTTGTTGCTCTTACCACTGCTAATTCAGCCTACTTGATCCACGCATCCCAATCTGTGAATAAAATGTCCTTATGTGTCTCCTCAATCTCGGGCAGATTAGCTCTCCTTCCTTCTTCAGTTTCTTGCCATTCAATGAATTCAAAGATCTTTGTATTTAAATCATTAAATTCAGTTCTCTGATCAATCGCCTTATCCATTAACTGATCACTGGTAATCAGATAAGGAGTGACATGTGACATTCTTTGGAAAAATAGATCTTGATGTTTTGATAGAAGGAATTTTAGCTCTAGTGCCTCTTTGACAAATTCATCGATAATAGGGACATCTTCTTTTTTTTCCATGGCTTCTTTCAATTCTTGGATTTGCATGTTCTTCGCAGAGATGTCAGCTTCATGGATTATCTTTAATACCTCCATATTCTGCTGCAATTGGGCTATTTGTTCAGCGACTTCCTGGTTCACATTTGCCTTCTTGATTTGCAGCTGTTGCTCAAGCTGTGCTATCTTTTCTTCCCTTTCCCTTAACAAAATTGATACCTCAGTGGCTTTATCCATGGTGGCAGTTGCATATGCCCCTATAAACTGTGACAGTCTGGTCAAATTTTCAGCAGGATTGGAAGGAATATCCTTCCAGACTATGTCCATCGGCTCATTCCCTGGTGGGATCTCGGGTGTCTCCACCCTCCTTTTCCTCTGTCTTCTCACTACAACCTTATGCAGTGGGCTATAGAACACATCTAAAGGAGGAATTTCAGTCACCTTTAGGATAATTTCCGATGTGGGCAAAGCAGGAATGATTTCTATATGTTGTGAACTTGTCCCTTGCTCATCCATCGGCTCAGACTCTGAAGTTTTCTGAGTTTGCAGAGGAGTGTGATATTCTGTGGTTTCCTGGGCATCTGTTGTCTTAGGAGTATCTTGTATCCTTTTATTAAATTGGTCCCATTCCTATTCCAAATTGTTGCTTTTGACTTCGGGACCGGTATCTTTAGTTAGGTCACTTATGACTTGTTTTTCGGCTAACCTTCTATTGGATTCCATTGTATTCTTTGTATCCTGTGTTTTCCCTGTATCCTGGGCTTTCCCTGTATCCACTTAAGACTCTATGTGAGAATTTGGTCCTTCATTGTTGATAGTTACATTGGGCATAGGCTTGTCATCAGCTCTTAACAAATGTAATGGAATTGTTTCGAGCCTTTGATTTCTGAATTCCTGAAACTTTTCAAAATCTTCAGGACTCAAATTGGCCTTCGCCCAATCGAACGCTTGTTCGAATGATTCAGCTGATTGTAAAAGATCTTCAGAATCATTAGCCTCATGATTAAAGGGCTTAATATTTACTACAGTAGTAATATTGTGTGTTATTTTGTCTGGGTCAAATTGCCTCTTTGGTAGAGTATGGAGCCTGAGGCTCTCTAGGCTTAGTGATTCCTTAGTTGCATGGTTGAAATTTTCCAGCGAAAAAGAGCCATACCAAATGGTAAAGGATGGCCACAATGACTTTTTATTATCTTTTAGGTTCTTGGTTAAACCTTTACCCACAGTCTGGTGAGCTATTTCTCTTTCTAGTAGCTTGTTGGAGACATACAAAGGGAGTACATGCGGGTCCACTGTACTGCCAAAAACTATGATATATGTAAACCATTCTTCAGCAAAATACTTGCCTACTACGAGAAGGCCTGTAGTGGCTTCTCTAGAAAATATGGAGGCTTTCTTATCAAAAATGAGTTGATGTAATGGTAAAATGAGACCATGACATATTTTATAAAAATGAGGTATATAATGGGATTCCCACATCTGTTTGTGGCTGAGATGGATGGGGTAGGGGTCTTGCATAGTCCATTTCCAACCCATGATTGGAAACTTAGTACAGAAACAGATGGCATCCATGATATAGGCACTGAAATAAAATGGAGGAAGGTTCTCTGTGGAGGTGGATCTCTTTTGATGATACTCGGAAATGGCAAGGCTAGATTATTAGATAGGATAGTGGCCCAATTCATTATGTGAGAATTAACACATGCATCTATCAAAGGGACCCATTCTATAGAAAATTTGGTATTATTAAGTAATCCATATAACCTACATAACATAGAAGCTACATAGTTATAGGGATTTTCCAAAGAAGCTACGAGGTACATACCCATTTTATCATATTTGAATTTGTTCTCTAGGACCCTCCAGCCCTGGATCATCTTGAAGGGTTCTTCATTTTTCTTTGCGAAGTTGGCCAGGTATGATTTGTCATATATGTCCTAAGGGTCAGGCATACGATACATTTGTTTTAGGTATTCAGCTTTGAACAACCCCATTAGCTCCATCTTTGAGTTCCAAAATTTCCTGTCTTCAATACTGAGATTTTCCACCACCCATATAATCATATCAGTGTATGGGAGTATTTTCGCTCTTGCTCCTATTCTATGAAGGAAGGAGCAAGCAGCATCTTTGAATTAGATCCCTGAAGGTTTTATTGAGTCAGTTGTTGCCTTTGTGATATTAATTTTAGGTCACTCATCTTCAAGTCTGTTATATATGACTTCCCATGTTGTTGCTCCTCCATCGGCGCTGCAAACTGTGTCAGTGAATATAGGCAACATCTATGATACCTCAAACTCTATAATGCTTTGCTTCTTCTGCTTTTGCATCACCTTCCGTAATGGCATCTCTTTTGAAGCTTTCCTGAAACAAAAGAGATATATCAACGCACACAATGGAGGGAAATTAAGGCTGAGAGTTCTCCGAAATGATTTTGAATCATGGGAAGATTTTGCATGAGATTTGTGTGTTAACTATCCATAACTTGAAAACATCAATTGCTCTCCTCGGGCTGCTAAACATTAATCACTCTGTCAAACCACTTAATATTTCATTAAAACTCAATAACTTCCCACGCTTCACACTTTATTTGTGCATCGTAACTTTCAATGTTGTCGTATAACATTGTTCGGAGTTAATGCAAAATGCGATTGTGAAAATCGCAATATCGCATTTCGCAAATTCTTAAGGGGTGACACAATGGCATGCTTTATCAATTTGCAATTTGCAAAGTGCGATCACGTGTTATTAAAGTGTTGTGATCGGAAAATCGCAACGAGGACCTCATCGCATATTGCATTTCTGGATTTTTGATGGAATGTTAACAATTGTTACATGGAAAACTGTGAGATACGATTTGCGATAAGAGCTTTAAGCATGAGTCATTTTTTGAAGGTTTTTAAGGAAAATTTGTAGAGTTAGCATTTATTTTCAAGGCCTAAAAATTTAAAAGGGTCCCCATTTATATGTCAAATATTAACTATTACTCTATATAAATGGGGGGGTTGTTACATAGTACAACAATTGGCGATTCACTTGGGAGAACTAGCTATCTCTGATTGGTCTTTTGAAATTTCTAAAACTTTCAAAATAAGAAGAGTTATAGGAATAATAATTACATGAGTTACAAACTAAACAATATTTCTCTGAAATCGTGATTACCCACTCAATCTATCTATTCAACTACTTTACTCTTGTAGTGATAAAAATATGAATGTTTGCCTCAGTCAATACTAAGATTTAAAGGGATATAGCAGGTGTCTTCTACAGATTAGTTTTTATTGTTTACTCATTTATCATAGATAGAGCCTCTGATGCCAGTAGGAATTCATGGCCTCTATATGGTTATCTTTTAACCAACAATGATTCATTGTCCCATCCGAAGCAATTTTCAAAATTCAAAATGATATTCTTTTGCTTTGTTCTCATTTGGACCTTGTTTTTCTTTTTATGTAATTTTCTTTTCAAGTTTCTTAAAAGACATTATCTAGGATTGGTAACCCAATAATGACAATGCCATTCACTAGTTGTAACTAAACTGAACAAGTTGGCTCTTGATGAGACCCCTTGTCCTTTGATTGATTAGATCATTGGCTATTACCCTATTTTGATATGCAGTTTTGCAAATATCAGTTTAATTACTCCCCTATGATCATGGTAAACAAGCTCGTAATGAGACTTATTATCTTTTAATTTTTGTATATTTTATAATTACACTCTAAATATATATATATATATATATATATAAATAATAATAATAAATTAAAAATAAATAAATAAATAAGATAAATAAATAAAATAAAATAAAATATAAAATAAAAATAAAATAAAATAAAATATAAAATATAAAATAAATAAAAATAAATAAATTAAAAAAATAATAATAATAATAAATAAATAATAAATAATAAATATAAATAAATAAAAATATCAGATGGGGTGAATCATTGGCCCTTTTTAAGAGTTTTGGATGATAATAATAGAGTTTTGAGATACTCATCTATAGAAAGTCCTTACTAGGTTAAAGATTCTTTTCTTGACTGATAACAAAACATCTATATCTTATAAAGATAAGAGATTGTTCATAGAATAAGTGTTTTTAGCAAGGTCAAGTTTTTCCAAAAAAATAAGGTTCATTTTGATACTCAAATGCTCTAATTATTTCTTTAACTTTTCTTACTTACAGAAGTGAAAAATCAAAATATTATCAGGGACTTTATTTTGAGAAGCCAAAAAGTAAATACTACTTTAACCTTTATTTTCTAAGAATCTTAAAGAAAATATGATACAAAATTAGAAGAGGTTGTCTTCTAGGAAAAGTATTTTTTTACATTCTGCCCATTGACGAGCAAGCAATCTATTCTGCCTGACATATCTTGTAAGAGAAATGTTGATTGACCAATTTTCTCAATGTTTTGGAATGGTCCAAGCCACAGTCTTTGGAATTTGGTATGCTTACCTTTGTCCTCATGTGTTTTGTCCCATTTTAGAACCAAATCACCTACTTCAAAAGTTTTATGACTGACAAAGGTTTTATCAAAAGAGGCTTTGACTAACTGTTAATGATGGGAATGGAAAACTTTAGCCTTTTCTCTTTCTTCTTCAAGCTTAAGGATCTGAAATTGTCTTGCTTGAAGAGAAGAGGAAGGATTTTCATTGATAAATTGCACTAGTGCGACAGATGGGATTGATATGTTTGTGGGGAGAACTGCTTATTTTCCATAAACTAAAGCAAAAGGAGAATAATTGATTGAGGCCTTTTGTGTTATTCTATTTGCGCAAAGAGAAAATGTCAACACTTTGTGCCAATTCCTATGATTTTGGTCAATAGTCCACTTGATGATTCTGATAAGGTTTTTGTTTGTTGATTCGGCTAATCCATTACCTTGTGGATAATAGTTGGTTGAATACTTCAATTTGAAACCTCTTTTTAAAGCAAATTCTACCATAGTATTTCTAGAAAAATAAGATGCATCATCAAACATTAAAGCTATGGGTAAGCCAAACCTGGTGATTATGTACTCATCAATAAAGTTTGTAATACTTTCTGTATTAGCTACCTTTAGTGGGATAGATTCTACCCATTTTGTGAAATAATCAGTGGCTGTAAGGATGTACTTGTGTTGCTTGGAAGAGTTAGGAACAATCTCACCAATTATATCTATTTACCATTGTTCAAATGGTTGTTGCATATTCACTGGCTGCAAAGGGAATGTTGCTTTCTTTACTCTTCCAGCTGCAGTTTGACAAGTTTTGCATTTTCTTGCATTGTCATGTGCATCCTTAAATAGTGTTGGCCAATAATAACCTGCAGCAGGATTTTGTGGGTTGTGGTGTTTCCTACGAAATGACCTCTAGCTGGTCCATCATGTAGCTCCTACATAACCTTTTCAACTTCAGGTTTTTCTAGGAATCTTAATAATACTAAATCATAATTTTTTCTAAATAATACATCATCAATTAATTCATACTGATTTGATTTCAACCTTAAAGCACGCTTTGTTTTATAATTGAGATGCATAGGAGCATATCCATTTTTTTAAATAAAACTTCAAATTAGCATACTATGATTGTGCATCATTGAGGCTTACCTCTGATATTTTCACTTCATTACCTTGGTCTTAATCTTTTGATAAGTGGGAAGCTCCAGTTAGCATCCTGCAAAAACCTTGGCCCCTAACAATTTTAGTTGGCCGGATTTCCACATTGTACTCTTGAAGTGAAGTGACCCAATTGGCTCTTTTCTCCCTCTTTGAATCAATAATTGCCTTACTACAGGGTAAGTGTTGGTTAGGTAAATCCCCTCTGCGGACAGAGGCGATCCCACTAGCTTAAAATATAACTAGCCACAATCAATCCACGCTGCCACGCAAGTTCCTAGTTGTACATTAAAGGTGAATTAAGAAGACCAACCTGGATTCCAATGCTATAGTCGAAGCAGATTTGGTGTTCCCGCTCCCTCGCTCTGGCAGGTCACAATCCTTGCGATCCTTGCAAACGGACACCTGCACATGCAAAGGAAGAAACAGATACAAGCATAAAATCCACCAAGGCACAACTATATTTCAGTCAGAATGGAAATAAATCAACACCACTATAATAGACAATGAGATTGGAACTATAATAACAGTCGTTCATTAATTAATAATAGACAGGAAAAGTTACAACCAAGGTTCTGACGCTGAACCTTTCCTCTGGCTGGGCGAGCAGCTATATGCCTTGCAGTAGACTTCCTATCTCTCGGACTCCCGGCAGCATAACCTCTCTAGCATTACTCCAACAACTCAAGAACTCAAAACTACAGCACTTCGGAACTCATAAACTTGGAACTAGCTTGTCTAATGCATGAGGACAGGCTTTTATAGATGAAGAAGGGAGAAAGATTCAATGCACCAGGACACCCATTATGGAATGGAAACATCCATGAAAAGCTACTGCGGATAGATATGATGACTCTCGAGCTTTATCAGATGGATTTTTCCCTCAAAGGACTTCATGATCTGGGAGGAAAAAATCATACAGTCGTGCTTTTGGCAAAAAACATTACTAAACTCGACTGGCGCGGGCATTGTTCTAAGACAGAGCGCCAATGGGCGCGCCCCTTTTTGAGGATCTGAGTTATTGGCGCGGGTCAGACATTGGGTACCTGCGCCAATGGGAAAAGGGCACTTTTCAGGGATAATTTGCAGAAGGTGTCTTGAGGGAACATGAAGTACATACTCAGGGGAACATAGTGCAAGTGTTTTTAGGTTATGTCACTACTCACAGGTCCCGAAATGCATCCTCCAATTTACTGGAATCGGAGCGATAGGGACGGTGACCAATGGTGACAAATTACTGTGTAACAGATGCCCCCCAAAGCATGAGGCCCGAGTGAGAGAGAGGGGTGAAATGCTTTGCAAGAACACATATAGCTGTTGCCGAGAACCTGCATTGAGAGATACTATTGATAGCTCAAATACATGATGTACGTGGTATGGTCGCAGCCATCCATAAGAGAGTACATGATAATTTAGATCCATAGTATGGACGCAGCCATCTGGGTAGGATCAATGAATTGACTCAGGTATGGTCGCATCCATCCAGTGAATGAGTCATGTATCAAGAATCACGCCTGGATTACAACAGACACAATCCAAGGTCTTGCGCTCCATCTCGACCCGAACAGAAGTACAAGTTCAAGCATGCGAATATGTGAGCTGAAGTCGAGCATGCATGACCAGTCAATATTCGGAATTGTTAACAGACGCGAGAGGTACCACCAATAATGACAATGGCCCTCAAGGTACTATCGGTACAATCTACGGCGTGCGAATTAGTGATCTAACGTCGAACACCCGTAGAATCATTCGATCGGAGGCCAATGATGAAAACCTCGCGTCGAACACGAAGAACCTGCCATTGAGGCATGCAGGCTCCAAGGCACCGGAAGGGAGTCTCTAGATCAACTTCCTGGATAATGAGTTGAAGTCGACAGGAAGTGACCTTGATCGAAGGTGGGCCATAATGTTTCCCACATCATCGACACGAGACAGAGAGATGATGTTGTGAATCAAAATTGTATGAGTTATCAGAGGGAGGTTGTTTCTTTGCAGAGGTCAACTTCTCTTGAACATATCGGCGGCACTAGAGTGGAGTTGGCAGTATTTGACATCGATGGATCAGAGGTCATAGTGACGAGACAATGAGCAGATGAGAGGTCAAATAGGATTACCCAATCCCAAGGAGGCAAGTGAAAAATAAGATGAGATGTCCCCACCCAGACACGAAAGCAGAGGAGTGCCATGTTCAAGAGCGACATACTGCCGACACAACAATAATTATGGTTCCAAAAAAAAAAAATTCCTCCACCATTTCTAGCGAGTACCCCAATTATTTTTAACAAGCTTGTTGGGGATAACATATGCTTGTGGTGTGTCATTTCGACAAAATCCGATGTCATTAGGTTTTAACGAGTCTGACAAAGGAAGAACTCGACGTCTTTTCATATTTAGAGAATTTGAAAAGACAGCGAAAAGGAAACTCCACGGATGTCCTTTTTCATAAAGTTGTGTCTCTCGGGCCCGAAAAAGTATAAAATAATACCCGAAAGAACTGCCCAACTATTACGATCGAGGAGTACTTTTCATAAGTAGTGATTTCGACTTGAAAAAGTAAAAAAGTGATCAAAACCACGTCATTTCGTAACCATTAACGAGTTTGAAACGAAAAAAACCCGGTAATCTTCTTAAGTTTTAACGGTCGACAAAAAGAACTTAAAACGACCGCCCCTTATTTACGTTTAACGAGTCAAAAAGGGAAAAATACTCGGCAATCTTTTCATATTTTACGAGTCAGAAAAGAGCTTAAAGGCGACTCGTCCTAGAGGAACGAGTGGTATAAGGGGTAGTAACTGGTTCCGGTAGTGGTGGAACTGCTTAAAACATGTAATGGTCAAGAGGTTGGCTAATAAAACCACTCATCGCTGCGGTTCCTCAGGAAAGGAAAACAACCAAGTGAAAGCATACGATCAGCCAAAGAGATGGTGGCGATGGAATAAAACAACCAAGGCTCATCTAGCAGAATTTAGTAGATAAATGGCAATCACAGGATGTAAATCAGGTATGGGTTCATTTTTACACAAGCTTGAACCATGGAGAACTCTGCTTGGATTCGGTTTCATGTTTACACAAGCTTGAAACGAAAAAACTATGCTTGTTATAAATTTGCATACCCCCAGCATGATAATGCAAATCGAGGTACATGCCCCCCAAGCTTCATGGCATTCACGGAGTGGATGGAATGAAGGTTCACTTGGAAAGACTCGATTTTGAAAAGGAGGATGCATGCCCCCCGGGCTTCAGTCACGCGCCCGGGTCAGCTGCCATCATTAGAATGACGGACTGGATGTTGAGGCATTTCCTGTGGAAATAAGACCATTTAGGAATGGTAGATGACTATATGTAAAGTGTGAACCGGGGAACGAAAGTTGGTCTACGATCTTGATCGTTCTTCTTTCGTGCGGAAAACACATCACTCTGAAGAGTGAGGACACAATTGCACGTATGCGATAAATATAGTCTCGCCCAAGGAGTAAATTGTAATCTAACGGGCCTTGGACTACCATGACGCCCATTTGAACGGTCTTCCCTTCTAATGTGATAGGTACATGGGGAAGAATTCCTAAAGGTCGACTGGTTTCTCGATGAAAACCTGTAAGGTTTCTCATCTCAGGCAGAAGCAGTGGCGAACCAAGTGCTTCCCAAGCTGTGGAAGAAAGGATGCTCACAGGAGATCCCTCATCAATAATGGTACCGGCCATAACCATTCGGTATACTTGGACTATAATTTGAAATGGTCTGGAAGCTGGTAACCGGGAATTGCCTAGTTGATCCCAATTGAAGGAAACAACTAGGTCGCTTGGAGGTGAGACTGGATAAATGGCCAGATATGACTCTGATAAACTTCCTTCCTGCTACGAAGGAATGAGAGGGATGTTCACTTGATCATAAGAGTCTGTGTTTATGAATAGAGTTTGGACAGTGTGGTCTTCATTCTTTATAGTGATAATATCATCTGAGGATGGAACCTCTGAAGGAAAAACCGGGTCACTTGTCATCTGGACCTCTTGAAAGACCAGGTCACTTGTCATCTGGACCGTTGGGCTTTCGTCTGGTTTGGATTCAGATTCTGAAGGCAAAACCGGGTCACTTGTCATCTGGACCTCTTGAAAGACCGGGTCACTTGTGATCTGGACCTTTGGGCTTTCGTCTGGTTTGGATTCAGATTGTTCATCTTTGATGATAAACACTCCCGGAACAAAGTGGTGCATAGATGATGAACGTAAATCAACACTTTTTCCGACCAGGGACTGGTCTGGAACAGGCTGAGCACAGCCAGGTTCGGGAAGAGGAGACTGGACAAGAGAAGGGTGGACAAATGAGGAATGTTGGTTGATTTCTTTGTCAGCAGGGGAACGTTCTGCAATTGCAGCAAGACGTTGATAACCAGTAGGAAGTTGAGATAGGGGAGCTGACAGACTTTCCAAAAGACGGGAGGCTTCATCCATAAGTGGACAAAGGCGAAGGAGATGATTACCTTCACAAAGTCGACAAGGGAAACGAACCTTCCCTTTTCCCTTACTAGCTGATAAGGTATCGTCAATCTGCGACGACGAGGGGTGAGTCGGGTCACGGGACCATATATCTAGGATCCTGGGAATACCAGGACAATCAGTAAGAAAATGGTCCTCCTTGCATAATCGACAAGGAAACTTAGCCTTCCGCGGAGGAGCAGGAGGTGGTTTTACTTGAGGTATACTCGGGGTAGATGCGACCTTTCCCTTGGGAGACTTCTTCTTTTTGGTCTTCTTCTTCTTCTTCGTAGCCACCTGGTTACCTAAATCCAAAGTTTCACCAGGCGAAGTAGAAGATGAGGACACAGCAGTAGGCGAAGAAGGGCAGGGGTCCACCTTGGAATCAAAATGATGTTGCTCGGGTGGAGGAGGTGGTGGTGGAACAGGAGTTATCACACTCGAGACCACTGAGTTTGAGAACACCCATACAGGTAAACCGATGGTGAACCCAGGTAAAGACAAAGACGATGGTGAACACCAACATTTCCGACAGAAGGAATCGGACCAGCCGGGGGACCACCTTGGCCGGTGGGCTCAGGGAAGGATGCCATTTGAGCGAGAAAGAACCCTACTCAAGCTAACGCAAGCAAAATTTAACCGGGTTATATGTGATCGTGGTCAAATAAATTTTAAGACACTGAAATTTGAACTTGACCTTTTCACTTTTTAAGAGTCGAGAAAAGGACGAAAAGATGACTCTAGTCTCCTTCGAATATTTAATGAGCACGAAGTGACAAGACGCTCACAGGCACCTTTTCGTTTAAGGAGTCCGAAAAGGATCAAAAGTGACTGCTCTGGAATTCTACGTAGAGGGTGTGCCAAACTTTTCGCAAAACCACAGAATACTTTTTAGGGTACGGGTGGTCGATCTTCGTGAATGTTGTGTTCACTACATTGCGAATCGTAAGGCGGCCGGCACGGCTCCCTATGGATAAAAGCTTTATTCCTATAGGGGTCTCCCAATGTATACGCGACGGTACGTGGGAGCACAGTCCGTACTGGCACCTATCGTTTCACCGTGGAGGAATCACCCAACCACTCGACGGTAAGCTACCAGGTTTAACGACGCCGGAACATGTCTCTAACCTAGACCTCTAGAATGTTTGCGTTATGTTCCAATGCGTTGTTAGGTTCATTGAGTTTATTTTATAGTTTATCTTCAATTATGTTTCAGTTTTTTGGTCCTACCGTATGTGGTCTCTCCAAACTTCCTAAATGCAATCTATATGCCAAAATTATATCGTTTCATTCGATGAATTCTACCTACAGAAGAGTAGATATTTTTCTTCTTTTTTTTTTACACAAACAAAATGATCATCAAGCAAGTAACAAAGATCCTAATGCAGCTAATAACAAGAAATAAAAGTTTTTCCTTTTCTTTTTAAAAGCGACAAGTAGCAATAAATGCTAACTAATATAATGCAAAAAGCTCTTTTGTTTTTTGATTTTTTTAAATGGCATAATGCATGTAAACAAACCTCAAGAGATATCCACGAGTACAAACACAATTCACTCAATGGACATAGAACCAATTTAGAAACATGAAGATGAACTGTCAAAGCAAAGGAAAACACAAAGACGTTCAATGAACCATGTGATCTAAGTTCAAATGAAGTCAAGCAAGATCCAAGCAAGCTAGAAGTGAATCACTCGAAGCATAGAATACCAACTTTTAACAACCACTAGATGAGTGCGGAAAACAACCAACAAGCTGACTGGATAATCAAACCACAAGGTCCCACAGAAGGCTCGACATGCAAAGCCACTAAGTACTCTAGGGTTGGGATACAAAATCGATAGAAATAAGCAAACAACTGAAGGATGAAGGTAACAACCAGTCACACAGAGGTCCAACACACTCCCAGAAGCAGCAAAAGATATGGAAAAAACAAAAAATCCGAGTTTAAGGAGCTTTCAAGTACCAAACTGGCAAAATTCACAGAGCTGGCGCGACTGTGAATCTGCAACTCACGCTAATAGTCAATTGGCGCGGGTCTTTATGGAGCAACATGCGCCAACTGGTGCGACTGTCAAAATAAAAAACGCGCCAGCCGCGTTTACTGACCCAAAAAATAAATATAACAACCCAGGGTCTGATTGACAGTGCCCAGCAGATAGCAATTTCAAGACTGACCCAGAAAGTTCATTAACTCAGGCAAGCAAGAGAAAACTAATCATGCAAGACAAACTCCAAATAGCTTCTCCCCAGTGGAGTCGCCAAATTGTTGGTTAGGTAAATCCCCTCTGCGGACAGAGGCGATCCCACTAGCTTAAAACAGAACTAGCCACAATCAATCCATGCTGCCACGTAAGTTCCTAGTTGTACATTAAAGGTGAATTAAGAAGACCAACCTGGATTCCAATGCTATAGTCGAAGCAGAGTTGGTGTTCCCGCTCCCTCGCTCCGGCAGGTCACAATCCTTGCGATCCTTGCAAACGGACACCTGCACATGCAAAGGAAGAAACAAATACAAGCATAAAATCCACCAAGGCACAACTATATTTCAGTCAGAAAGGAAATAAATCAACACCACTATAATAGACAATGAGATTGGAACTATAATAACAGTCGTTCATTAATTAATAATAGACAGGAAAAGTTACAACCAAGGTTCTGACGCTGAACCTTTCCTCTGGCTGGGCGAGCAGCTATATGCCTTGCAGTAGACTTCCTCTCTCTCGGACTCCCGGCAGCATAACCTCTCTAGCATTACTCCAACAACTCAAGAACTCAAAACTACAGCACTTCGGAACTCATAAACTTGGAACTAGCTTGTCTAATGCATGAGGACAGGCTTTTATAGATGAAGAAGGGAGAAAGATTCAATGCACCAGGACACCCATTATGGAATGGCAACATCCATGAAAAGCTACTGCGGATAGATATGATGACTCTCGAGCTTTATCAGATGGATTTTTCCCTCAAAGGACTTCATGATCTGGGAGGAAAAAATCATACAGTCGTGCTTTTGGCAAAAAACATTACTAAACTCGACTGGCGCGGGCATTGTTCTAAGACAGAGCGCCAATGGGCGCGCCCCTTTTTGAGGATCTGAGTTATTGGCGCGGGTCAGACATTGGGTACCTGCGCCAATGGGAAAAGGGCACTTTTCAGGGATAATTTGCAGAAGGTTTCTTGAGGGAACATGAAGTACATACTCAGGGGAACATAGTGCAAGTGTTTTTAGGCTATGTCACTGCTCACAGGTCCCGAAATGCATCCTCCAATGTACTGGAATCGGGGCGATAGGGACGGTGACCAACGGTGACAAATTACTGTGTAACAGTAAGGTACTATTTTTTTGTATGGGTTTTGAGGAGAAAATCTCTGAAATGTTTCAAGGTTTTAAAGATAGCAAAAGCATGTTTCTCAATAGCTGAGTAGTTTAGCTCAACACCTATAAATTAGAACTGAAAAAAGAGATAGGTGCCTCTATGTTTTAATCGTTCATATGTGTTAAAACTGTTGCATATGATGTATTAGACAAAAAAGTGTACAACACAAAAGGCTTGAGAAAGTCTAGATTTGTTAAAGAAGGAGCATTGATAATGGATTTTTTTATTAACTCAAATGACTCTCTTTCATCTTTACCCCATTTGAAGACTGCATTCTTTCTTATCATTGATTGAAGGGGTAGGACAATCTGTGAGAAATTTGGAACAAATCTTTTTACAAAATTGATCTGGCCTAGGAATGACTACATGGTCTTTTTGTTATGTATGAGAGGAATCTTTTCAATTTCTTGGATTCTATCGGGATCAATATAGATTCCTTTCTTGGACACTATGAATCTGAGGAGTTTGCCTTCTTCCAAAGAAAAGTATGACTTTTTTGGATTTAGACAAATGCCATATTTCTTGCATCTTTCAAAAATATGCTTTAGGTCATTCAAATGATTGTTTTTGTTCCTAGAGTAGACTGTAATGTCATCTAGGTAAATAACAACTGATTTATTAATCAGACCTTTAAAATCAATATCCATGGCACGTTGAAATGTAGCACCTGCATTAATGAGTCCAAAAGGCATCTTATGATAAGCATATGTCCCCCACTTGGTCCTAAATGTTATCTTTAATCTGTTGTCTGGATGTATAAGAATTTGATTGTATCCTGAAAATCCATCTAGAAAAGACATTAGCTCAGAACCTGCAATTAATTGCAATATTTTCTTTGTGGTAGGAAAAGGAAAGTTATCCTTTTGACAAGCTCTGTTTAAGTTCCTAAAATCAATACAAATCCTAATGTCTCCATTCTTTTTCTTGACAGGAACCATATTTGATACCCATTTTGAATGTTTAACGAAAAAGATTATCGTTGCTTTGAAAAGTTTGTTCAACTCATATTTGATTTGACTTTCAAAGTTTGGATGAATCTTTCTAAGCTTCTGTTGAACTGGTTTCTCATTAAAGGTCATCGATATAGTATGTTGAATTATAGAGGTATCATAGGTCTTGAGATCTGAATAATCCCAGGAAAAGACACCTTTATATGTTTTCAACAACTTAATGAATGATATCCTTTCTTCAGATGATAAACCAAGACCTAGGTTGACATTTTGAGGTTTTTCAGTTATATCTAGGTTTACCACTTCAAATCTCAAAGTAGAACTCTAAGTCTTGGAGTTGGTAATCTTTTTAAATTTGTCTTTCAAATCATAGAGATCTTCCATTTTGACTATAGACTTCAGATTTGGGTTTTGATCTTGTATATTATTGATTTGCAGGCCATGTTCATGTTCATCTATGATTTGTTCCTCATAATATCCTTCTGATGTAAGGAAATCGATTATATCAGCATCATTATTAAACACTCTCCAATTTGTTACATTATTAGGAATGGATGGTCTGAAAACTAACTCTATGGAAAATCTATCTAGACTAAATTCCTCTGAAGGTATAAGCCTAGATGCTACATTGGCAACTAAGTCAGCACTTGCATTTTGTAATCTGGGGACTAAAGAAATGTTGAAGGCAGTGAAGTGAGAAGTAAGATTATGGGCTAGGGATTGATAATGATTGAGATGCCCAAATACAATGGATTGTGTTTCTTACCTGTTTAATAACTATTTCAGAGTCTCCATATACTTTCAAATACTTGACATCAAGGACAATGGCTTTGTACAACCCTTGAATCAATGCTACATATTCTGTAGTATTGTTAGTGCATTGAAATTTAACCCTGCAGGCTAACATGGTTTTCTCTCCTTGGGGGCTAATTAGGATACATCCAGCACCTACACCATCTTCAGACTTGGAACCATCAAAATAAAGAGTCCATAATAATGAATTATCTACAAATTTATCAACTAGATCTATACACTTTGAAGCATCAGTTTGTGAAAAAAAATATATCTAAGATACTACAACATTATCCGGGAAGGGAGATCTTTGTGCATTGAAGGATCCCAAGAATGATTTAGCTGAGTATTTTCCGATGATATTATTGGTGAAAGCTACTAGCTCATTGCTTCCCTCGAGATCATTGACTATGTACTTCCTAAATTTCTCATGGTCTACTATGATTTGGTTAGGTTTACCATTATGTGGCAACCACATGTGAGACCAATCAGTTGCAAAGTATCCGTGTAACTTTTCAGACCAATCCCTACTTAGAATTAAACCATAAAATTCAGGGATATCAGCCACTAGAATATCGATTATCTGTGAAACTTTTGGGTTGGAGAAAAGTGTGATTGAAACTGATATCATTTCTCCAAGTACCTCTATTGTTTTTTGTCCAATTGGACTATATGTATAGCAGATTTTTGAGGTGTAATATTCAATTTGGTGCACATTGTCCTTGGCATGATGTTTGAAGAGGCTCCTGAATCAACAAGGCAATTATGGACATTTCTGTTGAAAATCTCATAAGTAAGAAGAAATGGAGGTGTATGAGAAATAGACCTATCACCTATCAGAACTAGATCTGTGGGATTTACTTTGTTTGAAGATGAAGGAGGTTTTCCCATATCATAAGAAGCTTGAGTGACTACAGTGGATGGTAAAGGAGCTACAGGAACTGCTTTTAACTCTCTGAGTAATATTTTCTGTTGTTGTTTGAGTTTAGTCAGTTCATGTAATGAAATATTTTCTCTCATCTTTTTCATATCTTCGACTATGTTATATTCCACTGTATCCGAGATTACTAAAGTTTTGGAAGCAATTGGAGGATCTAATGGAATAGCATCACTTTGAGAGTCTTAGATTTATTACTTATTTTCTTCTCCTTTACAGGAGTAGCAGCTTTCTGTTTCTGAATTGTTGTAGACATATTAGGAGAGTTTTTACTTCTTGTAGTTACTGGCATAGCTTGTGCTTCCTCTTCAGTTGGAAGAATGAAGTCCCACATTCCATTTAACTCAACTTCTTCTTCAGTTTTGGGTTCTTCTTTGGTTGGTGAGTCTTCTTCCAGTTCTTGATCGGATTCAGCATTTGAAATAGTATTCGGTGGCTGAGATGTAGAAGAAGGATTTCTCTTAAATGAGCGAAAAGGTTTCTTGGGAGCAGATGATTCTACAACTTGTTTCTTGATTTTGACCATTTCATTTGACATGGTATTTAACACCTTCTAAAGGCCTTCAAGGTCGAAAGGGTCCTTTGGATCTTTCTTTTTTGAATCATCCTTGAATGTTACTTTCTTTGATTTCCTTTCTTCTATCTGTGATCTCTTTTCTAAGGCAATAATTCTTCTTTCTACAGACAAAGCTTCTTTCATGTTTTCTACAAGGGTAGCCTTATTGGCTCTATCTACAAAAATTGTGATATTATAGGGAAGGGAGGATATGTACCACTCTATTTGTACATCTACTCCAGTTTAGAGGCAGCTGGGATTTTGTTCAGTAGCTTGTTAAATCTGGAGTTGAAGTCTTTGATCCTTTCGTCTGAACCTGCTTTTAGGTTGGAAATATCATTGATTAAAGATGCTATAGTCCTGTCATCACCAAATTTTGCAAGAAATATTTCTTGAAAAGTATCCTAGTTTCTTATTGAGCCTGCTGGAAGGGAAAAATACCAAGATCCTGCTGATCCCTGGAAAGTATAAGGAAACAGTCTAATTACAACATCTTCATGTGAAACTCCATTAAGATTCATGGCTAACATAAAGTTATTTAGATGTTCTTCAGCAGGAAGACCATCATCAGGATTGTACTTAGGTAACCATTTTTCTGGGTTTGCTGGGAGAGAATTTGGATTAGCAACCAGTACAGCACCAAGATTTGTCCAAGGTTGAGCAAGTTGATTAGCCATAACTTGAGTTGGAGACTGGGAAAATGGGAAGGTTGGTCCAGAAGTAGGTATGGATTGTGAAGAACTTACTACTGGATTAGTACTACTAGTAGCAGTACTAGTTGAAGAAATGGATAGTTGAGAAGAGGTGGATTGAGTAGAAGTGAATGGGGAAGTAAATGGAGGAAAAGGTGAAGTGATCTCACTAGTATCTGATTCAGATCTTGATGTGGCAACTTTCTTATGTCGCGAATGAATGTGAAACTCAAAAGGAGTTACTTTGAGCCTTTCGCTTTGTAATCGAGTTAATACACCAATTTCTCGTAATAAGGAAGTGACATTTTCTTCAGAGGCTTCAGGTCTATCAGGTTTCTCAGCATAAATGGATATTTGTTCCAATTTCTGTATCAAGGAGTGAATTTCGAGAGACTCGAGAGTGTAATCTGGAGAAGGTGGTTGTCTTAATACTTCAGGAGACGAGGGAGATGTTTCTACAACTTCATATTTCTGATCTGGAGATTTTGAACGAGATCTAGAAGAAGTAGAAGTTGTGGAGGGGTTTTGACTCTTATGAACGTTTTTCAATTGATCTTTAGATTTATATGCTATTCATAGGCGTATGGCCCTCATTCTAGCGCAAAATGTTGAAGCCTTGGAATTTTGTTGCTCCAACATGGGGGATAACCACCCGGTCCAGACCTTAAAGGCAGCTCCTTTTTCGTTTGGTATGGTGGCTCCGACTAGGGATGATGGGACCAGTTTCCCAATGTGGGTTTTAAAATGAGAATGGGCGGTTTTGAAGCGATTGCAATAAGAATAATGATAACTAAATGACATATTCTAGCATGTAAATCTCTAGCTAACTTAATCTAATATAAACCTGGGTATTATGTGTGATGCAATCTAAAAAGATATATGTTTGACATGTGATAATAAAGATCATTCACGCATTAAACAAATATGATAACGTGTAAAGATAATTTCTTTGACTAAATAGTTAGTCAAAGAAATGTATAAACTATATCGCATATATTAAGGATCATATATGAAAATAAACACTTTTCGCTAAGCATCATACAGTAGTGCAATTAACACATAATAGAAATAACATATTCCATATATAATTCTTGAAAACAAAATGTTATCACTACTTAAACAAAATTAGAACTAATCATACAAGATAAAAGTACCATATGTGTGAGGTTCTACTCATTTGACTAATGACATAGATCAGCTCCTTTCTTTAGATCAAATTATTCTCCAAGTATACAATAGTGCATCAACAAAGGAAAGTAGTCTTATATTCAAAAGAAATGACCAAATTCCATAATTTCATCAAGGCATTCACAAACTTATAGAAGTGCATTCTTTGCAAATGTTTTTGATAAAATTCTGGACCCTTCTCTAAATGCATGAGAAGGGTATAAATACTATCTAACTAAAGTTCAAAAATAGATTATACAAAATATTTGAGGAGGTTTCAAACAACCTTCTTGTTAACTAGCAACTAACTCTAAAAATAAAAATGATTTAATGAGCAGAGGTTATAAAGATGACTTGTTGTCTGCCAACTTCTCCTTTATATTGCATATATCGGACATCGGTTTCACTTGAGGAGGTACCCCAAACTTTGTTCTGACCTGTCCTGCGAAGATAGCATCTGTGAGAGGTGGAAACATCCTTTGCGTTGAATGGAGTGAATAGTTGAGCGTCATTAATTGGCTGTGAGGTTTGACAAGGAATTGCCAATATACCTCCCAGTCAGTCTTTGATAACTTTGTGATCGCTTCCCTTTGGGTTTTTACCTTTGCCTTCAATTTTTTATCCAAGTCATTCAAATCCAGCAACATCTTTGGATTACCTTATTTCATCAATTTGGTAGTGTGCAAAGTGTGAATTATTGCTTTTACTATGTTCTTTGCCACTCCTACTGCTCTTGCCACTGCTAATTCAGCCTGCTTGATCTGCGCATCCCAATCTGTGAATAAAATGTCCTTATGTGTCTCCTCAATCTCGGGCAGATTATCTCTCCTTCCTTCTTCAGTTTCTTTTCATTCAATGAATTCAGAGATATTTGTATTTAAATCATTAAATGCAGTTCTCTAATCAATTGCTTATCCATTAACTAATCACTGGTAATCAGATAAAGAGTGACATGCGACATTCTCTGGCAAAATAGATCTTGTTGTTTTGATAGAAGGGAATTTAGCTCTAGTGCCTCTTTGATGAATTCATCGACAGTAGGGACATCTTTATATTTTGCCATGGCTTCTTGCAATTCTTGGATTTGCATGTTCTTCGCTGAGATGTTTGCTTCATGGCTTATTTTTAATACCTCCATATTCTTCTGCAATTGGGTTATTTGTTCAGCGGCTTGCTGGTTCACATTTGCCTTCTCAATTTACAGTTGTTTCTCGAGCTGCACTATCTTTTCTTCCCTTTCTCTTAACAAAATTGATAACTCAGTGGCTTTATCCATGGTGGTAGTTGCATATGCCCCCATAAACGGTGACAGTCTGGTCAAATTTTCAGTAGGACTGGAAGGAATATCCTTCCAGGCTATGTCCATCGGCTCATTCCCTAGTGGGATCTCGGGTGTCTCCACCCTCCTTCGTTTCCTTTGTCTTCTCACTACAGCCTTATGTAGTGGGTTGTAGAACACATCTAAAGGAGGAATCCCAGTCACCTTTAGGATAATTTCTGATGTGGGCAAAGCAGGAATGATTTATGAATGTTGCGAACTTGTCCCTTGCTCACCCATCGGCTAAGACTCTGAAGTTTTCTGAGTTTGCAGAGGAGTGTGATATTTCGTGGTTTCCTGGGCATCTGTTGTCTTAGGAGTATCTTGTAGCCTTTTATTAAAAGTGTCCCATTCCTGTTCCAAATTGTTTCTTTTGACTTCGGGACCGATATCTTTAGTTAGGTCACTTATGACCTGTTTTTTCGGTTGACCTTCTCCTGGATTCCGTTGTATTCTCTGTATCCTGTGTTTTCCCTGTATCCTGGGATTTCCTTGTATCCACTTGAGACTCTATGTGAGAATTTGGTCCTTCATTGTTGATAGTTACACTCGGCGTAGGCTTGTCATCAGCTCTTAACAAATGCAATGGAATTGTTTCGAGCCTTTGATTTCTGAATTCCTGAAACTTTTCAAAATATTCAGGACTCAAATTGGCCTTCGCCCAATCGAACGCTTCTTCGAATAATTCAGTTGATTGTAAAAGATCTTTGGAATCATTATCCTAATGATTAAAGGGCTTAATCTTTACTGCAGTAGTAATATTGTGTGCTATTTTGTCTGGGTCAAATTGCCTCTTTGGCAGAGTATGGATCCTAAGGCTCTCTAGGCTTAGTGATTCCTTGGTTAAATGGTTTAAATTTGCCAACGAAAAAGAACCATACCGAATGGGAAAGGATGGCAACAATGACTTTTTGTTATCTTTTAGGGTCTTGGTAAAACCTTTACCCACAGCTTGGTGAGCTATTTCTCTTGCAAGTAGCTTGTCGAAGACATACAAAGGAAGTACATGCGGGTCTGTTGTACTACCAAAAACTCTTATATATGTAAACCATTCTTCAGCAAAATACTTTCCTACTACGAGAAGGTCTACAGCAGCTTCTCTAGAAAATTTGGGGGCTTTCTTATCAAAAATGAGTTGATGTAATGGTAAAATGAGACCATGGCATATTTTATAAAAATGGGGTATATAATGAGATTCCCTCATCTGTTTGTGGTTGAGATGGATGGGGTAGGGGTCTTGCATAGTTCATTTCCAACCCATGATTGGAAACTTAGTACAGAAACATATGGCATCCATGATATAGGCACTGAAATAAAATGGAGGCAGGTTCTCTATGGAGGTGGATCTCTTTTGACGATACTCAGAAATGGCAGTGGCTAGATTATCTGATAGGATAGTGGCCTAATTCATTATATGAGAATTTATTCATGCATCTATCAAAGGGACCCATTCTATAGAGAATTTGGTATTATTAGGTAATCCATATAACCTACTTAACATAGAAGTTGCATGGTTATAGGGATTTTCCAAAGAAGCTACGGGGTACATACCCATTTTATCATATTTGAATTTGTTCTCTAGGACCCTCCAGCCCTGGATCATCTTGAAAGGTTCTTCATTTTTCTATGCGAAGTTGGCCAAGTATGATTTTTCATATATGTCATGAGGGTCAAGTATATGATACATTTGCTTCAGGTCTTGAGCTTTGAAGGACCCCATTAGATCCATCTTTGAGTTTCTGAATTTCCTATCTTCAATACTGAGATTTTCCACCACCCATCTAATCATATCAGTGTATGAGAGTATTTTCACTCTTGCTCCTATTCTGTCAAGGAAGGAGCAAGCATCATCTCTGAATTGGACCCCTGAAGGTTTTATTGAGTCAGCTGTTGCCTTTGTGATAGTAATTTTAGGCCGCTCATCTTCAAGTCTGTTAGATATGAGTTTCGATGTTGTCGCTCCTCCATTGACACTGCAAACTCTATCGACGAATATAGGCGACATCTCTGATACCTCAGACTTTGTAATGCTCTGCTTCTTATGCTTTTGCATCGCCTTCCATAATGATATCCCTTTTGAAGTTTTCTTGAAACGAAAGATATATATCAGTGCACACAATGGAGGGAAATTAAGGTTGAGAGTTCTTTGAAATGACTTTGAATTGTGGGAAGATTTTTCATGAGATTTGTGTGTGTTGGAAATAATACTGAGAGGGGGGGGTGAATCAGTATTATCAAGCCAAATATTTCCTTTTCTGAATTCCAGATGATATACGCTACTTTAGTTAATACAACCCGCGTATATACGCAACTACAGATAAAGAAACATGCGTATATAAATCAGACTTATAATATGAATTATCTTTCAGATGTCAGTTATTAATCTGTGATTCAGATGCACATAAACAGTACCAAAAACAGTGAAACAGAGCTGAAGACAGTCACACACACAAGAACACAAGATATAAGGAGGAAACCCAATGTGGGTGAAAACCCCCTGCTGCAATTCGTCTCTATCTTCTTTTTAATTAGAAACTTCTCTTTACAATGTCTTGTACTGGAGCAGACTTTACCAGTACGCAGGCTGCAACCTGCAGAGAGCTACAACTCTCTCTCTCGTTTTCCAGCTTCCCTGGAAGGGAGCTCCAACCCCCTTAGTTCTTGTACTAGCTTGAGATACTAGTACGCAGGCTTCTACCTGCAGAAGACTGCAACCTTCTCTTTGCTAGTTTCATTAATTTTCAAACTGGATCCACAAGTAACATCAATCAAACATCAAGAATTTCTGCATAACCCAAACTCCTTTTCATCAATCAAAAGCTGAAACAACTAAGCACTTCTCTTACCACTGAGCCCAGAACACAGTAACTATAATCCAACACCAGTTCTGAACCCAGAACACTGCAGCAATAAAACAGAAGCAGCTAGAACATAAATCAGGACATATACGCTACTTCACTGTTCATCAACCTACGAGTATACGCTTCTGTATCACAAACAACCTGCGTATACGCGTCTTTCATTCACAGAAAACGCGTATATACGCCCCTTCAATTCACTAAACCTGCGTACAGATCTATAAAGGATAATTTATTCTTTTAAGCATTCAGACATTAGTTAGCCCAGATTTATAGATCAAGAGTGTGCCACATATAACAGATCAAAATCATACAGAGATACCAATGTTCAAGCCTTGAGATTTAGATCCATCCATAGTCCTTATCCTTCTTGCGCTCAGGTTCCACCTTCATTCAGATCTAGATCTGCACCATAACCCAATCACCTGTATTCCAGATCTATCACAATATCAGATATTCAATAATTCAGATGATACATTTTCACATGATCTCCTTCCTCTTTTATAGTTATAGACCTTGCACAATACCACGGGCCAAAACCATAATAATCCAATACCAAAGGCCAAAAACCTGGGTTCAACTCTTCTGCCGAGATACCATGGTCCACAACCAAAGGTTCAAATTCCAAGGACTAACAACCACGGACCAAAAATAAGTTTCCCATCATGTACGCGCTTTTATGTGCATAGAAGTGCGTGTATACGCATACGCGACTTCGGAACGTATAAACCGCGTGTATACGCGACTTCGGCAAAGTGTACCTGCGTATACAAGATTTCCTTCATTCTGAGCACTAGAACTGAGATCTGTCACCAAAGTGAGTTGCCATCAAGGACAACACCTGTACCATAGCACCACATCTGTGCCAAAATGCCAACAATCTCCCCCTTTGGACTTGATGGCAACCCCAAGATCCTCAAAGTCATTCTCCCCCTTTGTCATCAAGGGCAAAGGGTTGTGCTCCCCCTGAGTACATGCTGATATCTCTGCTCTGCTAAGCTGAACATGTTCCCCCTGACTGTAGGCAAGATCTGCAAAAAGATGTTCTTCAAGAAGAACCATGGCTTTTACATCATAAAAGACCTTCCTATCCAAAAAGACTCGATACATACAACCATCACCCAACCAAGTGGGGATACATCAGAAATGACAACAGATCACAATCATCCCATGCATAGTGGGGAAACCAAAATAGGCCGTTACATGACCTTGATAATCAAATATACATGACATAGAGACGAAATATCAAGACTTATGACCAATAACTACTATCAACAGCATCTGACAATCACTGTACCTATCAGCAATCATGTTCACCTTCTGACCTTCTTTCTGCAGCTGATCCACCTGAGCCAAAAACAACTTGAGTACTAGGTCCAAGAGATTCTAAGGTAATGCCAACAATGTATTATTAGAATATTATCTGCTCCCCCTGAATCTGTGCCTGATGGTCTCTGACAGACCCATCTCAGATTCTCTCCAACCAGAGTCAACCCTTGTTGATTTTCTTCAGAACTCCACATACGCGACTGCACCTGAATAAATTGGCGTATGTACGCGGATACCCCTCATCCAACTCGCGTATACCAACTTTTCTCGGAACAGACAAGCTTCAACAGCAGGATGAAGCATCAACAACTCCCAGCTTCTGTCTGAGATATTCAAAAGTTTCCCTGGGTAGTGGTTTGGTGAATATATCAGCAACTTGTTCCTTAGAAGGAACATACTCCAATTTGATCTTTTGTTCCAACACTTGTTCCTGGAGAAAGTGATACTTGATCGGTATGTGCTTGGTTTTTGAATACATGACTGGGTTCTTTGAAATGCTTATTGCACTTGTATTATCACATAAGATAGAGACAGGTGGATTACAAGTGATTTGAAAGTCCTGCAAGGTTTGCATCATCCAAAGGAGTTGTGTGCAACAGGATGCAGCAGCCACATATTCCGCTTCAGCTGTAGATAAAGCAATCGAACTTTGTTTCTTGCTGAACCAAGATACTAATCTGGAACCCATAAAGAATGCACCGCCACTTGTGCTCTTCCTGTCATCCACGCTTCCGGCCCAATCTGCATCTGTGTAAGCATGAAGAGTGATATCTATATCTCTAGGATACCATAGGCCATAGTTTTGAGTTCCTTGAAGGTATTTGAAGATTCTTTTGACTGCCTGAAGATGAGTTTCCTTTGGGTTGGCTTGAAACCTTCCAACTATTCCCACTGCATGCATAATATCTGGTCGTGTACCTGTCAAATAAAGCAAGCTCCCAATCATGGATCTATAGGTTGGTTGATGCACTACTGCTGATTCATCATTTGCACTAAGGCTGCATCCCGTAACCATGGGGGTACATACTGGTTTCGAATCCTCCATGCCATACTTCTTCAAGATCTGCTTGAGGTACTTGGTTTGAGACAAGAAAATTCCACCTTCATTTTGTTGGATTTGCAATCCAAGAAAATATGTCAATTCTCCAAGTAATGACATTTCGAATTCTTTCTGCATCACCAAGGCAAAACTTTGACTCATAGCTTCTTCATTGCTCCCAAAGATAATATCATCTACATACACAACAAGTATTAGCAATTTGTTATTTTCAATTTTTATATATAGATTGCTATCTGCTGATCCTTTTGAAAATCCTTGTTGATGAAGGTATTTGTCCAACCGATAGTACCAAGCCCTTGGAGCTTGTTTAAGCCCATAGAGAGCCTTTTTAAGTTTGCATACAAGATTTGGATCATTTCAAAGGATAAAGCCATCTGGTTGCTCAATGTACACTTCTTCTTCTAAGTCTCCATTCAAAAAGGCTGACTTCACGTCCATTTGAAATACTTTGAATTTTTGAAAGCTAGAGAGGGCAAGGAACATTCTGATGGCCTCAAGTCTAGCAACAGGAGAAAAAGTTTCTTCAAAGTCTATTCCTTCCTGTTGAGCATATCCTTTGCAAACAAGCCTAGCCTTGTTTCTAATAACTTCCCCATTTTCATTCAACTTGTTCTTGAAGATCCATTTTGTTCCTATGACATTCTTGTCTTTTGGTCTAGGAACCAACTCCCAAGTGTTGTTCTTTTCGATCTGCTCAAGCTCTTCATCCATTTCCTTGACCCAATACTCATCCTTGCATGCTTCTTTTACATTTTGCGGTTCAGTGGAAGAGAGCAATGCCAAATAGCTTGAAGCTTCTGCAACTGTTCTTCTTGTTTGTACACCTGCTTCTTTCTGCCCCACAATCTGAGATTCTGGATGATTCTTCTAAACATATCTGGATGGAGTCTTCTCTTCTATTCTTGTCTGCTCCTCTGGTTCTTGTTGAGGTTCTTCTTCTTCATCATTCTGTCTTTGAGGGTAGCCTTCATCTTCTTCGATGTCTTCATGTACTTGCCTAGGAATGTATCCCTTCTCATCAACCACTACATCAATGTTGTCAACAATTTTGCCAAGTCTTTTATTGTAGCATTTGTATGCTTTGTTATGTGGGGAATAACCAAGAAGAATGCCTTCATCTGCTCTAGGTTCAAGTTTGCCAAGTTGCTCATCAGTATTCTTAATATAACATTTGCTCCCAAAGATTTTGAAGTGCTTTACCGAAGGAGTCTCACCACACCAGAGCTCATGAGGGGTTTGAGTGTTGTTCACCCGGACATTTGTTTTGTTGAGAATAACAACCGCAGCATGTGCAGCTTCACCCCAGAAAGTTGCGGGAGTTCCGGAATCATCAAGCATAGCACGAGCCATTTGTTGGACTGTTCTGTTCATTCTTTCCACAACTCCATTTTGCTGAGGAGTCCTAGCTGTAGAGAATTCTCTTCTTATCCCATGTTCTTCACAGAAATCAAAAAATTCATTTGAGGTAAACTCCCCACCTCTGTCGGATCTGAGGCACTTAATTTTGTATCCTGATTCATTTTCAACCAAGGCTTTGAAGGATTTGAATTTTTCGAATGCTTCATATTTGTGCTTCATAAGTCCTAACCAGACAAACCTGGAGAAATCGTCAATGAATAATATCAAGTATTCTTCTCCTCGAGGTGTCCTTTTCCTGAATGGACCACATGTATCTGTATGAACTAGCTCAAGAGGCATGCTGGCTTATCCTTCCTTCTCTGGAAAGTTAGTTCTGGTTTGCTTTCCAAACTGACATGATTTGCATATGGTGTTGTCTGGAATTTTGATATCTGGAAGATCATGAACTTCCTGATATCTGCATGCTTTCCTTATTTGTGAAAAGCTTAGATGCCCCAACCTCCGATGCCATAACCAGTGTTCATCATCCTTCCTTATATAGCATTGTTGTTGTCCTTCTTCAAATATGTATAGATTATTCGGAGTTCTTTTACCTTTGATCACTGTTTTACCTGTATCAAGATCACGAACAAGACATCCATTTGTTCTAAATATCACCTCGGTTCCTTGATCACACATCTGGCTGACACTTAGAAGATTATGTTTCAATCCATCAACATACAAAACATTTCCAGTCTTGACCTTTTCTTTTAACTGAGCAATGCCTTTTCCTTTTATAGTTGCAGGAGTATCATTTCCAAAAGAAACTTTCTTTCCCTTTTCTAGTGCAGAATATGACTCAAGTTTTTCTTTATCACCTGTCATATGCTTCGAACATCCACTGTCAATGTACCATAGATTTTCTTGTCCCTCTGCATAAAATGCTATCCCACATCTTTCTGTTTGTGGTTCCTTTATTCTCCATGTTTTGGTGCTTGAGGCTTGTTCCTTTATCTGCTGAAACCTGCTCCTGCATTCAGAATCTTCATGACCAAAGTTATTGCAAATAGAACATTCAACTTCATTTTCAAGAGCTGAAAAGTTGTTATAGGTCCTTTTTGTAATCCCGGTCACACTTCTTTTTTTTTTAGCTTCTCGAGTCATGATTGTTTTATATGCAACACATTGAGCTGCTTTGTGACCAAAGTTATGGCAAGAGAAACATTGTCCATTAAAGAAACTTCTGCGGTTATCAAATCTACCAGCCAAATGATTGTAATTTCTATTGTCATCCATTCTTGAAGCAAATTGAGAAGATTTTACCTGTGGCTGGTTGTAGCTTTTGTTCACCCTTAAGAAGGACTGCCCATGGTTTACCTGATAGTCTTTGTTTTTTCTTGATGTAATTCGTCCCTGCTTTACCTGGTGATCTCCATTGTGCTTTTGCTCATTTCTTCTTGCTGCATCAAGATAACTTTTTGATGTGGATGCTTGAGAAATTTCTCCATTATAGCCCAGACCTGTCTTGTTTAGTGGAGAACGTTGTACATTGATAATCTCATCCAAAGTTTCAGATCCTTTAACAAACTTAAGATTAATAGCTTTTGTTTTCTCAATCTCTCTTCTAAGACCAACAATTTCACCTTCTAATTTTTCAAGATGTTTTTCCTTTTCATCAATTTGAAATTGTAGAGTATCAATGATCATATTCTTTTCTTCTATACATCTCTTGAGTCTAGTAATTTCTTCATAAAGGCTATCCACATCTATAGCATCCATATAATCATCATCTTCAAATGCCATTAACAGTTTATAGTCATTACCTCGTTCATCTTCATCACTATTAGATAGACCATCACTATCTTCATGAGTGTAGTAGCTTTTCTTATTTGCACTATGTTTCTTGTTCCATCTAGCAGGTTCCTTTCCTTTATCCTTATAAGGACATTTTGCAGCATAATGACCTACTCTTCCACAAGCAAAGAATTTAAAAGGTAACTTACCTCTGAACCTTCCAGAACCCCTTTGAAGATTTCTGACAAAATTTGATTCTTCTTCTTCTTCTTCTGGCGCGTGACTTGCTTCATAATAATCTCCTTTGCCTGAAGCCTTGAAAGCAGCTTCTCTTCTGTCTGATGGACCTCCCTTTCTCATTTCATAAGCAGTTAGAATTCCGTGTAGCTGAGAGATAGTAAGAATTCGTAGATTTTCCTTTTCTTCTATTGCAGACACTTTAGATTCAAACTTGGGGGACAATGATCTTAGAACTTTTTCAACCACAATAGCCTCTTTTATTTCTTCACCCAAGTTTTTCATGCAATTAACAATCTCATCTACCCGAAGGAAATAGTTAGCCACACTTTCATCATTATACATTCTGAGATTCTCATATTGAATTCTGAGGGTTTGAAGTTTAGCACGCTTTACCTGTCCATCTCCTTCATGCTCAAGAAAATCTTGTCCCATATTTCTTTTGCAGATTTATACTGCATAACCTTCACAAATTCTGTTTGAGATAAGCATCCTAGCAGAGTATTGACTGCTTTAGCATTTGTTTCATATTTCTTCTTCTCGGCCACATCTGTAGGAGTAGCTGAAGGAAAAGTGTAGCCTGTATCTATGATATCCCAAACTTTTGTACCAAGAGATTGAAGATAGGCAGTAACTCTTACCTTCCAATAATTGAAGTTTGTCCCATCAAAAATTGGAGGCCTGATTGATGCTTCCCTCTCGTAGTTGCTCATGATGAATGATCTTCCTTCAAGCGATCAAGCTTTTCTGAAGGACCTGCTCTGATACCAATTGTTGGAAATAATACTGAGAGGGGGGGGGGTGAATCAGTATTATCAAGCCAAATATTTCCTTTTCTAAATTCCAGATGATATACGCTACTTCAGTTAATACAACCCGCGTATATACGCAACTACAGATAAAGAAACCTGCGTATATAAATCAGAATTATAATATGAATTATCTTTCAGATGTCAGTTATTAATCTGTGATTCAGATGCACATAAACAGTACCAAAAACAGTGAAACAGAGCAGAAGACAGTCACACGCACAAGAACACAAAATATAAGGAGGAAACCCAATGTGGCTGAAAACCCCCTGCTGCAATTCGTCTCTATCTTCTTTTTAATTAGAAACTTCTCTTTACAATGTCTTGTACTAGAGCAGACTTTACCAGTACGCAGGCTGCAACCTGCAGAGAGCTACAACTCTCTCTCTCGTTTTCCAGCTTCCCTGGAAGGGAGCTCCAACCCCCTTAGTTCTTGTACTAGCTTGAGATACTAGTACGCAGGCTTCTACCTGCAGAAGGCTGCAACCTTCTCTTTGCTAGTTTCATTAATTTTCAAACTGGATCCACAAGTAACATCAATCAAACATCAAGAATTTCTGCATAACCCAAACTCCTTTTCATCAATCAAAAGCTGAAACAACTAAGCACTTCTCTGACCACTGAGCCCAGAACACAGTAACTATAATCCAACACCAGTTCTGAACCCAGAACACTGCAGCAATAAAACAGAAGCAGCTAGAACATAAATCAGGACATATACGCTACTTCACTGTTCATCAACCTGCGAGTATACACTTATGTATCACAACCAACCTACGTATACGCGTCTTTCATTCACAGAAAACGTGTATATACGCCCCTTCAATTCACTGAACCTGCGTACAGATCTATAAAGGATAATTTATTCTTTTAAGCATTCAGACATTAGTTAGCCCAGATTTATAGATCAAGAGTGCGCCACATATAACAGATCAAAATCATACAGAGATACCAATGTTCAAGCCTTGAGATTTAGATCCATCCATAGTCCTTATCCTTCTTGCGCTCAGGTTCCACCTTCATTCAGATCTAGATCTGCACCATAACCCAATCACCTGTATTCCAGATCTATCACAATATCAGATATTCAATAATTCAGATGATACGTTTTCACATGATCTCCTTCCTCTTTTATAGTTATAGGCCTTGCACAATACCACGGGCCAAAACCATAATAATCCAATACCAAAGGCCAAAAACCTGGGTTCAACTCTTCTGCCGAGATACCATGGTCCACAACCAAAGGTTCAAATTCCAAGGACTAACAACCACGGACCAAAAATAAGTTTCCCATCATGTACGCGCTTTTATGTGCATAGAAGTGCGTGTATACGCATACGCGACTTCGGAACGTATAAACCGCGTGTATACGCGACTTCGGCAAAGTGTACTTGCGTATACAAGATTTCCTTCATTCTGAGCACTAGAACTGAGATCTGTCACCAAAGTGAGTTGCCATCAAGGACAACACCTGTACCATAGCGCCACATCTGTGCCAAAATGCCAACAATGCGTTAACTAGCCATAACTTGAAAACGTCAATTGTTCTCCTCAAGCCGCTAAACATTTATTACTCTATCAAACCACTTAATATTTCATTAAAACTCAGTAACTTCCCACGCTTCATGTTTTATTTGCGCATCGCAACTTTCAAACGTTGCCATATAACGTTGTTCGGAGTTAATGTGAAATGCGATTGTGAAAATCGCAATATCACATTTCACAAATTCTTAAGGGGTGACACAATGGCATGCTTTATCAATTTGCGATTTTCGAAGTGTGATCAAAAAATCGCAGCAGGGACCTCATCGCATTTCGATATTTTCGATGGAATGTTAACAATTGTTACATGGAAAACTTTGAGATGCGGGTTTTGATAAGAGCTTTAAGCATGAGTTCTTTTTTGAAGGTTTTTAAGGCAAATTTGTAGAGTTAGCATTTATTTTCAAGGCCTAAAAATTTAAAAGGGTCCCCATTTATATGTCAAATATTAACTATTACTCTATATAAATGGGGGGGGTTATTACATAGTACAACACCTGGTTGACTGGTTACTTGGGTATATTTGGGAGGAGGGTGGTTACAGATTGGTATCAGAGCGTGGTTGCGCTATCCTTGGGGGAATGTGTTTGTCATGCATTCATGTCTTGCACATGTGTCAGTCATCCTTGAATGCTTGTTGCATATGCATGGTGTTGGTCACGATCATAGTGATGTCGCCATGGCGATAAGGATGTTGTTGTGTGAAGCATGTTTTCATGAGTGTATGATTGGTTACGTGTTGTTATATGTCGCTTACATGTGTCATTTTGTATGCTTGGTTACATTCTCGTATGTTTGGTTACATTCTTGCATGCTTGGTTACATGTATCATTCTTGTAGGTTTGTTACAAGTATCGTCGTTCATGATTTATTATATGTGTTCATACGTGTGTGTGGTCGATTACGCATGGCTTATGCATGTTAATGTTTGCATGTGGTCATGTACACATTGGTGTTATGATTGTTGTTGTCATGCATGTAGTCATGGTATGTGTGTAGTTGATATCGTCATGCATTGATGACTGGACTCTAGCTAGACTGATGGTTACGTGGTTATGCGCTTATGTATCATATGTCTATACATTGTTATGATTATGTTATACATGTATCACGTTGATTTTATGATCTTGCAAATGAGATATCATCTCATAATTATGTTCAAATGGCTAGCAAGATGGTAGACTACAATGACTCTCCCTATGAATCAAATGAGCAGCGTGATGTTCGGCTCTCTTCTGATTTGGCAGATACATTGAGAAGATTGAAGGAAGAAATAAGGAGTTGTAAGGCAAACAATGAAAAAATCATGTAGGCACAAGAGAAACAAGCAAAGGTTAATGCAATACTACAAGAGAGTTTGTCAGAATTGCAACGACAGCGACCACTTCGTATTATCCATGAGTAGGAGGATAGAACTAATGGGGCATGTGGCAGAAAGTCTTATGGTGGTCATAGGTTGGATAGAGACAACATGATTAGACGTGGAAGGTTGTTGGACACTCCGGATAGGAGAGGTGATGGACACAAGTATTATTCTAGTTTTGGTTCAAACATGCATCATGATCGTCATCATTATCATCCTTACAGGAGGAGTGATAGGGGATACTTGTCGGATGAGTTTAAGAAAGCAAAGGCACCTAACTTTGATTGAGAGATGAATAAATCACAAGACGTAAAGGCATGGTTTCTTGGTATGAGGAAATTCTTCAGATTGTGTGACTATTCAGAAAACATGAAAGCAAAGTTAGCCACTTTCAGTCTCAAAAGTAAAGCATATATTTGGTGGGAAGATGTGAAGAATGTTAAAGGTATACATGAGGATAATATGACTTGGCATGAGTTTGAGAGGCTCTTCAAGAAGAAGTATTTATCGGAAAGATACTTTTATGACAGAGCTATGGAGTTTTATGAGTTGTAGATGGGTTCCATGAAAGATGATGATTCTACTAGTAGGTTCTTGGAGTTGTTGAGATATGTGCCTTATCTCAAGGAGGAGAAGTCCAAGGTTCAAAGATTCATCAGTGGACTGTGAGTAGCATACAGAGACCGGATTGAGTTTGATGAGCCTAGATCATTGGAGGAGGCCATCTGAAAGTTGAAACATTGTTATGAGAAGTGGAAGCGCAAAGTTGAGCCTAAGCATGACTTGAAAAGAATTGATAAAGCTAAAGGAAAATGGCCACCAAAGCGAAGAAGACCTCAAGATGAAAGTGAGAAAGAAAATTTTGTTCCTTACAAGAAGTTCAATACAACTAAGAAAGGAAATGGAGAGTAGCAGGCTAGAGGCAGTGGTAGGGAACCATTTTAGTGTTGGATATGTGGTAAGGATCATCATAAGAGGGATTGTTTGCAATATCAGAGTGGTGGTAGACCCCATATCTACACTGCTCATGAGGTGCATACAGTTGGTGATGTGGGACATAGCATTCCTCGTATCTATGTAGTTGTGGAAAATAGGCAGGTGAATCATCAGGCATCTATCATTAAGATGGATGGTAAGCTTTATGAACAAGTTGTTTCTATTTTGATTGACCCTGGATCTAACTATAGTTATATTAATCCTGACCTGGTTGATAAGTGTGGTTTGAGAAAAGAATTGCATGCAGAATCTTGGTTGGTGCAGTTGGATACAGGTACAAAGAAGAGAGTTCATCATTAGGTCAGAGCTTGTGCATTTGAGTTAAATGGTATGCCTACATCAGTACATTTGAATGTACTGCCATTGGGTTAGTATAGTATGCTTTTGGGTATGGATTGGTTGTACCTTCACAGGACCAAAGTGGATCGCTTCGACAAGGCCATTGAGTGTGTGGATGATAGTGGGGAAAAGAGAACTTTGCAGGTGAAGAAGAAGCATACATCAGTGAGGATGTTTATCGCTATGCAAGCTAAGTGTAGTTGCAAAAAAGGTTGTGTGATGTTTGCAGTGCACATTTCTAGTGACAAAGGTAAGGAAGTTGGAGATGCAGATGTTTTAAGCAGATACCCAGCTCTACAATAGTTTCAGGATGTATTTCCTAAGGACATTATAGAGTTGCCACCTCACAGGGAGGTAAACTTTTCTATTGATTTGGTGCCAAGGGAAACTCTAGCATCAAAGGCACCTTTCTAGATGAGCACACCTAAGTTGGTAGAGTTAAATTTGTACTTAAAGGAGATGCTTGACAAGGGGTACATTAGGCCAAGTGTATCTCCTTGGGGTGCACCAGTGTTGTTTGTAAAGAAGAAAGATAGTACTCTCAGATTTTTCATTGATTACAGACAGTTGAACAAGGTAACGATCAAGAATAGGTACCCACTGCCAAGGATTGATGATTTGTTTGATCAGTTGAAGGGAGTAGCAGTGTTCTCTAAGATTAACTTGAGATCGAGATACCATCAGGTACGCATCAAGGAAGAGGATATCTTCAAGACTACATTCAGGACCAGGTATGGGCATTATGAGTTTATTGTAGTTCCATTCGGTTTGACTAATGCTCCAGCTACATTTATGTGCTTGATGAATAGTGTGTTGTGTCCTTATATGTACAAGTTTGTCATTGTATTTATTGATGACATACTAGTATATGCTAAAAATGAGGAAGAATATGTCGAACAATTAGCAGTAGTGTTGAGATTGCTAAGAGAGCATTAGTTGCATGCTAAGCTTAGCAAGTGCAGTTTCTTTCAGACAGAGATGCATTACTTGGGACATGTCGTTTCCAAGGAAGGAATAGCAATAGATCCAGAAATGATAAGGGTGATCATGGAGTGGGTAGCTCCTAAGAATATGGATGAGGTGAGATCATTTATGGGATTGGCAGGCTATTATAGGAGGTTCATCAGGAACTTCTCAGGCATTACATATCCTATCACATCATTGCAAAAGAAAGGTAAGAAGTTCAAATGGATGGAAAAATGTGCAGCTAGTTTTGAGCAACTCAAGCAGTTGTTGACACATGCACTAGTGTTAAAGATTGCAAACCCGGATAAGAAGTTTGTAGTGTGTACATATGCTTGCAAGAGAGGACTTGGTGGAGTTTTCATGCAAGAAGGATAGGTAGTGTGCTATGAGTCACGGAAACTGAATGAGCATGAGTAGAACTATCCGACGCATGATATTGAGCTAGCAGTGACCATACATGCATTGAAGATGTGGAGGCACTATCTTCTTGGCATTAGGTTTGTACTGATGATAACCACATTGGGTTGAGGTCTTTGTTTGACTAGCTGAATCTGAATTCCAAGAAAGCCAGATGGTTTTCCACCCTCAGTGAATTCGACTTCGAGATCAGACACATCAAAGGAAAGGAGAACCGGGTTGAAAATTCTCTTAGCAGGAAGGTACAGGTAACTCATATAGAAGCTATGAGCTCCTATGGGACAGAGTTATAGGATAGGATCTTGCAGATAGGATAGTGGGATGACAAGTACATGGATATCATGCACATATTACAACAGAGTACAGGTATAGGTGCAGGTGCAGGTGTAGGTGCATGTGTAGGTACAAGTATAGGTACAGTTGATCTGGATGCAGACTATCGTCTCACGGCAGATGGTTTGTTGATATTCAGGGACAGGATCTATGTACCGAATTGTAGTGAGCTCAAGAAGCTTATCTTGAGGGAGTTTCATGCCAACCCATATCCGGGTAACCCAGGATATCAGAAGACATTGACGGTGGTGAAGAAGTTCTACTATTGGTCGAATCTGAGGAAGGGAGTGGCAGAATTCGTGGCTACATGTTTAGATTGTCAGTAGGTAAAGGCAGAATGTAAGCATCCATGTGGTCTACTACAACCTATAGTGATTCTAGAAAGGAAATCGGAGTTCATTTCCATGGATTTCATTACAGGTTTTCCAAGGATAGTGAGACAGCATGATTCTATTATGGCCGTGGTTGATAGGTTGAGCAAGGTAGCTCACTTCATTCTAGTAAAGACTACATATTCAGCTAGTGAGGTTGCATAGGTTTTAATCAAAGAGATACTGAGATTACATGGTGTTCCGAAGAAGATTGTGTCAGACAGGGATTCAATGTTCACTTCCAAGTTATGGAAGGATCTATTTGCAGGTTTGGGTATAGAGTTGGCCTTCAGTACAACTTATCATCCGAAAACAAATGGATAGACAGAGAGGGTCAACAGGATCTTGGAGGATATGGTGAGGATGTATGTGATGCACTAGAAGAGGATATTGGAGGACTATCTTCCATTGGTTGAGTTCACATACAACAATGGTTATCATGAGTTGTTGAGGATGAGTCCTTTCGAGCCATTGTATGGGCGAAGTTGTAATACTCCCATTAGATGGAGTGATCCAGTGAATAGGGTACTTATTGGACTAGATATGTTGGCAGACATGGAACAGGAAATGTAGGTTATAAATAAGAATCTAAATGCAACACAAGATAGACAGAATAGTTATGCAGACCAGCACAAGGTATTTAAGGAGTTTCAGGTTGGGGAGCATGTGTATTTACGCATCAAGCCCAATAAGAGCTCTTTGAGGATTGGATCATGTGCCAAGTTGGCACCATGGTATTGTCGACCTTTTGAGATCCTTAAGAGGATTAGACCAGTGGCCTACCAACTTGCACTTCCTCCAACAGTGAAATTCCATGATGTTTTCCATATTTCGTTACTTAAGAGGTATATAAAGGATGTTGATCATGTAACTTATTGATTGGTCTATATTGCAGGTGGAGAAAGAAGGAGAGTTCCAACCAGAGCCTCAGTGCATATTTCAATGGAAGCATCTCATGTTCAGGAAAAAGGCCATAGAGAAATTTAAAGTGCAGTGGAAGCACTTTGGGCCTGAAGAAGCTACATGGGAGATGGCAGATCAGATACAGGCCTTGTATCCTACATTGCTTTCCGGTTGAGGAAAATCATATTTGGTTTGATGTTTGGTATATGTTTATCATATTTTTTTGTTGATGTTTTAGTATATGTATATATGCGGATGTAAATACCACCATGAGATAAGTTATAAATCTCCAATAAGCAGTATGGTTGTTGCCTTGTCATGTTTTAATGATGTTTTGCTTTTGAGCATGTCTTTCATTATAAATATTGCAACGATCTAAGTTATAAAGCTCCATGGGCAGTAAGTTTTCTTTTCAGTGGTTTTTTTGAGGTCTTGGTGTGGTTTAACACTGAGGATGGTGTTCCCTAAGGGGGAGGGTTCTGTAGCAACCCTGGTGAAAATTTCATGTAATAAAAGTTAATAAGGAAAATTATGACCGCGGTTAAGGGACACTTATTCCAAGATGAATGTCGGGCAAAGATATCCTAGTGGGTATCACTGGATGTGTTTTTGGCTAAGGGAATTGGGAAAGGCTAAGGCAAAGGAATTAAAAGGAAAAAAGGCATTTTTGGCACATTTATTTATGAAAATAAATGAAATTAGGAGAAAAGTAGTGTGAAAGGTCACAGGTTGCATGTGAGGAGGAAAATAATGGAAAATGAAGGAAAATAATGGAAAATGAAGAAAATAGAGACCTCATCAATAAAAAGGCTTCTAAGGATCAGTTGGTAACATTTTTTCAATTCAAGTTTTGGATCTCTCTCAATATTCTCTCTCTCTCTCACTCTTGGTCACTTAGAGTTTTCTTGGAGCACTCTAGCTTTGGATCAAGGAAGGAAAATCAAGAAAAGGTAAAGGAAGGAAAGCAAGGATCAAGGAAGGAAGAGCAGGATTAGGCAGCTTCATCTGGAATACTTGCAGGTAACACCTTGCATGTGTGATTTCCTCACTAGTCTTGACATGCATGGCTTTGCATGTTGGAGTATGGTTCTCTTGTTGTCGATGGCATGGTTTTTTCCGGTTATGACAGTGGTATTCAACCTAGCCTTTTCCTTTTTCCATATGCCATGGTATGTTGGGATGTTTATCTCAATTTTTAGCTTTGGTTTTTTGGATGGATTTCGAAATCTAGGGTGAAGGTGGTCTCAAGGTTCATCCCCAAAGGCCTAGGAATCCCTTGACCAGTTTTGATGGGATACACAGTAAATCCTGAGGGAGAAGTCTCGGTTTATGGCCTAGTGATTCAGCTTTGGATTGTGGTAAAGCCTGAGAGACTGGTCTCAGTTTAGAGCCTAGCGATCTGGGATTGGATTGCGATAAAGCCTGATAGACAAGGAGATAAGAAATTCCTCAAGGATAGTGATGGATTTCAGATGGCATTCCAAGTTCGGTTCGGTTGTGATCAGAGCAACAGTTTTGGTGTGATCGTGGTTTTGTGAGGGTGGACGTGGTTTAACCTCTAGATTCCCTTGGTTTTTTTTGGATTGGTTTACCCATGATATCCCACATGCATGCTTGGAATATGGCATGGGGGTGACTAGCTAAAAGAAATAATTGGTTCAACCATGTCTACGGTCGGGTGGTACATGGAAGTCCCAAACCTGGTCGGATTTGCCTATGATTAATGAAATCTAAATTCTCTTGCTTTTGCACTTGTTTATATGTGGATTTAATGGTTGTTATATCTATGTTATTTACATGGTTTTATGATGGTTATAAGCATGGTTAATTGAGTGGTTCATGTCATGACTCATGGTTATCTCAAGTATTTACTTTTAATTGCTAAATTGATCGATGCAAGACCTAATTGATGTTATAACAATTCAATGGAGAAGGTGGAGATCCTTCTTGTCATGTTTCATAAGAGTTTTCAGTCATTCATGCTCTATCTTGTATCCTAGAGCTATAGGTTGCATTGATGCCAAGTGTTTGAAAAAATGCCAGTCTTAGTTGGGGATGGTCAGGCCTAGTCCTGAGGTTGATTTTTGGTTTAGTGGTCTTGTCATCATGTCTTTGATTGATTCTAAAAGTTGTGAAAAGTTCTTGGCAGTGGCCAGAATTCTGGGCTAGAAAATTGCCTTCAATTTCAGGGATGTTGGCATAGGTCTACTGGGAAAATTCCCTGGACATTAGCTTGTAGGCCTGTGACAGCATCCAAATTTCCCTAGACATTGGCATGCCTATAGTATGAGAGCGTCGAGAGGTTAAGAGGCATAAAAGATCAGTGGAACCCGGGGGAGGATGTTTGAGTGGTCAAGATGTCTCCTGGGGTTTTTGTTGCTGATGTGTAAGGTTTGGTTGATGTGTTCCATCGATTCCATTTCCTTAAGGTAACCAAGGAGTTTGAATCCCTTATAGTGGCCTCTCCCATCATATGTTTACCCCGGTTGGCCAGTTACTTGGGCAGATGTGGGAGGAGGGTGGTTACAACATGGTGCCCAAGAGGGCCCTTCTGAAGTATCCATCCACGATTTCTGCCCAAGCATTGGCGCTACTGGACAGTGAGGTTGGCCACATGTTTTTCTTTGTGTCATGTCCGTACGCAGGGATGGATTGGAGAGAGTGTCCCAACATCCTCTTCACACCGGATGAGACTGCAGATGATAGACGTAATATTAGTGTTTTCTTTAAATTAATCTAGTTTCATTTTATTGTCTTAATTAATTAGAATAAAATTTATTCTAGCAAGTTCTTTAACTTGTTTTATTAAATTGTTTAATGAAATTTCCTAATCATTGTTGTGTATTATATATTTTGTAGATATTGGGACATTCGAGGGCACATGCCTCCTCCCCAACTGAAGTGATTAAATGCAAATATGGGCAAAGCCCCAAAGGGTGAGGCACATCCTCAGATGCATAGGAGCGCGGGCATGCGAGCCCGTAGGTTTGATCTCAAGATATCAAATTTAGGATGGTCTACTGCAACCTATTTTCTAGACTTTTGGTTGAGGAGGGAGTCTTCCCTATGAGGGCTCGAGACATCAAGGCAAATCCTAATATGCTAGAGTTCTTGAGGGACTGTCTGCGTGATATGATGAGTGTTAATATGTTTCATATCGTTGGATCTACTAGGTTACTTAAAGCGAGGGAGGAAGGGCATGAAGCAGATACGTCACGTGATTCTTCATGCAGTGATACCCCGTTGAATCACAATGATGAGGGTGGTGATCATGCTTCCGGTAGTACTACCCCATCGGATCATGGTCAGGGTGTTGGTGATCCTTGTGGTAGTACTCCACCTCCTCATCATTTTCCTGATGATCACGTCCCAATACTAGGAGAGGTGCCTCATATTTCTCTTGAGAGATCCGACCAACCACCTTCTCCTCCACCTCATGGTTCGATTATTGACGCATTACTTGACCATCCATCGTCTTTTGCTACAGACTAGGATGCCACTACTACTTTTGTGTGAGGCATGCCATCCTATAACATAGCTAATTATTTGCCACGAAATAGCCTTTGAATCCTTTGGATTATAGGCATGTGCCTCAATATCTTATTAGGAGGACCATGTGATTTACCCATTTTGTTTTCATTTATGGTATCTATCATGCCCACATTTCAAACATATCTCTTTGTCTACATATTCTCCTCTATATAGATTACAATCATTCGAACATGCATGATATGATATGTACTCAACAACCAACATTTTCAACAACTTCTTTGTCTCTTCGTAGCTACCCGACAAGACATTATCATTCGGAACAACCTTACCTTTGCATAACCTGCAATTGATGGGAAATATAATTGTAAAGTTTTAATATTTAACATTCATTAAATCAACCATTTTTAATGTTGATTATGTGACAATATTTCTCAAAATATAAGGGACTTGATCGATCATGAAGGTAAATTACCTCAATATTGTCGAGAAACATGCATTCGACATGCCAAACTTTGTTTTCAAGTTGTACAGTAACATCGTTGTCCCCAACTTAGTAGACTTTGACTTGCCGCCAAGTCTAAAGAGAGGAGTGGTGGAAGCAAATTTCAGGCTTCCAAATAAGGTATCAGTGATATGAGCATCATACCCTAGCTCATTGTTCTATAATGCATCTAACAACATTGCCTCCATGGTAGTAATATCTTGTAAGTAATCATCCATACCAACCTCTGTTTGATTGCCTCCATGGTAGTCGTATCTTGTAAGTAATCATCCATACCAACCTCTGTTTGATTGCCTCCTCCATTGCCAACTTCTAATTAAGAACTACTATTGTTGTAGTCATTCCTAATTGGTGAATCTGGACATAGTGGGAATTGAATAGGTGGTTGATTCAACCATTATTTGTATGCTTCCTCTTTGAGTATTTCTCTTAATGCAACCTTCTCTCGATTTGACGTTGTAGTGGGGTGCACCGGAATATGGTAGGTGGGTCGCTCATCATCACTAAAATCCTAATTTCAAAAAATATTTAACATTAGTAAATCAATGATATTAATAAGCACAATGCAATTGGTTTGTTGAAATTACATTATATCAAACAATTATTACCATCATTGATCCAGGATTGCGGCTAAAAGATGCCATGTTCCAATTGGCAAGGTGATGAGGATTTCCATTTTCATCTCTCAATTGCTTGTGATATATTACTCCTGATAAGATATTCCGACATTTTTTGAAATGGAGGAATATTTTATGCATCTAAATTCGATTATGAATCAGGATCCTGCAAATTTGGATACATTTTTATTCAAATTGATATGGATACAAAAAAAAAATCAACTAGATAATCGAAATATAAATAAAATATGAACTTACTAGAGATGGAAAGGGAGAACTCCCTGAAGAACGGACTTTGAGAAATATGGAATGAGCTGAAGTTTGAGGAATTGGTCATTTGATATTATGAGAATTTCTCCCTACATTTGAGCAAAATCAGAAATAAAATTTTGTGTACATACCTAAAATTAATTTCGAGAACCATATAACCACAATCTGAACTTCACTATGGTTTTCAAACCATTTTTCAAGAAAAAGGCGACTTTAAGCAGAAAATGTATACTATGAACTACTATAAATCATGTGGATGTGTGCTAAAGGATAATTTGAGATGAATATGTCATTCTATGTGAAAATAAAATTCAGTAAACCTACCAGTGCTCTTATCAAAACTAATCGCACCGATGTGTTTAAATGATAAATGCATTATCATAATAACAACATCGGTTTCTCGTATTTCGAAGATAAAAATGAAATTTTTTCATATTGGTACTCTTATAAAACCACACTCACCGACACATTTAAATAAAAACTGCATTGATCCTTCAAAATAAAAAATAAAAAACACGCATGTTTCCTGGATTTCGAGAATTAAAAAAAAAGGAATTATATCATATCAATGCTCTTATGACATTAATTGCACTGATGCATTTAAATAAAAATTGCGTCGGGGCGTTAAAATAATAACCACACAGATTTTCAGGATATCGAAAATAAATAAATAAAATATTCTATCATATCGATGCTCTTGTAAAAAAACAGCAATGATGCGATTAAATGAAAACAGCACTGATATGCACCTATTTCAAGGATTTAGAAAAGAAAGAAAAAAAGAATTTTATCATTTCAGTGCTCTTATAATAATTATTGCAACGATGCATTTAAATAGAAACGGCACCGTTGTGTTAAAATATTAATCCAACACTTCTGAGATTTCGAAAACAAAAAAAAAAAGGAATTCTATCATGTCGATGTGTTTAGAAATTTGCCGCACCAGCAATTTATCAAAATCTATGTGCTTTACTTGTAAACACACTAGTGCTCTTTCCTATCGACGCACCAATGTTCGGATTAAGTGATATATATATATATATATATATATATATATATATCATAAAGTCTTTTAAACAATAATAATTTATATTCTATTTCATTATTTTTCCCAAATTTCAAGGGAGATATTTACAAGGGAGACATATTGGGAGCACTGTGAAGCAGCAGAATACTATGGAGTAGTAGAACTATTCAAAAGATCAGAAGTTGAAAGGTATGGTGATTCACTCAAAACCCTACGTAATAAAAATTTTAAATTTTATTGTTGATTTTACAAATAATTTTGTTTACAAATTTTGTTAGGGTTTAATTAAAAGAGAGATCATTTGCAAGAGAGACATACTGGGAGCACTATGGAGTAGAGAACATTTTGGAACCGCGAAAATATCAAAATTTGAAAGGTACGGTGATTCACTCAAAACCCTGCATAGCAAAAATTATAAAATTTTATTGTTGATTTATTGTTTTTTTTTTTTACAATTTACGTTAGATTTATTCAAAAAAAAAAACTGCACAATAGAAAATTTACTATCGATTTTACTAGTAAATAATGTTACGATCTTTGTTCCAATTTAGATTTAATTAAAGTTCAAAAAAAAAATACTTACCTTAAACCCTTGCTTCTTCTTGCTTATGTGATTGCAAAATTTCACCTTAAGGTTTAACTCCCTCTACCACTTCAAAATTAGGATTTTTCATTTTATGCATTTTAAATTTAATGGATTTGTGTACTTACTATATATAGGGTGTTTGACATGTAAATTAGGGGGATCACTTATTGAATTAGATACAAACCATGTCGGCCATGTCCATTTTATTTAAAAATAGTGTCTGGTTCATGGTGTGCCCTGTGTAATATAACGCATCGATGTTGGATGTGCTTATATCGTTACATATCGCATTGAATATTGTCAACCCTGTCCATTTTTACAGGACTGGGTCTATTTTTGGTGCGCACGATGTAATATAATGCATTAGCGTGCCTCTGCCATATACCATCGTTAAGTGACTTGTATATAATTTTTTATGTTTTCATTTTTTGATATGATGGTGGTCCTTTTATCGTTTTTCCACTCTCATAGTTTAAAATTATTTAAAAAATTAATTTTTGTTGTCGGTGTTGAACAATCAAATGCACCGGGACATTTATTCAAATAACCGCACCAGTTTTTTTTTTTTTGACAATAACGGTTAAATTTTATTTAGGGCGGCAAACTAGCTGTCGCATGCTCTTACAATACAGCGGTGACAGAGAAAGAGTCTCGAGGAGAGCTGTTTGGATTTGCTGTCAACGAAGCCAGAAGGCAGATCACCGAGAAAGGTTCGCCTCTCTTTCGGAATATTACCAGTCAGCCAGGTGATCAGAATCAGGGGCTTGATCGCTTCGCCTACTTTGACTTGAAGTCCCTCAGAGCTGATTGATGTGCTGTAAGACAGGGCGGAGCATCGCCCAAGGGCCAGAGGACTTCCCTGTGCAATTCCTGTTCGTGCAATACATAAGAGCAGTGGAGCTTTTGATCGGTGGAAGATAATGGTTATCTACGTCTACTTTGGAGAGGCTGCTATTGTAACGGAGGAGCTCCATCGCAGGGCCCAATTTTTGCATCGCACAGAGATTCCAGTCTTTCGGAGATGAGAAGCTTTGGTAATGATGAAAACGGCCTTCAGATTTGAGAGCGTAGTAAAGGTCAGAACTGGAACTGAGATGCATCTTAAAGGACCTTTGTGGGCTCTTGAAAAACAGGTCATCGACAGGAAACAGAGGCCATTGAAAGGAAGACTAACAGAGAATGAGAACAGGGTTGAGACCACCATTTTAAATAGTTTGAATATACATTGAGGTGAGATCCCGTAGAGCAAGGTATTGAGGAGAGAAGAGATAGCCCTGAGATCAGTTAGGATAGGAAGTCCGGCCAGCAGAAACATTAAGGAATGGAGCAGGAGGATTCAATCGAATTGACCACTAGAGATCTCCGTTTACAGAGGGAGCCAAGATTGGCCTCCATATCAGCTTGAGAGTTGAGATTCCTTAAAATGTGGAAGAAGGAGATTTTACTGAACTTGGGCAATAATAGCCGGATTTTTTTTATTATAGTGGCTAAATGAACCTGATGGGGGGTCTTATGATAGATCAACGCCTGGATGATAAGTCTAGAATCTCCAAAGACAGAAAGAGAGAGGATATTTCTATTAATTGCCAGAATCAGCCCCTGCCACAGTGCGAGAGCCTCCGCTCTGTTGTTGGTTTCGGATCCCAGACCCTAGTGGAACCGCAATTCCGGTGAACCTCCAGGTCGCAGTAGAACCCCACCACTGCCAGCAACCCCAGGGTTTCCTTTAGAGGCCCCGTCGAAGAATAAACAGTGATCATCCAGGGCCGATCTCCACTTAATAAACTCCAGTTCCTCCAGCCTAATCTCCCAGTTGGCATGGGCGAATGCAGGAGGAATGGACCTTTCCTTCAGATTTGGAACCAGTTCTTTAAGCCATTGCTCCTCCTCTTTGACCAGACTCATTTCATTCCTTGGGGAAGTATTGGCTTCCAATGCCTCGCCCAGCAAAGCTTTGATTTTAGAAATAACTCTTATAGAAGTGCAGCTTTCTCCTTGGAAAATTCTATTATTCCTTTCCAACCACAGCTTCCAGCAGATTAATTTAGGGATCCACATCCAACTTGTTTTAAGAAGACTTTTTTTTGAAAGGCAGAAGGGAGATAAACTGGCCCAAGTTCGGAGCAGAGAAGGGATTCTATCTGGGAGATCAAGATTAGCTGGACCTAACATCAGTACTCCCCTCCAGACTACTTGAGCAAAGGGGCCAAGCAGCAGCAGGTGATTGACAGTTTCTTCATCAGACAAGCAAAGGGGGCATCTGGAAGGCCCTTCCATCCCTCGTCTACGCAAATTATCTCTGGTAAGAATGCTTTGGTGTGCAACAGTCCAACAGAAGAAGTCAATTTTGGGGAGAGAGGGGAAATCCCATATAAATTTCCATTGAGCTGGATTAGGAGGAGCATATGGGACAGCCGTAATTCTTTTATAACCTTCGGAAGCAGTGTAAGAGCCAAAGAGGGAGCCCCAGCCTCTTTTGTCTTTAGTAGTGGCCTTTGATGGAGATTTGCCTTGAAGCAGATCTAACAGTAAAGAAGCTTCCCCCTGCAGCATAAGGGGGACCTCCCCCAGATTCCAACAATCCCAGATTCTATCAGGAGCATCCTTCCAGTTCGATATATCCCACAGAGTGTACAAATTGCAGGACTGAAGCCAATCTTTGATGTTTGCTAGACCTTCCACTTGGTTCAAAGGTTGATCACCCAGAATCGAGTCTTCCCAGATTTTGATTTTTCTCCCATTACCAGGGATCCAGTAAAGATAATGGCTGAATTGCTCCCTAGCAGAACTGCAAAGATTGAAGATCGGGGATCCTTTTAAAGATCTTGGGGGCTTATCCAAGCATCTCAAGCGTTGCCCTTGGAAGTATTTCTTCCAAATGACTCTTTTACTCCAGCTAGATTTTCCAGAGACTAAATTCCACAGGATCTTGGATCCCAAAGCAAGGTTTTGAGCAGCCAAGTTACGCAGGTGGAGGCCTCCTTCCAGAAGTGGTCTCTTGAGAGTTTCTGAATTCACTAAATGGAGCCTTCTATCGTTGTTGTTCCCACCTTCCCACAGGAATCTTCTCAACAGGCTGTCCATTTTACTGAGAAAGGTTTTGGGGGCAAGGAGAACAGAGTTTTGATATAGAGGCATACTTATAAGGACCGATTTTATAAGGATGACTTTCCCTGCATTATTCAGCCAAGAGGCTCCCCAAGCTTGGATTCTATTCTTTATCTTATCGAGCAGTGGCAGCCAATGAGCAACTTTAGGCTTAGATTTGAAGATTGGGATCCCGAGGTATTTAAATGACTACCAATTTCGAATTCCATCCATTTCTAAAAGCCTTGCAATATCTGACAGCTCCTTGATCGAGCAGTTCCAGCCATAGATAGAGCATTTTCGATAGTTAATTTTGCTGCCCAAGAATAACCTGAAAATGTCCAGCTCCTTCTTGAAGGATCTGGCAGAGATTATGCTGGCTCCTCCAAGCAACAAGGTGTCATCGGCGAACTGGGCATGATTAATGTCTTTCACCTTGTGAGTAGTTCTGAGGCCAGGCAGGGTTTGATTCTGTTGATTATGATCGAGTTGGAAACTAAGCACCGAGGCCTGAACAGCATAGAGGAGTGGAGACAAAGGACATCCTTGTCTAAGGCCCCTAGAGGCTTGGAAGAAGTCAGTAGAATGGCCATTGACCAGTGGCGCGATCCATGGTGAGGCAATACAAGCTTTCACCCAGTTTATGAAGTCTGTTGAAAAGCCTAACTTCTTCATCACAATGAACAAAAATTCATGTCTCACCCTATCAAATGCGTTAGCCAGATCGAGCTTAATCACCATACCTTTCTCGTTTCTTTGGAAACTAGAGTGAACTGCTTCTTGCACCAGCACAATGTTGTCCAATATCTTTCTTCCTTTTATGAATCCGCCTTGATTTTCAGGGATGATGTCTGGCAGTATGTTTTTAAGCCTATTGGAAATTATTTTGGAGACCAGCTTATAACTGAAATTGCACAGGGATATGGGCCTAAATCTGTTGAAGTCTGAGGTGCCTTTCTCTTTTGGGATCAAGGCGAGAAAGGCCGAATTGATGCCACCGCCCAGCTTTGCACAGTTCTAGGACTTTCTAACCATTCTCAATAGATCTTTTTTTATTGTTGACCAGCAAGTCAATAGAAACCTGACAGAGAACCCATCTGGGCCTAGGGCTTTATCAGGCTCCATGCAGTCCAGAACTTTCTTAAGCTCGTCCATACTGATCGGAGCTGTCAACATGGCATTATCCGATTCCTGAACGCACTTGGGAATTAATTCAATCGGGTAGGCATGAGGATCAATAGGTGGTTCTTCAGGAGCCGAATAAAGATCTTGGAAGAAGGAGTAAGCAGCTCTCTTAATGCCATCGAAATCCTTAACCACAGTGTTTTGGTAATGTATCTCAGAAACTGATTTGAAATTCTTTCGAGCTTCGGCTTGCTTATGAAAGAAGCTGGTGTTTTTATCTCCGGACTGCAACCATAGATTCCTAGACTTCTGTTGCCAAAATTCTTCCTCCTCCCTGCTAGATCTATGAACCTCTTTTTGAAGCTCGACTTCTTTTTGGAGAAGACTTTGATATACAGGATTGTGCTCCATATCTAATTGGAGAGCAGCAAGACTGTTTAGAGTTTCTTTTCTTTTGGCAGTAGGGGTTTTCAATCTTTTAGCCCACTCCTTAAGGTTTCTTTTTAGGCCCCTGATTTTCTCTTCCCACACAAAGAAAGGAGAACCATGGACAGGCCTATTCCAGGATTCAGAAACCACCTCTTGGAATCCTTCTTGCTGAATCCACAGAGGGCTGAAACGAAAAGGAATGGGGCCTAGGTTACCATCCAGGGTAAGCTCGAGGAGGATGGGCTTATGATCAGAAGTGAGATTTGGAAGAATTTTAGAAGAGGCCATAAGGCCACATTGTTGCTGAGGTACTATCACCCTTAGAGTGGGATAGGGTCATTCCGTATTGGATACTTTTCCCTAGATCCTCTTACTCATCACAAGGCAAATTCCTTGATCCAAGTGTCATTTTGGAAGCTTCCTGGGCATTTGACACCTTGAGGAATGACTGTGCCACTTGGCCAATCTCGCCCAGCGCAGGTAGCCTTCATTACTGTTGACATTCAGCGCAGATACAGAGTGGAGCAGTTGACATTCAGCGCAGATGCTCAGTGGAGCAGTTGACATGATCCAGAATTAGCTTGTTTTTGAGTGTTTTCAGGTGGAGAACTGATATTTAGTGTTGTGGTTTGCTGACCTTGTTCCTCTAGGGGTAGGAACAACATGTTTAGGGACTTTGGATCCCTCAGATTATTGACATTTCATGCTTCATGATGTAAGGCACAAAAATGTCTATAACAGTTGCCCCCTAAAGTATGAGGTCGTTTATCGGGTGAAATGCTTTATCAGGAGGATCCGAAGTTCATTCAATCGCTGAGAGGTGCCCTGTAATAAAATACAATACAATACATTATTTTTCATTCTGCTTTCATGATCTAGCTGAGGCGGGCATTCCCATGCTCAGCTTTATAAATTCATTTTGGTACATAGAACAGACGATCGTCTGATGGTAGACTGATAATTCTCTGCTGAAATTATCATCCTTTGAGTAGGATGATCATCTGCTGTAATAATGTACATATCAAATGTCTTTACATTTCCTGAATATATATCGCAGCCCGGATGGATGAAACTAGATCCGGGGTCTTCAAACTCGTTCGATCTTCACTCTAAGTACAAGTCGATCCATGTGAGAATTGCGCTGAAGTCGAGCATGGAAAGACATCGCTTGATTACCGGTCAATAATGTAAACCGTTAACAAGCGCGAGAGGAATCACCGATAATGATAATGACCCTCAAGGTACTGCAGTACAATTCACGTGGTGTGAATAAAGGACTTGGCGTCAAACACCACGCAAAATCTTTTGGTCGAAGGTCATTGATGTATACCTGTCACCGGAAGTGAGAAACTTGCCATTGAGGCATGCAAGCTTCAAAGTAGTGAGGGGGGTGTTCCTAGATCAACTTCTTGGATAATGAGCTGAAGTCAACAAGAAGCGATCTGTCAAAGGAGGACCTTAATGAATCCCACATCATTGACACGGAACAGAGCTAATGATTTTAGTGGAGGTGAAAACAATCTGTGAAATATGATTCAGGGTGGCGATCATGGGTGGATGAAGGATAATGTATGGCAGTGGATGGGACACGGTTGACTCTTTCTGAACAACATCTCTTGAACATATAATGACACTGATGCGATGGATCGGTAGCATTACCCCAAATGTGGATGGTTTGGCGAGACCATGGTGATGAGACCGGTGAATGAAACAACCCAACCCGATGTGATACGGAGAAAAAGTGTCATGTTCAAGAGCGACTTGCTACCATTAAAGCTTTGAGGTTCTCCCAATTTTTCCCCAGTCATTTCTGACCAGTACCTCTTTATTTTTGTCAATCTTGAGGAGGATAACATATGCTTGTTCTATAACCTGCCCTTCGGGCAAGCCCATCGCTACGTTTTAACGAGCCTAGCGATAGGGATACTCGTTCTCGTCTAAAGACAATTTTTTCGCTATTTAATCATTTTAACGAGTCTAACCACAAGGAAAAATCGGTCCTTTTCATTTTTAGAGAGTCTGAAAAGGTACATAAAATTAACTCCAAAATTTCTTTTTCGTCATCTAATCCCTTAAGTCCGAAAAAGTATAAAACAATACAGAAGGGATGAGTTTTCGATAGTTTTAATGAGCCGAACAAAACAAGCGCTCGATCTTTTTGTGCAATAATCCCTCAGGTCCAAAAAGATTAAAATCTAGAGGAGGGATAGCTCTTCCGGTCGTTTAACGAGCTGGAAGGCCAAAACTCGGCAATCTTTTCATATTTTACGAATCAGTTGAAAAGAGCTTAAAGAAGACTCGTCTTTTGAGGAACGAGTGATGAACAGGGATAGCAGCTGATTCCAGGTACAGGTTGGAATTTTCCAATCACGGCAGTGTCACAAGGATGGCTAGGTGAAATCACTCTTCGCAGTTGTTCCTCAAAATGGGTAAACAATCATATGGAGGTGAACGATCGGCCAAATGAAAGTGGAGGTGGCAGGTGCAAAACACAACCAAGGCTTTTATGGTTGATCAGGTTACATACTTAATGGTTATTTACGGGGATGGGTTCATTTTTTAATGAGCTTGAATGCGCCAAAACACTGCTCAATCTTATGTTTATTTTTTAACGAGCATGAACTATGTGCTAAAACTGCTCGGTGATAAGTTCGCATGCCCCCAGCATAATAACGCAAATCGAGGTGCATGCCCCCCAAGCTTCATTGCATTCAACTCGGTGGTTGGAATGAAGGTTTACCTTTGAGAAAGGGGATTTGTTTCATTTTTTAATGAGGTTGACACAAGATAAGAACCGTCCTCTGACTCCTTATTTCATTTTTTAACGAGGTTGACACGAGATAAGAACCGTCCTCGGAGTCCAAATCCATCAGACATAGAAGGTTTCATATTCCACTGTGGCCACTTCTGCCAAATTACTTGGGGGCGGTAGGGCAAAAGTACCCATTAAGGCAGGGTATTTTAGGAGACCTACTCCGATATTTTGGAGCGAATGATTCCTTCCATGGATCATTGGAATGCTTCCCGTAACTTGTGAACTGTTGTGGAGAAAATTTTGTTGGTCGACGATTGTAATTCCTCCTTGGAAGGGAAATGCAATCTTCCTGAAGTAGGTCGACACAACTGCGGCCATGGCATAGATCCATGGTCTTCCGAGTAGGATGTTGTAATCGAGGTTTCCATCAATTACTTCAACATCAATTCCTACTGCTTTGCCCCCCAGTTCAACTTGCAAGTTACTTAAAATCCCGTATGGAGTGTATGATCGTCCATCAAATGATTTTAACGTCGTTGACGATTTCGATAGGGGTGGTGAGCCTAAATCTTTCCAGCAACTCATCGACATAAGACATGTAGATGCCCCCTCATCAATAATTGTTCGATGAACAGTTTTGTTGAGGGCTTTCACTTGAATAAGGAAAGCTAGTTGAGCTGGTAACTGAGGGTCATATCCTTTATGATCAAAGGCGACAAGATTGGAATCCATTGGGTCAATTCCACCTATTGCTGATAATAAAGCTTGTTCTTGGGAGAAGCAATTTTGCGGTACCTCAAGTGTCGACATAACAGACGGCGATTGGGCCAGGTCCTCTATCTGTGCTATTTTCGCACAAGGATTAAATGTCGATTTGTGTACTGCTCCCTTTTGTGACTTTATTATTGGCTCAGGGACGATGGGTGGCACAACTTCGGTCAAAGTTGTTGTCGAACTACTAGGTTGTTCGTTAGCCTTTTTGTTCGACAGCTTTGGATTCCTGTAATCCTTATTCCTCGTCAAAGCATTATTTTGCTGCTTTGAGGTAGACAACCTAAGCACTTGGGTTCGGGAAGCATTTTGATTAGCAACCAGATTTTGACTTGGATTAGGAAACGGATCAGTCAATACTTCTGGGGTTTTTGAACTCTTAAAGAGTTTCTTAACTTCAGCTATATGTGGACAATCTTTCGTCCAATGATCCTCATCGCATATATGACACCCTTCTGGGGGTTTCCTTTTTCTCCCTTTCTTTTTCTTCTTGCCCCCTGGTTGCTTCAGTTGTTTGCCCTTGTCGGTCGACATGGCATTTACTTCTGAGGCAAGAAGTTCTTCATTTGCATTTTGACTATAAATTTTGTGCTTGCCAATCACGCCATCGCTGGCGTGAGAGTCATTGTTTGATTTAGGAGGAGGAGGAATTGAAAATTCCGGTCTAGGAGCGTCGGGTATTTTGTCGTAGAGCGTGCCGGACTGAGTATAAACTAAGTCCAAATACTGTGCACGAGCGATAACTTGCTCCTCTGTTACGACTCCCCCCTTGGCCACATCTTTCGTTATAGCAGGAATTAACGACTTTATAAACCATTCAGCTAACAACTGATCGGGAACATATGTTTTCACCATCATACGACGACGACGCCACTCATGTATATGATCAGATATGTGGGTGGTAGTCGTCTGTTTGAAGTTGGTAAGGAGTTCTTTTCCCGTTTCATACCTTATCGGTAATTGAAAATGGGTTAAAAAGGTTGTGGCTAAGGTACTAAAGACGTCGAACGAAGCTCTAGGCAACTCAATGTACCATTTTGCCGCTGGACCTGTTAACGTCCTCTGAAAGAGGCGAAGTCTTATCGAATCATCATTCAGGGTGTTCGATGAACACCATAGATGGAATGTCATCACATGATTCGACGGATCTTCACCCGGATTTCCATTAAATTTAGGAATATCTGACGGAAGTTTATGCGGAATCGCTAGCCACCAAGGAGCATAAGAAATTGGATCATTCGTCAGACGGTTTAGATCTGGTAATTCTAGAGTTGCTACAAAGGGCAACTGTTGATTCAGGTTAGGCGAAGCATACCCAGGATAAGATGGGATCGCCTGAGCAATGGGTCTTTGCAAACCAGCATAATGTTGGAAACTTTGACAAGGTTGATGGGCATAACCATTATAGTATGGTTGCCCATTACTTACAAAGACTTGTTGCTCAGGTCCTTGATATGATTGCTGGAATGGCGGTTGTTGAGATTGAACCAGCTCTGGTTGTTGGACCATTTGCTGTTGACCAATACTGGATGATTGACCGGGATGAGGAGTCACAGTACGTGTTTGAGCCTGAGTCGCTCCAGATGAGGAGGCACTACCCTGAGATTGTGATTGAGTCGTTGAGACAAGAGGTTGTTGTATTGCAACCTGAGAAACTTGGGGTTGACATACAACAGGTGGAGCTTGTACTTGCGACACATTCACTATAGCAGGTATGGTGGGAATATTCGACACAGGGTGTACTGGTTGCATTGAATATACAACCCCTGGTTGTTGAGGCAGTATTGGTACCCAACCGTTGGATGTAATTCCAGTTTGACCTGAACTTTGTTGTAAACTCCCATATGGTTGTTCTCTGGGAGGGAACAATGAAAGAGCATACTGCCCTCCATATGGTGGAAATCCAGTGCTTAAAGGGTAAATTGGCCTTTGAAGACACATTGGATCAATTTGTTGAGTTTCAACATAAGAAATACCAGATGATAATCCGGATGAAGAAATAGGAACTAACCATGTCGTTGTCCCTGATTGGACTCCGGCTTGTTGTTGACAATTTGCCGGGACAGATGGTATACCAGCGAACATCGTTGGAGTAGTAGCAGGAGGCTCTGCTGCTGCTGTGTCAGACGACACAGTCCTAGATGTCGACGGTTGTTTAGACATATCTAGTCTATCCAAAAGATTTCTTAGCGATTCTACAGGAACTTCCACTTGTGGTGGACTAACTTCGAAGATCAACGAGGGAAAGGTGATGATTATTCCGCTAAAAATAAATTTTATAACGATGCTTTAGACAAAACTTGCTTTTTCACTTTTTAAGAGTCGAGAAAAAGCTAAAGATGACTCTAGTCTCCTTCGATGTTTTAACGAGCCCGAAGTGACAAATGCTCGGATGGACTTTTTCAGTTATAGAGTTTGAAAAAGGCCAAAAGAAACTGCTCTGGAGATCTAGGCAGAGGGTGTGCCAAACCTTTCGCAAAACCACAGAATACGTTTTACGGTACGAGTGGTCGATCTTCGTGAATGCTGTGTTCACTGCATTGCGATCAGTAGGGCGGCCGACATGGCTTCCTATGGATAAAAGATATATGCCTATAGGGGTCTCCCAATATATACGTGACGGTACGTGGGAGCACAAGTCCGTATTAGTGCCACCGACTCTCAAGAGGAATCACCCACCTTCGTCGAGATCGACAGTCACTACGTTTAACGACGCCGGAACACGTCTCTAGCTTAGACCTCTATGTGTTTGCGTTATGTTTCAAAGCGTTGTTAGGTTCATTCAATATATTTTAAGTTGATCTTTTTAAAGTTTGCCTTTCAAGGTTCACCACGAGATGTTTGATACAAATTCCTAAATGCAGTCTAAGATGAGAAGCAAGCTTTTTCAATATTTTCGACTTATGAAAATCTTAACTACTGAGGGAAAAGAAAGACATCATCTTTTCACACAGATCAAAGAGCATACACTAATGCACTTTTTCCTAAATCAACATACAAACTTATCAAATGCAAAAATGCACAATGCAGGTATTTCTTTTCTCTTTCTTAATGTTGATGTAATACAAAAAGAAAGTTGTTGTATAACTTCGAATTCAATTTCAAGTGAAAGCAAACAAGTTTGTCCAAAATCAAAAGACACCTTAAGATTTACTTGTTTCGACACTAGAAATATACGAATTCAAACCATATGACGAAAGCAAAAGCTCAATCAGCTATGAACAGCAAATAAACTAACTCTTAAGATCAAAACGACACTTATCACAGGTCTAGATCTAAGAGGCCACAGCAAGACTAGTTCACTTTCGTTATGGGAAACTGCAAATGATATAAGAAATACATAAAGAACAAACACAGTTTCTTTATACAACCGAGGCGGAATAGTGGCAAGGAAAGTTGGTTTCAGATAGGTACATTGACTGGTAACTGGCTGCAAAAACAAGGATGAAAACAGGGCAATAAACAGGAGGGAACCCCAGTAGCACTAGGCAAAACTGGTTCAGCGCAGGTAGTACACTGTCAGTTTGACATTCAGCGCAGGTAGCCCCTTCGAGAACTGCGCTGAAATGCAGACTGCCTTCACAGTGCCTGCACTGAAGAGATAAACTTTCGTTTTTCTCAGTTTCCGGGTCACAGATTGCTCAAAAATTCACAGTTTTTGGCCAAATCAGAAGCTATCAGTCAAGTACACACTAAGGGATGAAAAGGAGGATGAAAAGCTATCACTAAGAGCTATTTAGAGTCCTTGTGGATCAGCTCTTCAAATCATAAACTTGCCCAGCAACTGAGCTAGAGTAGCTGCCCTCTACTTTGCATTTGAAAGATCCAAATGCAGTTCGATTCGGTACTCCCTGTGTTTATGAAATGAATAGCAAAAACACAAACAACCAACAAGATACGATCCCCAGCGGAGTCGCCAATTTGTTGTTGGGAAAAGTATCCAATACGGAATGACCCTATCCCACTCTAAGGGTGATAGTACCTCAGCAACAACCGAATGCAAAGCTATTTGAGATTACTTCTTTATGAGATGTAAGAGAGAGGAGAAAGAGATCCACTAACCGTTATCTTCCGCTAATGATTGATCCAATCTTCTCTCTTTGCTGCTTGCTCCCAGCTCCTTGCTCTTTCACTGGCCCAGCTACACCAAGATCCTGCAAAATGACAAGAGAGGGAAACTACAAGAAGCATACATTCATAATTGATTCAAGGATTAGAATAAATCAAATATACAAGTATCAATACGCCATTGAGACACATGCATATAGAAGAACTTCAAATGCTTTATTAATGGAAGAAGTAAAGTTCTGAGAGTGTTACAACCATAAGAGGCCCAATCCAGCAACACCTCCCAGCAGAAAGAAATCTCCTCTTCACCTCCTTCAAGCAAATCACCCAATAGTTCTACACTTAAACCAACAGCACTTCCTTACATTCACAAGATTCCAGCCTCCCTAGACCTCATGAGAGAGCTCTATATATAGGAGATTTGGAGAAAGGATGAGTCAGCTTGAGGCTGGCATGAAGCTGACTAGTGTCCTCTCCCACTTTAGTTATTCTTCAGTTCTTGAGTCCACTTGGAGTTTCTTGCTTCCACTTGGAGATCTAGATCCTCTTACTCATCACAAGGTGAATTCCCTGATCCAAGTGTCATTTTGGAAGCTTCCTGGGCATTTGACACCTTGAGGAATGACTGTGCCACTTGGCCAATCTCGCCCAGCGCAGGTAGCCTTCATTACTGTTGACATTCAGCGCAAGTACAGAGTGGAGCAGTTGACATTCAGCGCAGATGCTCAGTGGAGCAGTTGACATGATCCAGAATTAGCTTGTTTTTTAGTGTTTTCAGGTGGAGAACTGATATTTAGTGTTGTGGTTTGCTGACCTTGTTCCTCTAGGGGTAGGAACAACATGTTTAGGGACTTTGGATCCCTCAAATTATTGACATTTCATGCTTCATGTTGTAAGGCACAAAAATGTCTATAACACACATGTCAGGAAAGTAGAGTGGACAAGGAATCTATCCAAACGGGCAGCAATGTGATTGGGGGCTAATCTTTTGTTGGACCAGGTGTATTTACCTGAAGATGGTTTAATATCCTCCAGATCCCAGCCCAGAATTATATCTTCAACCCATTCTCTGGCAGGGTCCCTCACAATGGAGCCTCCCTTTTTCTCATCAAGAGCTAGGATGACATTTAGGTCACCTGCAATAATGATATTTCCAGGATTTTGCTCTGAAAGAAATGAATGAAGTGAGGTCCAACAAATTTTTTTCTCGCCTGGCATTACAGGAGCATAAACATTAAACATACTTACTTGTTGACCAGAATCTTTGTGGAGGAGCTGAGTGAAAAGCCAGTGGGGACTGCTTTTTTCTTGAATAAGATCATATATGGCGTTGTTCCAAAAGGTGGCTATTCCACCAGAAGCGCCTCTTGCACTAACCGCTCTTCCATGACCTTTTTGCCAAAAAGCTTTACTAGATTGGAGGAGAAGAAGATCCTCCAGCTTTGTCTCCTGGATGAGGAGGATTTCAGGCGAGTATATTCTCACTATATCTTTCAAGGCTTCCTCTTTCAACCTGCTACCTAAACCTCTGCAGTTCCAGGAGATGTATTTCATTATTTACTGACTTGGGGGGTTGAGGCTCCTATTGGAGCCCTGTTACTCTTGCGCCCAGATCTGGTATTCATCATTCCTTTGAGGGTTTTTTGGGAACCTTGGAGGACATCTATATAAGTTTTTTCCTCTCTCTGTTTCTTCTTGGATTTCCGCCCCCTAGTCGTCTTGATAGGAGTGACTAGCGAGTTATCAGTTTCGGAATCTCTCTCTTCTGATTCTCCCTCAGAGTCGGAGGCTAGACTGATGTGCTCTTCATTGCCTTCATTTCCCCTCTCACAATCATCAACTGGTGGAACAGTTGATTCGACTTCATTTTCTTTCACTTGCTTCACCTTATTTTCTATTTCCTCTTGGGTCTCCATGACATCCACCTTTTCTCCTGAGGAGGAGCCATCTTTAGAAGCAGCAGTGGCTTTTGAATTAATTTGTGGCTTCCCCATTGGAACAGAATTGTTCTGCACCGGGGGCTTTGGAACAGCCTTTCCCTTTTTGATTTCTTTCCATCCTTCTTCTTCAACCGTGTTCCCTGTTGGAGCTTTTGGGCAGTTTCGCTAGAATTGTCCATGCTCATGACAGGTTCGGCATTTGAAAGGCAATTGCTCGTAGTCCAGCTTCTGGTAATGCTGCCATTCTCCAACTGTAAGTTTGACCGCTTCTGGCAGACCGACTTCCAGATCGACGTCCACGCAGATTCTAGCGCATGTATATTGGCCCTTGTGATCAGCTTTGTCAATGAAACGACCCAGCCCATTACCAATATTCTACAGGGATTGATAGCTCTAGCAGTGTATCGGGAGATTAGGAAGTCGAACCCAGACTGGCGCCTCCTTAGGGACATCGACAGAGGGATCGAAGTCAGGGCTCCATTTGTTAAGATACAGACCCTGATTTCCCATAAAATACGACCCGTTTCTGAACACCAGATCACGATCTTCTTTGGTGGTAAATTCAAAAATGAAATAGCCTCGTCCCACAGCATAACAAATCACATTGTTTTTCAGCTGAGGTCTCCAGTTTCGTTGAATCCAATCATCCGTGGTTTTAGTGTAAGGCCAGCGGCCCATAAACTGCCCTACCAGGCCTCTGTTAGCCAGAGCAAGAGCAATTTTAATCGGTTGTTCCTCTGGGAGTGCAATCTCTGGTATTTCTTCGAGCTTTTTTATGAATTTCGGCACTTCAGAAGTCTGTCGTTTCTTCCCTTTCTGTGTTAAGAGTCTACAGAATGCTTCTTCAGTGGATGATGGAGGGGTGGGAGCGGACTCCCCACCCCCAGGCCCGCTCATGGCAGCGTCCAAGCTTGACGGCGGCTGCAGACCCAATCCCGACTCCGCAGTTCAGAGCAGAGCGCGCGAGATTTTAATGTTATAAAAATCACCGCACCAGTTACCAAAACTCTTTTTCATTGAAAAATATTTGATTTATTTATAAAATATATTTGATGGCTTCTATATTGAATAGTACAAGTTGTATATTGATAAAAAAAAATGTTAGAGAAGTTATCAAGTAATAAAAATATTGATCGGCACAATGATAGCACATCCAAAAAAGCAGAAAAGGACAATTTATTTGTAAATTCTTTACAAAATTAATATGTTTGAATTATATGTAAGTTTAACTAATATGTATTGGCTAGTTTGTGTCATGCAGAGCCACAAAATGAAGAAGGTCGATAATATTATTTATAGCCTAAGTGCATAAGAGTGTAAAAGCCTAATAGAAAAATTGTTGAAGGATGAATCAAGTGAATGAAAAAATACTATTCAATATGAGGTTTTTTTTTTTTTTTTCATTAATAATATACTTAAGAATATTAGATAACATGTTTCAAACAATTTATTAATTCATTTATGTTTAATGTTTTACGAGGAAAAACAACGAAGGAAAAGATAAATGTCGTTCTAAGAAAAGAAAAATTATAGAACATGTAAATGACGATGAATTGGTCCTTAGCTCATCTAGAGTGGTGTCGGAGGTTAATGAAATGAGGAAATTTTTTTACAAAACTATGAGGGATATAGTGGAATGAACATATAGATGTGCTTTCCATTTACAATACAAAAATCAATCCAATGATTCTAAGAACCAAGTTATATCTAAACTACAAGAAGCATTTCCAGAGCAATGGTCAATGAGACCTATCAAAATTGCAATAGAAAAAGTATACAACAATAAAAAAGAATCATTCAAAAAGTAATATTCCTAATTAAAATGATTTTCTAGAATTATATGTATATATTACTACAAATCATTCATTTATTAATATAATTTTTGTTATATTTAATTTTCATATATCAACATAAAAATAATTTATTACCTTTTTTAGGAAGATTATGAAAATCCCAAAGGATCAACGAGCTGATATGAGAAAGATACCAATAGGAACGTCCCAAAAAGCATACAAAGAGATGGTCAAAGAAATAGACATAATTGCATCACATGAGGAGCCATCTCAACAACAACATGCTTCAAATGTATGTAATCATTGACTTTGTACATATAAACAAATAGTTTAGCATTAAATATTATTTTTTCAGGTATTTTCTTGCAGAAAAGAAAACAAAATAGAACTCATTCAGCACATAAAACAGGACGACAAGGAATAAAAGGGTTGATATCAAAGTTTGTGAGTAATTGTTAGTATTTCCTCATAACAACTCAAGGTTTTAGTTTTTAATATTTTAAGTTGTTTTACAACAACCATCCTTGAATGCCTTCAAATAGGTGCTAACATACAAAGAAGAGCCATCAGAAAAAATTGACTGATATTGGGTTAAATATGGGTTGTGAGTATATGTTGGCATATCAAAAATTGATTGTGAAATTTGTAAGTACCTATGTTGTTTTACTTCTCTGAGTTTGTAATTAATAGAACAAAAAAATCATTTATATTAAATCTATGATTTATAATGGGGCATAAAACTTGCAGGAAATAAAGTATGATACTACGCCAACAGAATATTTGTTGCAACAAGGCATGAGACTTGGTTTTGAAACCATGTGTATAGTTCATGATTCACTTCTTATTATGGTACATTGTTATTCGATTTACATTGATGTATATTATTTATTTCAATTTTCATTATCCTCACCAATGTAGATATGTTCATTACACTTTATTTTTATGTTTGCAGATGGAACATGATCAAAAAGAGGAAAACAATTGATGCAATCAACAAAAGATTAGTCCAAATAACCCATGTCATGGAAGTAGCTCGAGCATTGTTAGCAGTTCTAGTGAAGAATGATGATCCAAGTTGTATTTTTTTAAATAATTCTCTGTGAAAATCAGACATTTTATTTAATGTAATGCACATAGTGTCACAATTGAAAGACAAGGTATTATCAATAACTATCCCATTTTGTATGACAAATAGTCTCTTATTGATATATAATAAACTACATTTAATTTATTCTATTGTGTTATCGAGTGTCATTGTGAAATGTTACACCACCGATTAAATATATGGATGATAAAATATTATAATGAAGATGTTGGCATTATTATGTATGTGTTGTACTTGATGGCAACTCACTTGTAGCAGAAAAACTCTCTTGTATATGGTAACTAAATGAATCTACAAAAGAAATATCAGATGTGACAGAATGCAGGGCAACTTCAAGGAATCAGTTCAAAAAGCAACTCACTCAGATGACAGATCACAGTAATACAGGTTAATAGCACAGAATTACAGATCAGACTACACAAAATGAAAAAATAGAAATATACGCAAGTTCACCATTGACCAAGCCACATATACACGCGGGTTCACTGTATACAAGTCGTGTATACGTACACACGCACATTCACAAAAGGAAAAGTGCGTATACCTTGGAAAACTAAAATGTTTGGTCCGAAATATTTGGTCCATGGTATTTTGATCCATGGTATTGGTCCAAGGTATCAGGTCCGAGGTATCGACCCCAAGTATTTGGTCCAAGGTATTTGTCCTAAGTGGTTTTGGTCCGTGGTATTGAGGAAGGCCTAAAACTATAAAAGGAGGAGAAGATCATTAGGCCAAGGTGTGAAAGTATCGAATATCTGATATAGTGTGAGATCTAATATGCAAGTTATTGGCTTATGGTGTCGTGCTTGATCTGAACTGAAGAAGAACCTTAGTGCTTGATGAAGGATAAGATCTAATGATGTATCAGGATCTGAAGGCTTGAAGTGAATTATCTTTATATGGTTTGATCATGTATCTGAATAACTGCGCATGTTGTAGTCTGTAAATATGATGATCTAGGTCTGGTACTGTTGTTATGTTTGAATCATCTTTTACAAATCTGTACACAGGTTCACTTCAGAAAAGAAGTGTATATGTTGGTTCTGCATATCAAAACAGCGTATACATTGTAAATTTGATTTGCAGATCTGTACGCTGGTTTGCTTTGAGGAAAGCACGTGTGCACACAGGTTCGACACATGGAAGTAGCGTATACCTTATAAAATATGTTTTAGTTGCTTCTGTTTGCTGTTGCAGTGTTCTAGGTTATTGCTTGGGTTCTGGTTACTGTATTCTGGTGACAACATTCTGAATGATCAGAGTGATTGATTGATTCGGTTGTGGTTGGTTCAAAAGGATATTGGTTGATGCAGATATATTTGATGATTGAATGATGTTGTTGATGGATCCAGTCTTAAAATTTATGAAATGTGGTCCCTGGAAGAAAAGAGAAGGTTGTAGCCTTCTGTAGGCCGGCACCTACGTACTAGTAAACATATCAGCTATTACAAGAGCTAGGGTGTTGTAGCACCCTTCCAGTAGAAGCTAGAGAACGAGAGAAGGTTGTAGCCTTCTACAGGTAGAAGCCTGCGTACTGGTATAAGACTGCACCAGTACAAAAATTGTAAACAGAGTTCTCTTATTATTAAAAGAAGACAGAGACGATTGCAGTAGGTGGTTTTCACCCACATTGGGTTTCCACCTTATATCTTGGTGTTCATGTGTGTTTCTTGTGTGCGATGATCTGTTTTGTTTTTACTACACCTGGTTACTGTTTATATGGTTCTGATGCACTGATTAAAGATCAATATATGATTAATTAACTGAATCATAAGTTTACTGGATATACGCTAGTTGCATTAAACACAGTGGCGTGTAAACGCAGGTTCCCTTAACTGAAGTAGCGTATATGAATCTGATTATGGAAATGAAAAATTATTGATTTGCTAATCCAAACATCATATACAAATACATTAATCAAAATTTAATTTATATGAATACTATTATAAGATATATGTCAATTTTTTTATGAATAACGAATTTAAAAAATTACAATAATTGCACTATTACAGCTCGGTGTTTCTAAAGAAAAAGAAAATCTCACACGAAATATCGATGGGTCTATAACATAAACATTCATCGGTGCGTTATTTTATCTAAAAGCACAGTTACTTCAAGATTGTTTGCATGGTCGGTGCCTTTTTCTGAAAAAAGCAGCACCAAGGTGTTATATTCTTCAAGCACCGGTGTTGTTTGCATTTAACGCCTTGGTGCATTGCAATTCTTAAAGCACCAATGCTTTCATAAAACTAACGCCCTGATACATTATTCAAATTAACAACACTAATTCTTTTATATGAGTAGTGCATTGATTCTTTTATACAAATCATACGCATCTAAGCCGTGAGTTTAATTAGAGCATCAGGTATGCAATATTTTTTTGCCTGCCCCAGTGCCATTCCTGAAAATAACACCTCGGGGAATTTTGTTAATATATACGCACCAGGGCGGTATACATTTCAGGCACCGGTGTTCTTTGCATTCAACACCTCAGTGCTTTTTGTCATGTATACAGCCCTAGTGCTTTTATTTATTTAGTGCACTGATTTTATTGTTTCAATGAAGCACACCGCTAAAAAAACATCTACTAAAACCTCCAACTGCCCAGATTTTTTCAGGTGTGATGAAGTTTCATTATCATCTCCACTAAAACATTTACTACCACAAATAGATGTTGTAGCGGAGTTTTTTTTTTTTACAGATTTTGCGAATTTTATAACACTAAAAACCTTTGTTATAACCTCCGCTAGAAAGTATTTTATTTTTAGTGAAGCCACTAGGTTGATTATATTGAATTAATTTCTCTCCAATATTTGCTACACAAAATTTCCATTTCTATATTCCTCCTTATTGTCAGGAGTTATAAGTCAATTGTATTATGTAAATGCCTGCACATCTACAAGTTCCCTCCTAACAATCTTATTAATCAAAGGTTCTTACTTCTGGTGCTTTTGTTTTTTTAAACCATGACTAGGAGATTTTAGATAAAGTAAAAATTGCAGTGGAGCTTGCAACAAGAGTACAACAAAAATCTAGTGGGATTTTTTTATAACAAAAATAGAAAAGAGAGTCATCTTCTAGCATATAGTTGCACATCATGTCTATTTCAATAAACCAAACATCCCAGAATAGCATAGTGATGTAGAATCTAATATCTATAAATAAACACAAAAAACTGATCACTTTCCAAAATATATAAACTTAACATAAGGCAAGACAATTGATTGCTTCTTTCAATGTTTTTTTGGTTGGATTTGATTCCTTCTTGACAACTTCCACATGCTCTTCCACATGCTTAGGGAGTTGATGTATTGTTTCTTCTTCTATAGTCTTCCATAGTTTTTATTGATTGATTACACTTAATTAGATGCTTTAGACTACTCACCCCTAGTCCTATTTATGACCATATTCCTAAGCATGTTGCATTTTGCCTCCAAAATAGTGACTTGCCATTTTTTTTTGAACCAAGGTTCCCATAATTATTTGTTGCAATTTGGGTGTTGACTTGATGATCCTGCTCATGAACTTTTGTTGTGGTCGAAAGGATTGAGCATCTATTACTATGAATATCATCCTTATGTTGTTGTAATGCAAGTGTAATCTCTTGTAACTTGCTATAATCCATATGAGAAACATAATAGTCTCAGTCCCAAATTCAAATTTAAAAACTCAATACTATCAATAATTCCTTGCCTTTGATCTACTATTAGGTCCTTTAAATCTAAGAACAAATGCTATCTTGACTTGAGGAAATTGAAAGAAGCACCACCCAAATAATTTTTATTCAAAATAAATAAGGGACTCAAAGATGACAACAAATGTTGAAAATTTGGTAGCTTCGGTCAATATTTTCATTGGAAAGGTGAAGGAAAAATTATGATTTTATATGTTGATCAAGTTAGCCTAAATTTTCTCAAGTCAGCCCCTCTTAGAACATGTCGTCCTACCCAATGGACACGTATATTCTCATGGATGAACAACTATATATTGAGCCTAATAGCTCTCCTCTAAGGCATATTCGTATCTCATGTATCTTTGTTCGATGCGTTCTTTGAGGTAGCATTTTTCTATGGAAATATGTGAGTTTTTGTGGCACTATTCCTCTCTGTTCATGCAAGCTTCTAAGGCACCATTCTTCTTTGTTCATGTGAGCTTCTATGGCACCATTCTTCTATGTTCATGTGAACATTCTTCTATGGCACCTATTCATGGAAATATCTATGGAACCTTTGCCCTTGCTCATGCGAAGGGTTGAAGCTAACCTTTGTGGATATTATGAAGGTCTGTAATACCTTCTTTTATGATAAATCTGAGGCTAAGAATGAGGTAAATATTTGTACCTCATGGAGACCATGCAAAGACCTAGTTGTAGACATCTTATGGACAGAATTGAAGGAATTCTTGTGCACAGAATTGAAGGGTTGACTTGAGCTACTATGATGGTAAGTTTTGTTTATGTACCTTGTTGAAGTTTTTTTTATGGCATATTGATTGATGTATAAATTGATGAATTTGACTCTCTCTCTCAAAAGGAAATATTTACTAGGTTTTCCCCTTGTGGGTTTCGCCCTGGCCTTTAACATAATTTCTACTCTATATTGTTAATGGTTTTAATTTTCATGTGTAACTGCTTGATGATTGAAATGCTATAAAAGTCAAATTGAATGCTCTAAATATGTCTACTATATCATTGGAAGTAGTTACCATATTTGAAAAATTATACTAGTCTCGATTGAACTAGAAAAAACAACATGGTATCAAAGTTATGGTGAAGAAGAATGAGCACTAGATCACTCTTGAAGAGAAGCCTTCCTACACTTGGTAAGATTGATCATCCTCTCTTAAGGAAGATCTGAAGAAGGAATCATATTTTTGTTCACTCTAGAAGACCTAATCCTCAGAAAATTATATGTTGAATAAGAGATTTTCTCAGCCAAAGAAAGAAGAATGAAGTATACAGTCTTCAAATTTAATACTTGAAATGCTATGATTTGTTTTAGTTTCAAGGCATGACTCTAATCTATGTTTTTGGGATAGTCCAAGCTATTTATTATCCAAGATTGAGTTTTATCCCAACTCATATACTCTCTGAAGGACGTTTGAGTTACCTCTGTGGAAAGGCCTGAATTCCTTTTGTTGTTGAGGCTGAGTCTTATTGTAGCTCTTTGAGGAAAAGACTAATACTTTTTAAGATCAAAGCCTTATTTGAGGAAGGTTGAAATCTTATACCAAATTTTGTAATAGGATCATTTATTACATCAAAATTTGTTGACCTATTTGTTTTGAAGTTTCAATGGAAAGCTTTATGGAAGGTGATAAAGCCTAAAGCCTTTTGTCCCTGAGTAATGTCCGAGATTATTACTATGAGATAAAATTTGAGCCTATTATACCTATGATCTCTGAATCTCAATTCTGAAAGTGAAAGTACCATCTGAGGCTTTAGGTGGAACCATGCAATGTACTCTTTATGGAACAGTGTCAGTCTGTGATATACATCACCCTATGGAACTTTGCATACAATGTGAAGTCTTGAGACAAAATCCGAGGTCTATTGTTGAACTCTTCTATAGAAGGAATTAAAGTAAAATATATTCTAAAGAGAAGGATGAGCCTTTTGGAAGTCCTGAATTTTCCCTAATCAATACTGAGTTCTTATGGAGGACTAACGTAACACCTGTTATGGACAAATTCGATAATGTCTTGCTACAATATTTCTCCTTATCCGAAGATGCATGACAGGGAAAAATTATTTGCAAGGTTCCTAATTCAAGCAAGTCATTCTTGTGAATTCTGAATTTTGGAGAAGGACTAGAACACAAAATCAAGGTATGTATTATTGTGTTGTTTTTGGAGATCAAGTACAGGTCTAGAATGAAAGGAATGAGTGTCTTTTAAAACTTACAATGCTTGGAAATAATTTTAGAAGTTTAGGTATGATGAAGTCCTCTCAACATTTTTTTAATTGATATCCCTCATGGAAAATATTGTTGATAAGTTACACAAAAATTTCCTTGAAATAATAATGAGTATTTGATATTTTAATGCCTCCTTGGATGCAAGACATGTAGATCTATTGTCTAGAATTCTTGAGCTAATGTCCTCTATCAGGTAGGACTAGATATGGACCTGTGTTTTGCATCATAATTTTCTTTGGCTTTAATATGTCTCAAAGAATGTAGTTGTTGTGCTCTCATCCAAATATGAGTGGTATGGATTTATTTGAATAAGCTTCAAGTACTATGTCTTGGAAGAAGTGTACCCATTTGATGATAGAATGCCATTCCAGAACTTAATGAAGGTTTTATAAGACATGGTATTGGACCTCATTTTGGAAAAGTATCTCTTGTGGATGATCAAACCCTTTTTCATGATTATCTCTCAAGAATAAAGTATAATTGAAGAAGGTCGTGTGTGTTTTCAAGGTTGAAGTACAATGTACTTGATTGAGGAACTAGAAGGAATCATGCTTTGAAATCTTGAATAAAATAATGCAAAGTCACATTATTGAACTCTGCCAAAATATGAAATATATCACTTGTGTAAACCTCTTTTAAAGTCATGAATACCAAAGTCTCTCTCTTGACAGTTTTAAGTGGTTTCATAAATATTTTATGGTAAAAGGATTGGACCTAGGTGTTGGAACTTATTAATGTTTTAAAAAGGGATTCTTGATCATAATCATCATTAAAAAACTTAGGTGTTTTGAGTTGAAAACCCTAGCAAGGGTTTGAACAAGGAATACCTAGGGTTTATGTACAAAACCCTAGGACTAATCAATCATAATACTAATATTGAAAGATGAAGTTGGAAACGAATGAGTGTTGCTCATTTAGGTAATTTTTAGGGTTTGGAGACAAAACCCTAGCTGAACAATTATCTAGAGAAAAAGGGTTGAAGAATAAACCCTAGGAATTATGGATTGTTTGCTTTTGTATGAAAGAAGAAACCCTAGCTCTTGCAAGGAAGATATGGCTTCATAATTATGACGTGGACCATATTGATCTACAAGAAGGTTTAAGATCAAGAGGGATTCGACAGGTTCTCAAAAAGGATAATGAGGATTGCATGTACATGAGGAAGCTTTCCAAGGTTGTTGCCATAGATGAAAAGGTTGGAAGAACAAAGCTTGTGACTAAAAGACTTATGTATTAGATGAGCCCTGGATTTAGAGGGAGTAGACAAATCAGCCAATATTTGAAGCTTGTTTTTATCCATGATGATGAATATGGCCAAAAGTACCAAGAAAAATATTACCTCAGTAAGAGAGAAAATATTATGTAAATACATTTTCTCACATTGCCAACCTCAAGGCTTTGAGGTTCATGATAGAGTGATTCATGTTTGTAAATTGAAGAAAGCCTTATGTGGGCTTAAGTTGTCTCCTCGTGCATGGTACTCTCATAGTGATGGCTATCTGTTGAGTCTTGATTTTAAAAAGAGCGATGCTAATTTGTACTTCAAATTTATTGAAGGTGAGTCCTTGATTTTGCTGCAATCTCATTGACTAGTGTAAGAGGGAGTTGATTGAAGAATATTAAAATATTGAAAGCATGACATGAGTCTGGCATGATGGAATGTGAGTCCATTGACACTTCCATGATTGGAAGAAGCTGCAAAATTGTGACTTTGATTGATTAGCTCAACCTAATGTCTTCTATGTTGTGAACTCATTAAGCCAATCTCCATCACACCATTGATTATGGTTTGAGATATGTTTCTAATAGAGAATGGAAGTTGCATGGTCTTATTGATGTTTTTTGGTATGATTTCACCAAAGAGAGCCTTTGGTTTGTGTTTTTGGCTTGGTACCTACTGTGATATCATGGTGGCCTCGAAAGCTAGTTGCAAGTTTGTTTGGACAAGTGATGGAATTGATCATTGTTTATTGTGACAATCAAAGTTGCGTGAAGCTTTCTGAGAATCTAGTTTTTCATGACAGGTCGAAGCACACTGAGATCATTTTGTTCATGACCTTGCGACAAATGCCCTCCTTGGTATAAGATGATGATCTTGTCTTGGTGATAGATGCCTGCCTTGGTAGAAAATTATGTTCTTGTCTTGCTAACATATGTTTGCCTTGGTGGCAGATGATGTTCCTGTATTAGTGATAGATGCTTTCCTTGGTGGCAAATGATTTTCTTGTCTTCGTGACAAATTCCTACCCTGATGGCAGATGATACTTTTGTTATGGTGACAAATGTTTACATATAAATTTTACTTGCTTCTGTGTAGCCTGGAGTGGCTGACAATCCCTCTAACAGAGAGGGAGCATTGATTGTACAACATCATATGATGTAAAATATTCCTTAGGTTATAGTCAGGAAACCTTTGGATTTGTCTGGAAGATTTTCACTCCCTGTTGATGATGCTAGAAATCCATCAACCAAGGGGGTATCCCTAGTATGAAGTCCCAGTTAGACCTCACACCATTTGGAGTAGGAGCCCCAACTCGAAAACAATGTCAGTTTCCATTATCCGTAGGAATTTTCCTTGGTTGCAATTATCAACATAAGAGATTGTACAAACGGTATTTGGGAAAAGTAAGTAATTTGACATTGTGAGGCATACAATTTCTATGTGTATAAGGTAGTTTCACTGAAGGGGAAAAGAAAGAGTGCACCTCTAGAAGAAAAGTAGCAGTACTATCCTAAAATAGACACACAAGAGCATGAAAGAATCATTGATTAACCTATAAATCAATTCACAAGATAACAATGATCATAAAAGCAAGTAATAATGCACATTCAACAAGATCCATACCAAATCCAACGAAATAGTTCATTTTAATTAGTATGTGTTAGCATAAACATACACCACAAACAATGAAAGAATAGTCTCACAATCATTCATGACATATGCATGAAAGTGTGTTAGCTCTTAGAGCTTCAAATATTACGTGAAAGTCCCAAAATAAATTATTACAATGTTGCCACACTAGCCCCAATAGTGGAAAATTAAGTTACCACTTTCTCCTCCAAAGAAATATCTTCTCTCCTATGCCAAGCTAGAGAAGCCAGGGTGAAAATTCCAAAAGTCCCTTCTCTTGAGCTATGAGGGTGCATTTATGACAAATGAGGTGACTCTTGTGACTCTTGACCTCCCTCATGAACCATGAGCTTCTACTATGACTTTTTGAATTCCTATTTGACATTTAAACTTCTACATGACTCTAGGACTTTCTTGAGACTCTTTACATTCCATGTGGGACCCTTGGGCTTTCACGCATTTTACATTTTCTCATTTTTTTGGAAATTACATGATTACATTCCACATGTGATGTGGAAAATATAATTGACACATATGACTTTGTAATGACTTGGTGACGTTGACTTAAGAATTCATTTTATCAATGCCAAGCTCTTCTCCTTGTTGTTAGGAATTTGACTTATTTATGATGGATTTGTGCTTGTTCTTTATCTCCACCCTCCAACAAGTCTATATGAGTGTCGGAACCTTCCAAGTCAGCATGATTTTCCATGACGTTGTCTTGGTCCAAGATTCCTTCAAGTTATTCATCATGGTCCTTTTAATGCTTCTTCTTTACAAGTGCCTTATTGTAGCCTATCCTTAATAACCTACCTTAAGCATCACCTTGTCATGCTGAGATGATAACACCTACAAATGAATTCCACCCAGGACAATACAACATTAGTCTAGAAATAACCTATTCTACATGCGCTTGCTCATGGAGGATGCTATCTGTGATGGTTCTGTGCAAGGGGTGAGAGGGAGAGGTATCCTTGGGTGTCTTGCACATTTTTTAGTTGCAAGGTTCTAAGGATGCCTCACTACTAACTAGAACTGTGCAATGCCTAGCAAAGACAGGGCATGACTAGCAGTTGGGAAGTTCGGGTGACAAGGGTGGAGTGATTGTTGACTATGATTGTGCAATGCACAGTGCTCAGGGAAGAGCAGGCATGGATTGTACAATTGAGCTACACATGGACTGAAGGATGGCCCCACTATCCACTAGAACTATGCAATGCATAGTGGGAGGTAATACAAGGCAATGGATTGCGTAGTGAGGGGTTTCAGTCAGCATGAGAGAGAGAGACTAGCCACTATAACTGCACAATGTGCAGTGATTGAGGGACAGGCTCAATGAATTGCACAGTTGAGGATTTCAGTGACCTAGAGGTGACCTATTACTTGTTAGAATTGCACAATTCATAGTAGAAGGCCCACCAGATGAAAGGATTGTGCAATTGAGCAAGTTAGGGAGACAAGGAGGTGGGTTAGGACATTGTAATTGTGCAATGTGCATTAGCTAAAGAGGAGGCTTATGAGATTGCATAGTTGGGCATGTTAGTGACATAGGGATGGCCCATTGTCCACTATAACTGCGCACCCCACAATCCATAGTAAGAGGGATGAGGAGCTATGCATTTGGAAACACTAAGCAACCAGATTGATGGTCCATATTCTAAGGTTGCTCAATATGTAAGTGGAGAAGGAAATTGTCTTCTAGGATTGTACAATGTGTAGTTCAAAGAGGCAGAGGATGCTTCACTTTGACTTAATACTATGAAGTGCATAGTTCCAAGAGGGAGAAAGGTTAGCAAGTTGCAAAGGTAGTGAATGCTTTAAAAATGACTAAGTGTGGGATTAATGAGACAAGAGAGAACAAGACATCCAAACAAAACTTGAAATAGCGATCTCATACTCATATAACATCAACACAATCCAAGTGAATGCACAACACTCAAAATACACATGCATACCTTGAAATGATAACAAAGTGACACTTATTTCTAAGTGTGCCAATTGAAACGTAGTTGTGCGACACTTAGAATACAAGTTACGATTGAAGTGTCGACTACAACCATAAAGTGTGCTAAGCTGAGGGAGAGTGCCTAACACATATTCTTATGATATATATGATAAAATAATGCAGAAGAGTGTGCTAGAGCTTCCTCTAGTGGTGCGCTAAAGGGAAATGCATACAGGAGTGAAAACAATCAAAATCGACACTTGTGACAGAAAGAATAAGTGAAAATGACACTTTCAAAAGCTAAATAAAGTGAAAGAAATGCATGACAAATCGAAGAAAAATAAAAGCGACACTTGTTAAAGTGAAAGAAAGCAAAAGTGACACTTGTTAAAGTGAAAGAAGGCAAAAGTGGCAGTTGTGAAAGTGAAAACAACACTTGCGAAAGCGAAGGTGCGAAAAGAAATAGCTGATAAAATTCACCTGAATGATGATAGAATTTCAACTAAGAGTGGTTGAGATTGTCAAATGATGTTGTGCACTGACTGTCAGCATGGATTATGCAGTGCACTATCCTTATGGACCGTGCAGTCACTATCAACAGTGACTACGCAATTACTGTAACTAAACATTGCACAAGCACTATTCCTTGACACTGTGCAAGCCTTACTCTCAAGAACTGCTCAATGCCTATCTTCAAGGTTGGTCATTGACTATTGAGCTTCCTAGGAAGATGTGTGCTTATGAATGCATCAAAGGCTAGGCATGTGTAAGAAAGTGACTTTGACACTTAAAATATTTAGAAGAATACTAAATCACTTAGCAAAACATTGACCAGTCATGAAGTGACTAGGAACAATCACGGAATGACAAATCATGAGATCTCAAGGAGGCTCCAAAATTCAAGTGCAGACAAAATTTTAGAGGGTTCTTATCATTGCAAAAACACTTGGCGATACACTAGAAGAACTCTAGCTTCTCTACTTAGGTTTAATCCTTAAGTGCAAGGTCTCAGTCTTTTAGGAAGTATTGATTCGTCGTGTATATTACCCTAGCTTTGACACTTATCTTGATTAAAGTTATAGTTTCTTATTTTCCTTTCTAAGCCTCAAAAACATTTAAATAATAGTCAGACCTCAATTGTTTCATTAGGGGAGAAGGATAATAAGTATACCAAGTTTTTGATGTTTAGAGTTAAGCACTTTCCCTAGTGTTTCTCTGCTACCAACGAGCCTATTCAGTACCCCCGGTGGATTCTCCTCAAGGAATCATAAACATTGCTTTGCTACTACTAGGTTTGTTCAGTACCCCGATGAAGTTGCTTGTTTCACCTGTCTGCATAGGAATCCTTTATCTTCTTCACCCTCTATTTATTTTCAATATTCTTTAGCATTTATTAGACTTTATTACACTAGGGTGGAAGAGGCATCCTGACTTATTTTACATGCAAGAGAGGTTGTTCCTTGTTTGAGGGATTTGAATGATATCTGAAATTGATAGGCTTGTTTTAGGTTTTCTCCTTTCCCTTCTCTACTCAATTGAGTTGATATTTCAAAGCACCATTTAATTACAAGGTCAAGTCAGGAATGAAGATCCTAAAAAACACAGCCCACGGGGCTTTGGATTGACGGTGAATGGGTGCATTGTTAAGGCACTCCTTGCGATAGGTCACTGGTTCAAATCCCCCGTGGGTGCTTAACTACCAAAAAAAAAAAGATCCTAAAAGACACGGCTTCATAGTTTGGCCAAAGGCTTTCCATCTAGAAAGAATCATATTTTCCATTCAGACATCATTTACTTTAAAGATATGTAAACCAAAATAAAGAAGAGGATAACAAATTACCAAGCATTTTTCGTGTCACGATTTCCCTTTCAAGTCTTTGCCACATTGTCTTTCAAGCCAAACAAGAGAAATTTTCATGCATGGTCTTATTAAGAAAAACACGAAAGAAAATACATTATAAAACAGGAAAACAAACACAAAATAACGAGGTGAATTTAAGACTGAACTAAAAGCAGCATGCGAGACAAAAGCAAGAAAACAAAGAAAAGAGTAAATGGAGACCAAATGCAGGGTGAAAGTAAAAGAAACTAGAATGTAGCTAGACCTACTCCTAACCTAACTAGCTAGAAGGTCAAGGGTAAGTGAAGTGAAATTTCTAATGTTTCCACAAAAGCTTCTATCAACCTGCAAGTAGAAAGATGCGAGCAATTAAAAACAACATAAAGCAATGTGAAAAAAGTAAAAATAACAACTTGAATATCTTGCAAAAGAAATTGAAGCTCTTGCCTAAAGGCAGAAATATGTGTCATAACAATTAACTTTAACGAGTCTGAAACCTTACCTTTTTTATTAGAACAACAATCATACAAACCTCAAAAGCTTCTTGTGAATGTACCTTTATCTATGTTCTCATTCTTAGAAAACATCGAGAAAGATTGAAACTTATTATTTACAACAGAACTTGCTAGGTAAGATGTTTCCAACCAATCATAGATTCGATCATGGAAATCGAAACAATATTTCTGTAAACCCTGAAACTCTTGGAAAAATAAACTTTCAATTAACACATTCGAATCATGGGGAGAATATTGCAAAGAAAATAAAACCTGAACTAATTCAAAAACCTTATCAAGATAGTGAGGACCTAACATAACCATCCAAAAAGGCAGAAGTTCCCTAACTCCTTGACGAGGATCTGAACAATGAAATCATGGATCATAATAATTTGTGGCCTTGATGAGATCAATAAATGTAAAACAACCAACATCAGACAAACCAGTGGGAAAATGATACGTTGAACAATAGTTTTTAAGGCTAGTATTATGATCAAGTGGATCAATTAAAGTATAATACTCTTGATTCTCGATTGGTCCCATTTTCATCAAATTACATAGTAGACCTGCAATATGACAACTTAGGGAATTTAAAATAGTTGTTGGTATCATAAATTCAGGAAACCAATCAGGATACCCGGTTGACAAAAGATTGGAATCATGTGTCAAATCAAATATGGTATCTGTAGCCAAGTGAGGGTTTTGATCTACTGAATGATTCAAGCATGTGCTAACCTTGAAAATGATAAATTGTATTAGATCCAAAATAACTTGTTTTATAACATTCACAAGAAATACTAGGAGTTGATAGTTCACAGAAGCATTTGACATATAAGAATCCTTCGGTTGATGACAGTCTTTGTCATGATAATCAGAATTATAAGCTTCATAGATTTGTGCATCCACGAAAGATATACATTCCAATCTCGAGTTCAATGCAAGAGGTTTACACAAAGAGTAATCCACCACAGGATAACTCTCTATCTGATTAGAAACCCAATCTTGAAAATTAGAAAAAAAATTTGAAAAAAAACCAAAATCTTTCAAGAACGGGTTTTCATCCAGTGAAACAACGTGGAGAAAAGAATCATGCGAGAAAATATATATATGACCTAGTTAGGGTACCCAATTAGGATTGTGAAAACCTGACATAACCATCAACAAGAGTTTAAGTGCGTTGACTCACTAACAAGTCTTGAAACTTTCAAATGTTGAATAATTATATTTTGAGAGTTGAGTTAGGTCGTGAATTGCATCTAGTCAACTACTATCAGTTAATGCAACAAGATCGATATTATTAAGATGGAAACCATTTACATCACTGGTTTGATCATATTTTTCGACCTCAACAAACAAATTACTCAAGTTGTAAGATTCTTCTAACTGCGTGTCTGAGAATGTATAGATCAGGAAAATTTCATGAATAACCAGAACTAGAGAATTATCTACATGCAAGACCAGAGATCGTAAGGAATGGAATGGATGCTCAATAATTTGATTTTTTTCTTATTCACTATGTGCAGCCTTACCACCTTGTGTCAATTCAAAATTCATCTCATCAGATTATAAATTCGAAGAGCATGGCATATTTTATTACAAGATAATTCATTACGAGTAGTAGGACACGAGGATAACAAGCTAAAGAAGAATTTCCTACAAGAAGATCTTCTTGAGAAATCAAAATATTGGCTGATATACCTAGGCATTCATCAATGAGATCATGATCATTAAAAATATTATTGTCCAAGGCTTTAGTTTGATTAAAAATCTTGATTTTTCTTCATTGATTACAAGATTCTAGATCAGCCAAGAATGAAGGAACAATATCTTTACATGGAGGAATTTGAAAGAGAGAAGACAGATTAAAATCATCTTCACATTCTCGTTCCTCTACCTACAGAATGTGGCCACTGTGCACCTTATCAACATTTGGACTAGCAGATTAAAAATCAAGAGTATCTGAAGAACTAGTTGGTGGAGCAGATTGATCAAGTGAATCAACGATCCGAGTGGATATTTGTGGCTACCCACCTATCCCACTTGGACCCCAGACATTCTTTCTTTTAGTTTCCTTAATTATAGCACAATTTACTATTTTTGGTAGTTTTTCAGGTCCTAAACTTCTGGAGTCTTTTTTAGGACCTAAATGATGTTTTTTTTGGGAAAAAGGAAAACCAATAGCTTGTGATAAATTATGTAGTTCAAATTTGTATTCCTTGGATAGATATTTATAACAAGGTATCATATGCGTCAAACATAGATCGTATTCCAAAGTTATGACCCCGAGAGGTTGATGTACCAATTTACCCCAACGGAGCCCACAAATTTTTAGCACTTCATTTCCTAGGGTTAGATTTTTGGATGTTTTGGGTTTTCCATTGTTTCTCAATAATAAATAGGCATTTGAACCTCATTGTAACATAGTTCAGAAGGCATGTAGCCGCACATCTCTTCTAAGAGATAAGCTACCATCGCCCTAGTTAGTATATTTCCATTCTACATGGAAACAGTTTTCAGTACTTTGTTATTAATGAATTGAAGTTTTGTTTTTGTTGTAGCTATGTGCCTCTGTTTATATTTGTATTTCATTTCATTCCTTCATAAATATGGATCAATTAGGGAAGAAAGGCACATGAAATGTAGATGATAGAGGATAATAGGTATCCCCTGAAGAAACAACACTTTCCATGGTATCAGATTCAAAATTTCAGTTATCTTGAGGAATCAAGGGATCAATCCTCACCTTAGGCTCCATGGAATTATTAGAACATTCAAGGTTTTCTCAAATGAGGATGGGATGAATGGATCAACAATATGATTTTTGAACTTCTCAACTTCAACAATAGCACCAGAGACAACCTTGTTAGGCAATGAAAAGGGAGGAGGACAAGGGACAAAAGGAATAGTAGGTTCCTCCTATGATATTGAAGGTGTCTCATAATTAATAAAATTTGGGAGAGCACTATTAACCAAGGATTCAAATTCATATTGTTTCAAGGAGATTTAAACCAAGCACTGAAACTTCTCTTTGAAGAAATCCCAATCCATATCTTCTTCTGGAAACTCATAACACGGGTAAAGAAATCTATTAGAAAAAAAATTTATTGATTCATCATGCTTCATTCTAAGTTGATTAATTCTTTTAGAAACATCTCGGTAATCATTCCTGCCAAAGGCTTGATGAAGCTCCTTGAAAAGTTGTTCAAATGAATGAATTGAAGCAGATGGTAAGGTATGAAACCATAGTTTAACTCGACTTTCGAGAGTGAGGGTGAATAATTTACAAGCAACATCTTCACAATTGATTTCATTAGATTCACAAAACTTGAGAAAATGATATTTGTGTCCAGCTATGTATATTTCACCCTTGTCATCAAACCTTAATTGAGACAAGTTCTAAAAAATTTCCACGAGGATTGAAAATTTAAATTGGATCTATTAGAAAAACATCTCAGGAGTATGCTTTGGGAATGAACCATTCAAGGTAAGAGATTCAAAACAGGCTCAATGGGATCAGCTTGTTGTTTGGCCCTCCTTCTAGCGCCAATTGTTGATGGTGTTGGAAATTCGTCAACCAAGGGGGGTCTCCCTAGTATGAATTCCATAGATCTGATCTGAAAATATATGATAATACAAATATACCCAGAAATAATAAGATAGAAATAGATAGAAATGATTCACTTTATTGATCAAACCCTTAAGGTAGGGCAACACCATACATTCACTCCTTAAGGAAGGAGAACACCCCACAAGCCATATGCTTGTTCATACAATATTCCTTTGCATCTCTCAATGGGGAGTCTCTAGCCTCTATATAGGCCTCATACATACAATACCATGGGTCATTACCATGGTTCCCTCAATACCATCTATCTAATACCATGGTCCCATTACATTATTACTAACTACTTGTGGTCCCTTACATGATACGGGTTAACCACCTTATTTATTACTATGGCCCATCCCATTATTACATTATGCCCTTGGGTACCTCCCTTTGTACCCCATATTATCCCCCCTAAGTATATTACATTCCACCCCCCTTAACATGTTTCGTCCCCGAAACATGGGAAGAACACAAATAATAAGATCTACTCAAAAGAGTAGTCCAATGGTACCATGCACGTGCATCTAGCCATCCAAGAGAAAGGTGAACCCTTGATCTTGTTGGTGCCTTGTTCACTTGAGATGGAAGTTGACCTTGGCAGTTCTTCTGTGTTGATGTGTAGCAGGTGGATCTTCGCTCCTCTCTATCTATCATGCGGGGGTTGTTGTCCTTGTGGCTAATTCGTTTCCATCTTGTTGGTTGTTTTCTTGCGGGGTGATGTGGATGGTGATATGCTAAAGTGTTAACCAACGATGTATCTTTCGTTAATTCACCACCTAATGGAGCCTGATTAGTATCTGGTACATGTTGTGGTGCCTATTGTTGTTTCTTATCTTCCAATATTACTTCAACCATTGAGTCCTCCTCTGATGTATTAGTACCTGTAACCTTTTCTGCTTCAACCTTTGTTTGTGTTTGATTATCAACCATCAAAGACTCATCATCTGATGTGTAAGTGTCATTAGAGCTTTGTGCTTCTGCCTCCATAGTCTCTGCTTGGGTCTTAATGGAAATATCCTGCAATGTAATTTTCTTCTTTTTTATACCAGAGCTTCAGGAATTTCTTCTGCACATTAATATTGACAGTACCCACAGATTCCAGCCAAGGATATCCCAAAACAACATCCATGTTATCCATATCTGAAGTATAAAAGTCACAATGAAACACATACTTATCCATAGAAAGCTTCAAATCCTTATAAACTTGAACATCCTCATCTTCAACCTATGCGTTTTTAATGTGTTTTGCTGGAACTTGCAATTTTTTTGCCAAATTAACATTGATAAAATTATGCTTGCAACTAGGATTTATAGACACAACGATCTTCTCCTTTTGAATCAATCCATGAACCTGCAATAAAGAGACACCAGTAGAAAATAACCCCTTACGTGTCTCATTCTCCTTTTTTCTTGCATAAGACCATTTGTCGAAAAGGACTCTTTTAAATTCTACTTCTGAAAGTTTGGTCAACTGCTTGTTGTCAAGTGAGAACCACCATTTGGCAGCCTCATCTTTGAAACCAAGCCACACTGAATCCCTCCAATTTTTTTCCCATACTGACTTTTTTTGTTTTATGTATTCTTCAATAGGAGGACCATTATCTTTTCTTGTAAAACATAGAACCGCCATGAAGAGGGTTTTGAAAAAAATTCACTTACTTGGCGAAAATTTGAAACGGCCACAATTCCATCAATATTGCTCAAAATCCCTATTATGACCTGTTTTCGGAAATGGAAAAACCATTCTGCATCTTCTCATGTGGTAGAAATCCTGATCTAGGCACTGGAATTTCCTATTCGCGCTGCAACTATCCCGCCGGCACAAAAATTTGCTAAATAAATAGCTGATTTTAAATCAACGATATCTCCCTCATCCAGACTCTGATTCAACTGTTTTTCTTTAAATTGGGTATTTTTTTACAAATAATCTAGATCTACAATTAGATTATTCATATTTTGCACCAGAACGTATAGATCTATGCTGCAAACTCGTTGCCCCCAAAAAATGTTTGCAACAACATTGATTTTTAAATCAGTGAGATCTCCTTCATCCGGACTCTGGCTGATTTTTTTTTGAAATCAGGTATTTTTTCACAAATAATCCAGATCTGCAATTAAATTCTACAGATTTTTCACCAGGACATACAGATCTGTGCCGCAAACTGGGTGCCCCGAAAAAATGTTTGCAACACCACTAATTTTTAGGTCAGTGATATCTCCTTCATCCAGACTCCGATTTGGCCGATATTTTTTTGAAATCGGGTATTTTTTCACAAAAATTTCATATCTGCAATTAGATTTTGTAGATTTTGCCCCAAAACATACAGATCTGATTTGCAAACTCACCGCCCCAGAAAGTTCCTACAAAAAAAAAAAAAAAATCTCCACTTTTACCTAAGAAAGTGCTCTGATACCACTTGTTATAGATCTGATCTGAAAATATATGATAATAGAAATATACCCAAGAAATAATAAGATCTGAATATAGATAGAAATGATTCACTGTATTGATCAAACCCTTAAGGTAGGGCAACACCATACATTCACTCCTTAAGGAAGGAGAACACTCCACAAGCCATATGCCTGTTCATATAATATTCCTTGACATCTCTCAATGGGGAGTCTGTAGCCTCTATATAGGCCTCATACATACAATACCATGGGTCATTACCATGGTTCCCTCAATACCATCTATCTAATACCATGGGTCCATACATTATTACTAACTACTTGTGGTCCTTTACATGATACGGGTTAACCACCTTATTTATTACTATGGCCCATCCCATTATTACATTATTCCCTTGGGTACCTCCCTTTGTACCCCATATTATCCCCCCTAGGTATACTACACCATTTGGAGTAGTAGCCCCAACCGGGAAACAAGGTTGGTTGCCATTATCCTTATGAATTTTACTTGGCTACAAATATCAACATAAGAGATTGTACAAACAATATTTGGGACAAGCAAGTAAGTTGACATTGTGAGGCATACAATTGCAATGTGTATAAGGTACTTTCAAAGAAGGGGAAAAGAGAGAGTTCGCCTCTATAAAAAAGTAGTAGTATTGTCCTAAAAGAGACACACAAGAGCATGAAAGAATCATTGATTAACCTTCAAAGTAGTTCATAAGATAGCAATGATCATAAAAGAAAGTAACAACACACTTTCAACAAGATGCATACCAAAGCAACCGAAATATTCCATTTTCATTAGTATGTGTTAACATAACCATACACCACAGACAATGAAAGAATAGTCTTACAATAATTCACGATATATGCATGAAAGTGCGTCGAATCTTAGACCTCATATATGAAGTGAAATTCCCTAAACACACAATTACAATGTTGCCACACTAGCCCCAATAATGGAACATTAAGTCACCACTTTCTCCTCAAAAGAAATATCATCTCTCTTATGCCAAGCTAGAGAAGTTGAGGTGAAAAGTCCAAAATTCCCTTCTCTTGAGCTATGAGGGTGTATTTATAAAAAAATTGAGGGGACTCCCCACCTCCCATGTGACTCTTGACCTCCCTCATGACTCTTGAGCTTCTACTATGATTTTTCAAATTCCTATGTGACCTTTGAACTTCTACATGACTCTAGGACTTTCTTGTGACTCTTTACATTCGATGTGGGACTCTTGGGCTTCCACACATTTTACATTTTCTTAGTTTTTTGGAAATTACATGATTACATTCCACATGTGATGTGGCAAAATACATTAACACATATGACTTTGTAATGACACTTTGAGAATCCATGACTTTTCGACGGTGACTTAAGACTTCATTTCATTAATGCCAATATCTTCTCTGTGATGTTATGAATTTGACTTATTTATGATGGATATTTGCTTGTTCTTTATCCTCACCCTCTAACAGGTCTAGATGATTGTTGGAACCTTCCAAGTCAATATGAGTTTCCATGTCGTTGTCTTGGTCCAAGATTCCTTCAAGTTCATCATGATGGCTCTTCAGGTGCTTCTTCTTTGCAATTTCCTTCTTGTAGCCTCTCCTTAATAACCTCCCTTAAGCATCACCTTGTCATGTTGAGATGATAACACCTGCAAATGAATTCCACTCGTGACAAACCAAGATCAATCCAGAAATAACCTATTCTACATGTGCTTTCTCATGGAGGATGCTGACTATGATGGGTATGTGCAAGGGGTGAGAGGGAGAGGCTTTCTTGGGTGTATTTCATAGTTTTCAGTTGCAATGGTCCAAGGATGCCTCACTGTTTATAGAAACTACGCAATTTGTAGCAAAGAGAGGAGATGAGAAATCTTCTGTGTAGTTGGGAAGTTCAAGGGACAAGGGTGGAGTGGTTGATGATTGTGACTTCACAATGCACAATGCTTAGGGAAGGGGAGGAATGAATTCTGTATTTGAGCTTCACAAAGACGGAGGGATGACCCCATTATCCACTGGAACTATGTATGCGCAGTGAGAGGTAAGACAAGGCAGGGGATTACGTAGTGAGGGGTTTCAGTCAGCAGGAGAGAGAGACTAGCCAATATAATTGGGAAATGTGCAACGATTAAGGGACAGGCTTAGTGAATTGCACAATTGAGGATTTCAGTGACCTAGAGGTGACCTACTACTCACTAGAATTGTGCAATGAATATTAGGAGGCCCACCAGATGAAGGGATTCTGCAGTTAAGCAAGTTAGCGAGACAAGGAGGCAGATTAGGACACTATAACTGCGCAATGTACAATAGCTGAAGAGGAGGCTTATGAGACTACACTGTTGGGCATGTTAGTGACATAAGGATGGACCAATTTCCACTACAACTACACAATGTGTAATCCAGAGCAAGAGGGATGATGAAATATGTAGTTGGCAAGGTTAGGTAGCCAAATTGATGGGTTAGATTCAATGTGTAAATGGAGGAGGAAATTGTCCTCTACGACTACACAGTCCATGGTTCCAAGAGGTAGAGGATGCTTCATTTAGACTTAAGAATACACAATGTGCAATTCCAGGAGGGATAAAGGTTAGCAAGTTTCAAAGACAATAAATCCTTCAAAAATTACTAAGTTGAGATCAATGAGACAAAAGAGAACATGAAATGCAAACAAGACCAGAAATAGTGATATCACACTTGTATAACATCAACACAATCCAATCGAATGCAAAACACACAAAACCCACATGCATACCTTGAAACAACAACAAAGCGACACTTATTACTAAGTGCAACAGTTGAAACATAGTTTTGCAACACTTAGAATATAAGTTACAACAGAAGTGTCGATTGCAACCAAAAATTTTGTTATGCTAAGGGAGAGTGTCTAGCACATATTCTTATGATATATATTATCGGCTAATGCAAAAGAGTGTGCTAGAGCCTCCTCTAGTGGTGTTGTTATCGGGAAATCTAGTGTCCACTCGGAGCTGCTAGTCCCACTAAGACTGGTAGCTATCTTAGAAACAAACAAACTAAAACTACTTTCACTTTCCTTTATGAGAAGTAGATAAGAGGGGAACAAAGGACACCAACCTCAGTCTTGCGCTTAGTTCCTTGCTTGGTTCCTCTCCCTTCTGACAGATCCTTGCCGCTTTGCCTTCGTCTACCCAGCTTCAAAGAGCACCTATGGAATCAAAGCAGCATAATACTATCGAAGAACAGAGATCTACAATCATAAACAATATGGGACTTGATATATATTGACCACACAAATGCATATATCATCAAACATACAAGAATGTGGAGGAAAATTTGAATAGCTTTATTAATATCAAGAATAGGAAAGAGGATTACAACCAATTGTTCTGACCCAACGTCATCCTCCTAGCATGAAAGCCCTTCTTCACCTCATGAAAAGCTTAGATCACCCAACACTATGATATTCCACCAAGAAACCAATAGCACTTCCTTACAAGATACAAAATTCCAGCCTCTGGATCTCTAGGATGAGGGATCCATATATAGATGATTGCAGGGGGGTGAGTCAGCTTCTGGGATTTTGATTAGTGTCCTCTCTCTGATAGTTCTTGATTCCACTTGGAGATTGATGATCTCTTACTCATCCCTAGGCGAATTCAGAGAGGAAAGTGTCACAGGAGAAGTTTCTGGAAGATTCCATGACGATCCACCTTGCAAAATATCTTTGCCATTTGTCTACTCTCGCCCATCGCACCCTACAGAAGGGCTTGCCAGTATGCATCGTACCCTTTTCATTGAGCAGGTGAGATGCATCGCACCCTCTGCACTGGGCAGTCTGTATGGTCCAGCTTTGACCAGTTCTGAGCAGTTTTCTGTGGAGAACTTCTGGGAGATGATATAATCAGCTGACCTTGTTCCTTTAGGGTGTGAAGCAACACTTTTAGGGACTTAGGAGCCCTTGGTTTATGGACATGTATGATTGGGGTTGCAGTGCCCAAAAATGTCTATAACAGGTGCATTAAAGGGAAACATGTGCAGAAGTGAAAACAATCAAAAGGGACACTTGCAACAGTAAGAATAAGTGAAAACGACACTTGAAAAAGCTAAAGAAAGTGAAAGTGACACATGTCAAAGAAAAATTGACACTTGTTAAAGTGAAACCAAGCTAAACTGATAGTTATGAAAGTTAAAATGACACATGTGAAAGTGAAGGTGAGCAAAAGCAATCGTTGAGAAAAATCACCTGAATGATGATACAATTACAACCAAGAGTGAGAGACATTTTCAAATGATGTTGCACACTAACCGTTGGCATGGATTGCGTAGTGCACTATCCTTATGGAATGCGTAGTCACTTTCAAAAGTGACTGCACAAGTATTGTAACTAAACATCATGCAAGCACCATTCCTAGAGACTTCGCAAGACTTACTCTCAAGAAATACATAATGCCTATCTTCAAGGATGGTCATTGACTATTGAGCTTGCTAGAAATATTTGTGCTTATGAATGCATAAAAGGTTGAGCATGTGTAATCAAGTGACTTTGACACTTAAAATCTTTAGAAGAAGACTTGGTCACTTCGCAAAACGTTGACCAGCCACGAAATGATTATGAACAATCGTGGAACGACAGATCATAAGATCTCAGGGAAGCTCCAAAATTCAAGTGTAGGAAAAAATTTGGAAGGTGCTTATCGCAGCGGAAACACTCCCTTAGATCAATTAACCAGGAGGCTAGTCAGTCTGGTTGGACATCTTGGTTCTAAGGCATAGAGTGATCCCTTAGGTTTTTACCAGGATACTATTTTTTTTTAGGACATTGATTGTGTGATCTCTCCCTTAGGCGATGGCCAAGAGACCTGTGGATTTTTTAGGGAGATTGATCTTGAGTTTCCTCCATTAGGCTATGGGTCGAGATACCTGTGTATTGGTCAGGGAGATGTATCTTGTGCATATGTTTGGTTTACCTCATTGATTGATCCCACTGGTCAGTAAGGCAGTGACCAAAATGCCATAGGGTTGTGGCTTTTGGGATGTGTTGGATGTTATGTATCTTTCCTTATGATGCGACTAATGAATTCTCCCTTAGGTTGTGGGTCGGGAGACCTATGGATTACTCAAGGAGATTTATCTTGAGAGAGAATCAAAAGTACCTCCCTAGCTAAGAGGGAGTGTTGAAAATTTGGTAGCTTCGGTTGGTATTTTCATTAGAAAAGTGAAGGAAAAATTATGAATTTATATGTTGATCAAGTTGGCCTACATTTTTTGAATTTGACCCCTCCTAGAACATGTCAACCTTCCCAATAGACATGTATATTCACATGGAAGAACAAGTATATAATCATCATATTATCTCTCCTCCAAGGCAGATTCAGATCTCATGTATCTTTATCTATGTTAGCTCTGAGGTAACATTTCTCTATGGAAATATTTAAGCTTTTGTGGCACTATTCTTCTTTGTTCATGCAAGATTTTGTGGCACCATTCTTCTTTGCTCCTGTCAGCATTCTTTTGTGGCACTTATTCATGTGAATTTTTGTGGCACTTCTTCCCTTGCTCATGTCAAGGATTGAAGCTATTCTCTGTGGATAATACGAAGGTCTGTAATAACTTCTTATGTGATAAGTCTGAGGCTAATAATAAGGTCAATATTCAGACCTCTTAGAGACCATGCAAATACCTAGTTGCAGACCTCTTATGGATAGAATTGAAGGAATTCTTGTGCACATAAATGAAGGGTTGACTTGAGCTACTATCATGGTCAATTTTGTCAATGTACCTTGTTGAAGGTTTATGTTTATGGCATATTTATTGATGTACAAATTGATGAATTGGATTTTCTCTCTCATAAAGAAAAATTTAATGGGTTTTCTCCTTGTGGGTTTCGCCTCGGTCCCTGGCCTAATTTATGGTGTCTCTTGTCTCATTGATTTACTGTGATCTCCTTTGCTTTGTATTGTTAATGGCTATAGTTTTTTCATGTGTAACTATTTGATGATTGAAATGCTCTAAAATTCAAATTGAATGCTTTAAATATGTCAATTGTATCATTGGAAATAGTTACTATATTTGAAGAATTATACTAGTCTAGATTACACTAGAAAAAACACCAACAAAGAATCCAAAAAAGAACCTCCTCAATGTAAGGACAACAGAAACCATGAAAAAATGAACTACCATAAGCATAGAGGAAGCTCTTCCCTCACACAGTGCCCTAATTTGATCTTGATGGGAGTCTAAATTGAAAGAGAGCTCCCTCAAAAGGACAAAATCTCCCAAAGATAACTAAAATTAAAATAGAGACATAACAAGTTCTTTAGAGGATGAGATTAAAACTAGGACTATACCTTTAGAGCTAAAGTTTGTGACAATCCCATTAATTGCAAACTCATTAGGAAAATAGGAAACAAAAGTGGTAGTCTACTCATAGTATAGAAGAGGATTAATACTACTCACACAATTTAGACCTAAGTACCAAAATCACAAGATAGAAGCCTGATCCTATCAGTCATAATATGCACATGAAAGTTGAACACAAAGTCATAATTTTGCAATGGTGAGGTAAATTGCATTCCATGAATTTAAGTTCATGTTAATCAAGTTCTCAAGGTATGTGAGGAGATGAGAAGAGTCTTCTTTCACAGAACACTATGGCTTATGATGAACGTGTAGATTTAACGTTGTACAATTAATTGATGCAAATAAGTTCTTAATAAAATAGAAAAGATGCAATGACAAACACACAAATTAACATAGATATTTTATCCTAGAAACCCAAACTGGGAAAACAAACAAGATTTTTCAATATATTCTTCTATATATTATTACAATATATTATATATATTCGGTGGCATCCATAAAATGCTAATCTATTTTCCATGGTTTAGAATATAATCGTAGTTCCTTAATCAAAAATACAAAACCATGGACAAAACCATCATGTGCCACAAAACTACTAAAGGAAAAAATCGTGTGTTGAAAACCACCAAACATGGATGCAAAAAACTATAAAAAAATATTTTCAAGGGTGTTTCCCTGGAACCACTATGCAAGGGGGCTTTCGTTCCTGAAAACTCCCCAGAGTAGGGGTGGGGGGGATTCAGCCTCGTTGCACCCAACACAACATACAATGTGTGAATATTGTCGTGCAAAAACTATAACATGTAACCAACAATCTCCCACATGTTTTTATATTTACACATAGTGGATCACAAGAGTACATGATCATCAATCCAAGGCAATAATTTCCATTATTTGTCTACACCAAGAGAACTTCTTCGTGCTCATAAATTTTGTTAATGAATTTTCAACACTCTTTTCTTTTCTTCAACCATATCTCTCACAAAGTGTCCACCTTCTTTTCTTCAACCATATCTCTCACAAAGTGATATTGAACATCGATATGCTTTGTCTTAGAATGATACATTGGTTCTTTGCTAGGAATATTGGACTTTGACTATCACAATCTATCCTCATAGCACATTGTACCAACCCAATACTTGAACATAATATTTGCAACCAAATTAATTCCTTTCTTGCAAGAGTGGCCACCATTTATTTAGCTTTTGTAGTTGAGAGTGCCACTAAATATTATCTCTTGCTCATCCAATTGATTTTCCCTCCAAATAGGTTAAACACATACCCATTTGTAGATCTTCTACGATCAAGATATACAACCTAGTCTGCACCAACAAAACCATGTATGTCCAACACTTTGTCCAATCCTAGTCTTCCTTGGTAGCACAATCCATAACTATTAGTGCCATGCAAATAATTGAAAACCCTCTTTACTATTGTCCAATGCTCCATCCTTGGTTTTGACATGTACCTACTCAACACTTCCATTGCATGTGAAATGTTTTTTCTAGTACAAACCATTGCATACATCAAACTTCCTACTATACTGGCATATGGAACACGAAACATGTCCTCCTTTTCTTCCCATGTTTGAGGACATTGTTATGCATATAACATTAGATCTACATGAATATGGACCTTTACTGGTTTACATTCCTACACATTAAACCTATACAAAACTATCTCAACATATTTCCTTTGATTTAACCATAATTTCTTATTTTCCCTATCTCTTTTAATTACCATACCTAAGATGAAATTTGCAGCACCAAGATCCTTCATGTCAAATTTAAAGGGCAACTGATTTTTCACTTCCTAGATGATTTCCCTATCATTTCTAATCAACAACGTATCATCCACATACAACGCCAAATGACTAAGATGGTGACCAATTAAGCTGAAATACACAGAGTGGTCTGCATTGCTTCTTGTGAAGCCAAGTTCCAAGATAAGTATCAAATTTTTGATACCACATCCTTCGTGATTTTTTTAACCCATACAAGTACTTTTCCAGCCTGCATACCAACTCTTTATTTCCTTTAATATAAAAACCTTTTGGATTCTTCCTATAGATTTCTACTTATAAATCCCCATGTAATAATGTTGTCTTCACAACCATTTGTTCTACTTCAGAATCAAAGGAAACAACAAGAGATAAATATATATATATATATATATAAAGTTAACTTGGCGGCAAGAGAAAAATCTCACCAAAGTCAATTCCCTCTACCTATAAATAACCTTTTGCTACCAATCAGCCTTTGTATTTCTCCACTCTACCTTTTATGTTCAACTTCTTCTTAAATGCCCATTTGCTACCAATGGGATTTCTTCCAGCTGACAACTCCACTGGATCTGAAGCCTCATTCTTGTCCAAGGATGTCATTTCTTTAACCATGGCCTTTTTCCATATTTTTTCATCCTCTAAATCTGTTATCTCCCTAATAGTTCTAAGATCATCATCAATAAAAAACAAAGAAAACTTTGAATGGAAATTAAGTGGAGTACACATTTATGGATACCTTCTCTCCTGAACTGATCACCTCATTACTAGAGCATGTCGTTCTTCTTATGATCCATGTTCTTTTGAAGAATCTAATTCATCATCCTTCAATTCAAACTCTATCTTTTTTGGTTCTTTCTCCCTTGGTATCACTTCTTGTTTGACAACATTCTTGTCTTCTCTAAATACTACGTCTCAACTATACCCTACCTTCTCAGTTTCTAGATTCCAAAGCTTATAACCTTTCAAACCATCTTTATATCCAATAAAGATACACTTTCCATATTTCTTATCTAACTTACTCCTATTCTCCTTTGGAACGTGTACATGAGCATAACAACCAATCGATACCTCATGTGGAGTCTTATCATCCAACCCTGATGAGGGTGATATATTTACTAGGTAACATGCAGTATCCACTTCCCACACTTTAAATTCCTATCCTAACCTAACACCACTAAGCATGCTCCTTGCTTTCTCCATCAATGTCACGCTCATATTTTCTATAACTCCATTATGTTGAGGTGTGTATGGAGTAGTGCCTTACTCTACCACACTTCTTATAGAATTCTTTGAAATCATTCCCCGAAAAATTATCCACCTTTATTTGTCCTCAACACATTAATTTTCTTGTTTGTATAATTTTCCACGAGATCCTTAAACTCTTCGAATTTGAAGAAGAGATTGTAACGAGAATATGGTCCACAGTTCCATTTTTAAGTCAATGTTTCAAGTCTAGAACAAGACCCATCATTAGGACATAATCGAGCCATTATTTCCTAATGATGGGTATTGTTCTGGACTTGAAACGTCAACTTAAAAATGGAAATATGGATCATATTATAGATATATTGTCTTCTTCAAATTCGAATCACAGAAGCTTACAAACATTCTCTTTGAATTTTTCAAAGACTTCATATTTCTTCCAAAGGAATTAAATCCATGTATTCCTAGAGAAGTAATCTACAAATTAGACATAGTACATAAATTTACCTAGTGATTGAACTGACACAAGTCCAAACATGTCATTATGCACCAACTGTAATATTCTCTCTAACCTTATAGAACTAGAGGAGAATCTTACCCAATTTTGCTTCCAAACAGATCACTATGTACCAACTGTAATATTCTATCTCGCCTTGTAGAAATAAAGGAAAATCTTACCCAATTTTGTGTCTTGTATAAATAATGTTCATAGAAATCAAAATCCAAGGAGAAATTAGACATACTTCCTACCACACCATTATCATGTAGTACTTGAAGGCCCTTCTCCGACACATCCCAGTATTTGATGCCACAACACAGTCTTTTCTCTAGAGACTATAGTATTTTTTCCTTCTTCTACTCCACTCTTAGGAACAAAATAATTGTTTCACCCATCACTAACAGTGCTCTCTAGTAGCTCATATATAGAGTTCCAATCCATACTCCCCTCAATAATACCATTGCTCCTCAAAACATCCTACAAGTATATCTTCAAACATTGTTTTTACACCTACATTGCTCATCTTGCTCACATAAATCAAATTTCTATCCAATCATGGGATGTCCAAAACACTAGGGAGTGTTCTAATCCTTCTACCCACGAGCTTCAACTTGACTTTTCCTCGTCCTAGGATTTTGGTTATCGATTCATCTCCTAAGAAAATATCACCACCATCATATTTTTCATACTCATAAAACCACTCCTTGTGAGGAGTGGCATATGAAAGGATGTGCCTAAGTCGACCAATAATGCCTCATGATCTACATGTGTTCTTGAAGAAGCAAAATATACATCCCCTCCTTCATAGAACGATATTTTTTCTTTTGTAGAAGGAGCATCATCATATCCCTTCTGTTTCGCAACAATTTTGGATTTACAATCCCATCCCACTTAAGGACCTTTTTTTTTTTTAATTCTAGGAGCATTCTCTTATAGACAAGGCAACAATGTTTTGACTTTCCATATTTTTCCATCACATCTCCTCTGATAACAAGGATTAGACTATATCATCAAAACTTAAAGTAGTTCAATTACTACCTATGTCAACAACCAAACCATCCCATGAGTCTAGTAAAGAACATAACAAAATGATACACTTATCTTCATTTGAAATTTTGATATCAATAGATAATATTTGACTTACCATGGTACTAAAGGCATTTAAATATTTTGTCACTAATTCCCCATCCCTCATCCTCGGGTTATACAATTTCTTCCATATGAATAATTTATTCACCAAGGACTTGAACTGATACAAATTCCCTAACTTGTTCCATAATTCCTTCATTGTAGCTTCTCTTGAAACATTCGTTAATACTAAATTTGAGAGACATAATTTTATTGTGATGTTACCCTTTCATTCCAACTTGGTGTAGTCACTTTTTTACATCCCTGTTGGTGCGGTACCTAGATCCACAATGATCCACTAATATTTTTCCACCAACATATCTTTGATTTTTAGCTTCCACAACTCAAAGCTCTACCCATTTAATTTCTCTATCTCTATCTTTGAACTACTCACCATTTCTGTTCACCAAAAGATATCTCCCACTATAATAGGGTCTACCATAAGCCCAAGAAAATCTCCTTAGCCACAGAATCATTTCCTTGAAGTCAAAATTGTTGTGATACCAAATGTAGGTTTTTGCCATGTACAAAGAATTATTGCAAAGAGATTCTTAATAAAATAGAAAAGATGCAATTGTGAAAACACACATTGACACAAAGATTCTATCTTGGAAACCCGAACCAAGAAATCCAACAAGATATATATATATATATATATATATATATATATATATATATATATATATATATATATATATATCCATATATCCTCGCATCCATAAACCACCAATCCATTTACAATGGATTAGAATACAAATTTAGTTCCTTAATTGAAACTACAAAACCATAGGAAAAAACACCATGCACCACAAAACTACTAAAGGCGAAAATTATTTGTTGAAAACCGCCAAAAATGGATTAAAAAATCTGCCCGAAAAAAATTCGAGGGTGTTGTGTCACTGCAACATAGAACATGTGGACATAGTCGTGCAAATAATATAACACATAACCAACATAGCACGCCTTACACTTCCTTATTTAATTGATATGTGTTTTTTCCTCCATTAATATGTCATGGGATAGGTTGGGTGTATACCTTGCCATTGATGACAATGTTCCTCACTTTTATCAAATATGTTTGATTGGAAAACTTGTCCACTGAGATGTTATTCTTCTTAAAACATGACAAAATGCACCACGAAAAATGGTTTTTCTCTTCGCTTTCTCCACTCTAACCCTAATGCCAAGATAATATTAACTAGAATGGTGTTCAAAACCATATGTCAATTACATTTTTTGAATCCCCCACCATAGTCCATTTTTTAATGCAACGGTTGATGGTGACTTCAGGCCTTGCAATAATGCATAGGCTTGGGCCTGATTATTGATGGATGTGATGATGACCCAAGCAAATGAAGTTTCTATTCTTCCTCTGAAATGCTTACTTCCAATGCATTTCCCTTTTCCCTCTTTTCCATTACTATAAGTAGATTAGAAATAAGATAACTTGTTTTATCCATTTAAATATAAATCCATCCATGGTTGGGAGCTCTAACATCTTACCATTGGGTGGGTGAAAGAGTAATAATGGAAGGGGAGCCAACTAGAAAGAAAGAGCACCACTCATTCAAAGGAAAAATGCATGGGAAGTAATCCACTAGAAAGTGAAATAAATTAAGTTTTTTGTTATAATCAAAGATTAAATTACAAGGATAAAAGGATGCACCTTAAATTTAAGCAAAGTATGGATATGAGGATAAGTGAAATCAGTAATAAAGAGTGGAAAGTACACATAAGATAAATGTTATATAATTAATGTTGGAGTGCACTAGCAATGTTAACAAAATCGCAACACAAATTATGATAAATTAAACTTAATTAATTAATCAATTCATACATAAATGAACCACATATTAAATAGACCTTGGTGCCATAAAAATGGGTAAAAAAACAAATCCAAATATACATTGATTGAAAAATAGTCATGTACATTTTGACAATAACATGAACAATATGAGGCAAATATAATCAATAATTAATCCATCCAATTATAATGTTAACATAAGGTATTTCCCCGATCGGGGTGTGAGCGAGCTATAGATCGGGGTGTGAGCGAGCTATATTGGACTGTGGAGATGATTAATGTGATGGGCAGTAAGGGCAGAGGATGGTGATACTCCATCCATCACACATTTGGTCTGATGGAAAAGGTGGCGATGCACATGTCTCTTATTAATGGCGAGAGAGAAGTTACCAGGGTCGCTTGTGTTCTGGAGATTTCTAAAGGTTTCCTTCCATCGGTATTCCATAACCTTCTGGTTATGAGAGTGGTTACGATATCAGGTGGGCTGGACAATAGTGGTCAGCAAGCAACAAAGCTCCAAGTGGCCCACCACTTGTGAGCAGTTGGCCTCCTCCCCTCACCAGTCTTCATTTACGGGTATGTACTTATTGCAGGTTTTTTTGTTGCAATTCCCTTTGTTTGCTCCTTTTTTGTTGGCAAAGTGTGTTCATAATGATGTCTGGAGCTAGTTGGAAGCTACCTCATGAATTTTGGAAGGAGACAATGGTTTTCTATGAAGAATTGTCTGCTTCTCACTTTGTTGTTCTATTTATTTCAACATCTTGCTTTCGCACATGGGGTTGTATTCGAGGATTTTGGTTTGGGATTTAATTGTTTTTGCATGTTGGTTTTCCTATGTTAATGTCCATGACAATATTTTGGTTATAATGCTTCATATGTCCTGGGTATTTCTGAGTATGGTTCTCCCTTGTCTGTTTGATTATCTTGGTTCCTCTCGACCTGGGGAGACTTGGGTGGTAATATTAAACCTCCTAAGCCAAACACGTTGCACTTTTCCTTAAAATTGGTGGGTCGTTAGTTTCATAACTCACTGTAATATATATGTACGCTAGGAAATTCCTACAGGTCCTTCAGTGTCGAGAGGGTTATGGGGTCCTAAATTTATCACCTACCGTGCAACTACAATTATAATGCCTTGGTCCAGGGTTTACCATTATCGTGGTCCTTTATTCTTCAATCTTATGGCATGCCCTTCCTTTGTCATTGGTTCTTCGGCTGGGGGGGCGGGGGGGGCATGGACGAGGCAAAAAGAAAGGGTCAAACTGTGGTACCAAACAGCCTCGACCTCACCCAGCGAGAAGTTGGGGCCATAAAACCACCTCCTGCCTCAGTCATGAAGCAACCCATGTATTTCAAACTAGAACTCCGTTACAGGTACGTCATTTTATCTCGAGTTGGGAAGTTGAATTGAACCATTAGGCAGCAGAAAAAAATGTGGATTTGGGTGATTGGTAGGATTTGGCGCCCCACCCAGGCCACTCCAGAGGAAGGTCCTCCCAATATAAGAAAACAACCTATCTTTATTGGTTAATGAAGAACATTGTAGCCAAAGCATTGCCTATTCCTCCAGTTGAATCCTCCAAGACAGATTATGGATTTGTTGATATACAAAAGGAATTCCAATTGATTCAGTTTCAACTCCAACAACATAATGGATGCCTCAGTCACATTGAGCAGCATATTTTGTGCATCCCTCAATCTAAACTTACTAGATCAAGCACAAAGGATCCAACCCTAGTGGATTCTTCTGAATATTAGTAGCATGGTTGGCTCAATTTTGACTTTCATTTTTTCATATGCAGTATTTACAGTTTATAGTTTTTTATCTTAGTTATTTAGTATATAGAAGGCCACATGATACTCAAACATACATAGCTCTTCTTGAAAGTCTTAAACTTTTCTGTTTTTGGATGGCATATAATGCAGTTAGGTGGCCAACAGACCTAGTTTCCCCCTGGGTAGGTTGAGGCCACCTAACGATTTGAATTTTGTTTGTAACCCACCTTTTTGAAGCAAATTAATGAAAGAGGTCATGCCAAGATTACAAAAAAAATGTTAAGATAAGGTATTTATAATCTAGTCAAAGGATTACAAAACACTTCATTTCATGGTATTTTTCCTCTATATTAAATAATTCACAATTGAAGGAAGAGGAATAGAAACATCAGTGAGACAATCCATTATGATTGTTGGTGTTTTGTGCATGTGATGTTAATTTTTCCAAACATAGCAACATGCCACACTATTTAGTTGTGTTTGGACAAAGTGAATGCACAAGGGTTGCATGAAAAATATTAGCATAACCAAAATTTCTACTTATGCAAACAAATTTCAATCACAATACTACACAAAAAAGAATTTAGAAATTTCGCAACAAAATATTAATGGTCACTCTGATCCATGTCAAAGGTTGACCACTACATCTACATTAATGTTTCTATGTAATTATGCACCTTTGACGTATCAACCAAATATATGTGCCCACACATATAATTCTATCTTAAATCTAATTTTTTTATAACTCTAGCAATTATAGGCTCAATTAGTCTATGGCTTCCTTAGAAGTCAAACTCCTCACTTACTAGCTTTAGGTCCATGACAACTATCCTTCCAATCAAGTAAACTTTGTTTTGGTATTCTCTAAAGTTTACCACTGGTCAACCTAGGGTTAATATAATTTTAGCCAAATCTAATAAAATTATAGGGTTTTATGTATGTTTCCTTATCATTGCAATGTAGAACTATATCTTCTTCCAAGTTTTCATCAATTTCAATGAAAAACGTGTTAGGTATCAACACAATACATTCTTTTGCATCCCTTGCATGACATTGATCGCTTATAGAATTTTTAGTAAGCTACAATGAACATTAGTTGAATTTTCGTATAGGCTATCAAATCCAACTTGAACATAATCTCTGCATTCTACATTGATGATGGTGTAGGGGCATTTTATAAAGTATTTTAACATTTTGGTTATTTTATTTGAAAGGATATTTCATGGATAAAAACTAGACTTTGTCATTGTCATGAATTTGATGATATACATGATATTAATAATGCATGTCCTTGTGCTTCTAATGGCCATTCCACTAAGATTCTCAAACTTAATTATTGATCTTCTATATGTGGTTGATGAATCTAATGAATTTCCCACCTATATTTGATTCTTTCATCATTAGTTCCTTGAATACAGGGACTAGAATCATTAATGGACCTTTCAACAAGACTCTAAATCACACTTAAAAAGGAACAATATTAATCACATTATGAATTACATGGTTGTAACAATGTTAAACATATGGCATATTTGAATCCATAATTAGGATTATTATGAATAAGATGTGAAATTATTATACTATAGTGCAATTTTACTCCATCTTTAGCTTCATATCCATTGGTCGCCATAATGCTTGTGAAAAGTATCTATGAAATCTATTAGTACAATAATAGATGATTGATATTGGTAGATGAAAGTGCACCCAAACTCCAATAAATAAAAAGTAGGACAGTTGCACTAAAAAGATCTTCTTGCAAAAAGTATCATGATGACCATTTTGTTGAAGACTTGATAACCATTACCTTTATTAGTTGTCAATAAACCCTTAAGGAAGTATATTGACATTGATCCATGTGGTCTAATCGAGAGAAAAATTAGTATCTACAAGGATGCAATTGCATATGAACTTTTCCCTCTATCTAAACCATTATCAATTAGTATAAATGCCCATTCAAATAGCATATGTCTTCTCCACTCCAAAGTGTTTTGATTATTTGGAACAGTATAATGGAATTATGATATATCTTTAGTGAACACAAATGCTTCTATGTCTATCTAGAGTCCTATCCTTTAGAAAGTAGCTATGGAACTTTTCATTTGGTAAGGCCATAGTAGAGTTTGATAGGACTGCATAATCTTTGTGAAGCATAAACCCAATACAAAAGCTAGTTCTAAAAGTGTCCAAACTATTGAAACATTGTAGATGTCGTCAATCCAACTATTGAAGGTCGTGAAAGGAAGTCCACAAATTTATTTGTGGTTCCCTTTTAGTAATTTTCCAAGTTATTAAAACTTGTACAAATGGGTGATCCATTCAATCCATCATGCATTCTCAATCTTGCTTTATGTCGAAATAAATTAGAGAGGCTTATTATAATGTCACGCTTGACATCTTATGCCAACATGTGCATCTCACAATCATAGGTTGTGTGATTCTTATAGCGACCTACGAGTGATTCATTATAGTGCTTGAAAAAGCCTTGGAGCGGTTTGTGATATGTCTTTTGTAATGCCTAATAATTATACCCATTACATGTTCGAAAGCATCTTCTTCACTCTCAAATTCTTGTTGAATTTCATGTAATACAAGGATAGGAACAAACAATCATTAGATTGCACTTGATCTCTTCAATACTTATTACTATATGACTTTTCAATTAATCTAGATTTGATCAAAGTTTAGCATGTTAATTAGGTGCCTGAACTTTTGTATGTAATTTTTCGATTCCCATGAAACTTTATAAGACATGAAGGTGGAAGCTAGTTGATGGCACCTAAAATATTCATTAGATCAATTCTTAATCCATCTCATTTCATGTACAGTTCAAGATAAATTAGTTCCTACTACCCAAATGATGAAACTGCATTTTGCTACCCAATAAACTATTTTTATGAAATACTACAAATACTCGGTTCAAATGGTGCAAGTTAGTTCATGTTGAAGATGAGTGTGTAATTTAGATACGTTATCATTATGAATAAATATATAATCTTATCACTTCATTCATCATTCTCGCGTACATCACACGGGCATTAGTAAGATTGAATGACATCATCAACTATTCAAACACTCCTTGAAACACATGGAAGGTTGTCTTACACATATCCTCTAGCTTGATAAGAATCTAATGATTGATCTTAATGAAGAATTTTTCTCCATGTAGTTAATTTAATGGGTCAACAATGCATGACAATGGATACTTTTTAATCATAATTTAGTTTCGAAGTTGATAATCCATGTGTATTATTGAAGTGTCATTTTCATTTATAACAATATAACAATTGCCCCATAAGGTGGTGTGTTAGAATGTATATGCCCTGTATTCAAAAACTTCAACTCTACCTATTGACCTTTTCATTCTCTAACATGGAAGCCTTGCATAATTATTTGTTTTGAAAAACAACTCAAAGTTATATTTGAATGCAGTATTCAACTATCCCTAAAGATCCAATTAGAAGATGGAAAAGTGGGTCAAAGGAGAGGTGTCTACATCCCTCTCTTCTTTCCTAAACTTGCCTTCCTATAATCTTTGTAGGTGCAAGTCGACTAGATTGCATAAAGAGGTGGGTGGTTTCAGTGATAAGTGGAATGATAACATCTCTAGAGGATTACTTAATTGTGTGATTGACTTTTTTGTGCTAGTTTGGGGTTTTATGGTTGTAGTGTGGCAAGGGTTAGTTTGGCCCTGCCACTCATTAGTGGTGGACATGCCTAGTCAATGCTTAAGAAAGTTACAAACTTATCAAGAATTATGACCTTAAAATGAGAACTATGGCCTTGACAACCCACATTTTTGCATAAAAAGCATGAAAAAAGACCCCCCAATTTAAAAAACAATGCCACAGGTGGCACCCCTTTTTAAGGGTTAAAATTATAACATTTTCAATATGGCATTAAAAACCAGATATCATGACTATGGAAAACCTTAATAATAAACAAGCAAATTAGAGAATGGCTCTACCAAGACTTTTTTCTTTTTAAGATGACAATCATAACTCATTTGAAATCTTAGTCTAAGATCATGTATACCATTACAACCAAAACTTAAAAATCAACCATCAAATTGAAATGTATTGCAACCCCTTTTCAATGGGGCATTAAAATTACAACATTTTCAACTATGGTCTAGAAAATCATCACTAGTGTAAATAATATCATTAAAAATGAACCTTTTTTAAAGGTAATATAAGATTGATTTTTTAATAAAAAATAACATTTAATTAAAAAAAAAAAAAAATTACATGCTTAAAAGAACATTTTTTTAATAAAATTTAACTTCTCAAACAAAACCCTTTTAATAATAATAAAAATAAAAAACAAATAAATATATATATAGCATGTATATTTATTTAAATAAATTTTATCTTTTAATTTCTTTTTTATATTTATATTTAATTTTTTAATATTTTATATAGCAATGTATATTTTTTAAAATAAATTTTATCTTTTAATTTCTTTTTAATATTTTATATAGCAATGTATATTTTTTTTAAATAAATTTTATCTTTTAATTTTTTTTTATATTTATATTTTTTATTTTTTAATATTTTATATAGCAATGTATATTTTTTTTAATAAATTTTAACTTTTAATTTTTTTTATATTTTTTTAATGTTTGAATATATTAATTTATTTTATTAATGAAAATTTTTAATTATGGTAATTTCTAATTTCTTTTTTTTAATTTTTTAATTTTTTTATTTAGAGGAATTGATAATTGGGTTGGTCTTATATTAGCATGATATTGGGTTGATTCCAATTACTATCATTATAATTTCTAAGTGCTTACATATGTCCCTTCCACATAGACAAGTGAATCTGAGATTTGAACCTCAAACCTCCTCGGACATAATACTTCATTTTCACGGCCCTCAAAGACTTGTTTTGGGGATATTTTATTATTATTATTATATTTTAATTTTATATTTTAAAAATTTGTTTTCCTCTCTCCTTAAAAAATATTTTTGTTTTTTTTTTTAAATATGTGTTTTTTTTATTTTCCAAAATTAAAAGTGTTTTCTTTTTGTTTTTTTTAACAATTTTTCCCTTTGAAAAAATATTTACAATTTGATAGACGATGAGAAATATCTTTATCCCATTTACAACTCATCATGCCATAAACCATCATTATCAAGATTTCTCATAAATTATCATAGATCATAATTTATATTGGAGTTGTTTTTAGTGCGACTTTTTGGACTTTTCAGTGCTAAAATCCGACGGAAAAATTTGAGATTAAATCTTGATTTGTGTTATTTACACTGGTTTTTTAAGTGTATATTTGGATTCAGCACCCTGACAAACCCTTAAGACACTTTGATTGTGCAGGGATTACCCATCAAACTTGTGATTTCAATAAATTGCTGCCTTTAAAAACTCACGAAAAAAACTTCTAAAAAAATCGCACTAAAAACAAACTCCATTTATATTTAAGCAGAAAGCGTTTTCTTCGCCGACTTGGAATGAACAAATACTATTCACTCCCGCCCATCTGAATCTTTCATTTTCATCCTTCAATCAAATCGAAATCTGACATGTGAAACAAGTCGAGTGGAAAAAGTGGAATGGAGGTCTCGCTTCGTGTACTTGCTGACCAGAAATGTTCATTCCTAAAAACTGACACGTGGCTGGTTTGCCTCCCCTTGTTGATGAGTTGCGCCTGTGTTGTAGTAGGAGGATGGTGCTTGACTCTTCCGATGAAGTCGCTATTTGGGTGGCCATGAAAGCACTGTCAATCATTGTTTATGCTGATGCCTCGAAGCCACCCGGTGTGGATACGGATTGTCCCATTTGCTTGGCCCAATTTTAAGAAGGAGAAAAGGTAAGAGTTCTGCCAACGTGTAATTATGGTTTCCATTTGGAATGCATAGACAAATGGCTTGTCTTGTGTTATTCATGTCCCGTCTGTAGACATCCTCTGAATCCCCGTAAGATTAGGCCAGAAGGCGCTGCAATCTCTGAAGCCACCGGGTAAAACAACGCCATGCATAGAGTCATAGACTTATAGTTTTTCGCCATTCAAACATAATTAGGTAGATACATTCAACATGATGTCATGTTTCTCAATTACATCGATAAGATGGCCTATATATGAATTTGGCTGCAGCAATTTTGACTATTTAAAATTGGAAAAATGTTTGGATGGTCATGATTTTATAAAGTTCCAATATTCTTCATCAGATTCATAATCCAACCTAACCTAATGAATTAAGGGATTGGATAATGAATGAAAAAGCCAAAAAATGTTTATTTTATTAAATGTTTCATGATGGAGTTGACCCCCTCACTCAGTGGAAGCAAGGGAGTCAATCCCTTGCCCATTATTAAAATTTTATAAAAGAACATAATCTTTAATTCAAACATAATTAACTATAGGTAGATACATTCAACATGATGTCACGTTTCTCAAAACTTTGCATAGCATGGTTATTCCCTCAAGTAAGTTATCTCTTGTAAAATGCATTGACAATCCTCCACTTTGCATGAATAAATAATCAAGCTATCCCAATACTCATAGAAACCAAAAAGTCTAGGCTATAATTCCAAAACTTCATATAATAATTCATCTACCTTTTGATTCAGCCTTTGTTGTTATGCTTGAAAGAGTACCATTGAAAATGATAGAACAATATTTTGAATTTCTTGAAAAAGTGGGGGAAGTCATACATTATCCAACACAATATTTTTTCATGTCCAATCTATCACAAATTTAGAGTCACCCATGACCTCTAATCCCTACTTGCTTGCAAAATGAAGAAAGGTCTAGAAAGTTACAAACTCAACATTTTTGTTTGAGCCTTTGCATGAACAATAATGAATATGATCCATAAATTGGTGTAGATATTCCATTGGAATTGTTTGTCAAATTTGGAAAAAAATAAAATTAATTAATTAATAAATAAAATAATAATTAATTAAAAAATAAATAAATCACTCAAATATTTATTGTTGATTTTTCTTATTCCAGATTTTTTAGTTAGTTGATTTTCTACTTAATTAATTGAGAGAAATAGAAAATAGAAAAAAATACACACACCATCCACAATAGACACAAAATTTTCCTAAGAAACCCTTAAGAAGGAATACTTAGCTAGAAGGTGTGGTTGTTTTGATACGTGTTTTTTTTCCTAGAATTTATTTCATGCCATTTTTTAAAAAACCCAAATAAATTAAACTCCTATAACATGTACCTTGTGGTTGCAAGGATTTCCATTGTTCTGGGACATTTATGTTAGTCTAACTTTCTTTTTAAATTTGACCCCCTGCTACATTCTTTAGCAAATATATAAACTCAAATTTCGATTGTATTTCATTGTCAATATATTTCACTTCTTTATTATCTTCCATATTCCCCGACTCCACCTATCAACGTTCCTTTGTACCTCTCAGTACAATTTCTAGTTATATTATCATCTTAACATTTGCATCTCCCAAATTGTATCACGCTTGTATTTTGTATAAATAGGTAGCTATTATCCATATCTTATACTACAAAGTGTGTCGGCTTTATTACTTCAAGTAATCTTTCTTTTCGTTTTTTCGTGAAAGATTTTTGTAGCACATACGCATTCTCATCTATGTATGATAGTCGTTTTAGTGGAAATTTTGTTATGCTTTCTAAAAAATGTCTTCTTTATTTTTTGAATATGATATTTAGAAGAAATGTAAAAAAGGACAGTTTTCTTCTGCAACATAATACTTTGTTTTTCCTTTAACAATATGAGTTCAATCTTTTGGAGTGTACTCTCGATAAATGGATTTATTTTTTTAGCACACATTCAGTTATTTTATTTCCTAATGTGGAATACACACCAATAATGTCATTTGGATTTTTTTAAACATTTTTATCTTTTGATAATTTTACCATGTGACAAGTGTTTTTGTTTTTTTTTTCTTCTAGAGCTAGGTTGAGCCTAGGCCAAGGCCAACCCTAATGTTGGATGGAAGAATAATTTGTCCACCAGTGGAATGATATCACTAGGTGTTGTAGCGGCTACAACCACCCTCCAAAATTTTTCCTTAACTTCGTTTTGGAACGTCCCTACCAACCTTTCACAGCAGCATGTCTTGCCTTGTCAAGTACACAAGCTTCAATGATTTTCTTGTAGAATGACAGCTTGTCCATCAAAGCTTGTTGCATTCCCCTCACAGGTTGTTTCACCGGACTTGGTCCAATTGTAGGCTGAGCAGCTCCCTCAAGAAATTACACAATTCTGGAGGGCAACCAACCTTCCCTCCAAAAATTGCACAATTCTGTGTGGCAGCCTGTTGGGCTCTAGAATTGCACAAATCTGCCTATCACTATTCACTGAGAAAAATGCGCAATTCCTCCTAGCAGGGCTGCTCAGCCCAAAAATTGCGCAATTCTAGGCAGCAGTCAACTGCTCTGCCCAAAAATTGCTTAATCCCTCTAGGTAGCCAACCCAACTCCCTCCCAAGAATGCACATTTTTCCCCCTCAGCTGAGCAGACTGTTGCATGTGCAGTTGGGTTGATTGGTTCCCTTCGGGACCGAGCAAAATTGATTTGCATGCATGGACTGCTTCTCCCAAGGTAGCATGCAAATGCATCCCTTAGGAAGCATGCAAAGGCATCCCTTGATTCAGGGGTCTATTTTTAGCAGTTGGAGGTTACATGCAAGGATCATTTCATAAACCTCCCGCCAAGTGTCGATTTTCCTAAATTTGTGGCATGTGCATCACAACCTTGATTCTATTGAAAACTCATCAACCGAATGTTGCAGAGCTCATTCCTCACATCAACCTTGTAGCTCTGACATCCCACATTGCATCTAGGAGTCGTCGACACACTCAGCTCAATTGTTTTGGGGTAAGCCCGCTTTTCATGTCTTGCATTGAGTTAGCAATTATGTGATAAGCCCATTGTATTAGATATATGGTATTGAGAGAACCATGGTAATGACCCTTGGTATTGTATGTATGAATCCTATATAGAGGCTAGAGACTCCCCATTGAGAGATGGCAAGGAATATTGTATGGACAAGCATATGGCTTGTGGCGTGTTCTCCTTCCTTAAGGAGTGATTGTATGGTGTTACCCTACCTTAAGGGTTTTGATCAATAAAGAGAAGTTTATCTATTTATCTTTTGTTATTTATGGGTATATTTATTTTATCATATATTTTCAGGTCAAATATATTACAAGTGGTATCAGAGCACTTTCTTGGGCAAAGCGGAGACATATTTTTTCTATTTTTGCAGGATTTTTTTGGGGCGGCGAGTTTGCAGATCAGATATGTAACTTCTCATGAAAATTTTGAAGAAACAAATTGCAAATCTAGATTCTTTGTGAAAAAATGCCAATTTCAAAAAAACAATCGACCGAATTGGAGTCTGGATGAGGGAGATATCGTTGATTTAAAAAGCAACGGTATTGCAGAAATTTTGTGATGCAAAAATCATGGACGACGGATATCGGGTTAATTTTTTGTCATTTTTGTGGGAAATTTTGAGAAAATAATTACAGATCTGAGATCCTCTTGAAAAATTACCCAATTTCAAAAAAAAACGGTCGAATCGGAGTCCAGATGAGGGAGATATCGCTAATTTAAAATCAGTTCTTTTTTAAGAAATTTTTTGTGACTGCGAGACAGTTGCATCGCAAATCTGAACTCGAGAGTTATTGGGATTTTTATCACATGGGAAGATGCAGAATGGTCATTCCATTTCCGAAAATAGGTCATAATAAATAATCTGAGCAATATTGACCAAGCAATGGCCATTGTAAATTTTCGCCAAGTAAGTGAATTTTTTTTTTTTCCAGACCCTCTTCATGGCATCTAGCAATATGTTTTTGACAGGAAGAGTTGATGGGCCAACTATTGAAAATTATATACAAGATCAGAAGTGTGACAGGCCATGGTGTTGGAAGGACAAAATAGGGTATTATTTGAAAGATGAGGCTACTATATGGTGGAAATCACTTGATAGTAAGATTATGAAGTTATGTCGTGCTGACGAAATTGAAAAACTGTTTTTGGACAAATGGTCTCATACTGGAAAGAAGGAAACCAAAAAACCTAGCAAGGATTTTATTTTTACAGGGAAAGATGATGGCCCTACTATTGAAGAATTCATAAAATGGGCAAAGTCAGAAGTTGGGCAATTTTGGCGACCTTTGGGATGGGTTAAGTTTAGAGGTGATGCTGCCATATGGTGGAAATCATCTGACTGCCAGAAGCATTTAAGCCTTCCTAATGAAGAGTTTGAAAAAGTTCTTTTAGACAAATGGTCTCATGTTAGAAAATAGAAGAATGAGACATGTAAGGGGTTATTTTCTGATGGTATCTCCTTATTACAGATTCATGGATGTATTCAGAAAGAGAGAATAATTGTGTTTATCAATCCTAGTTGCAAGTATAATTTTATTAATGTTCATTTGGCTAAAAGATTGCAAGTCCTATCCAAACAAATGGAGCACACACAGGTTAATAATGAACAGGTGCAAGTTTATAAAGATTTGAAGATTTCTTTGTATAAGTATGTATTGCATTCTGATTTTTATGCTTCAGATATGGCTAATGTGGATATTGTTTTGGGATACCCTTGGATGGAATCTGTTGGTACTATCAATATTAATGTGCAGAAGAAATTCCTGAATCTCTGGTATAAAAAGAAGAAAATTACATTACAGGGTATTTCCATCAATAAACAGGTAGAGTCCAAAGAGGCTGAAGTAGAAGATGTTGCACGTACTGACACATCAGATGAATCCGTGGTTGAAGTAAAACTGGAAGATAAGCAACAACCGCAGGTGCCACAACGGGTACCAAATACCAATCAGGCTCCACTAGGTGGTGAATTAAAGAAAGATACACCATTGGTTAAAACTTCAGCATATCACCACCCACATCACCTAGCAAGAAAACAACCAACAAGATGGCAACAAATTAGCCACAAGGAAAACAACCCCCGCACGACAGATAGAGCGGTGCGAAGATCCAACCACAACACATCAACATGGAGGAACCATCAGGATCAACTCCCATCTCAAGCGAGCGAGGCACCGGCTAGATCGAGTAATCACCTATCTCTGGGATGGCTAGATGCATGTGCATGGTACTAGTGGACTACTCTTTTGAGTAGATCTTATTATTTGTGTTCTTCTTATGTTTCGGGGACGAAACATGTTTAAGGGGGGTGGAATGTAGTATACCTAGGGGGGATAGTATGGGGTACAGAGGGAGGTACCCAAGGGAATAATGTAATAATGGGATGGGCCATAGTTAATAAATAAAGTGGTTAACCCGCATCATGTAAGGGACCACAAGTAGTTAGCAATAATGTGATAAGCCCATTGTATTAGATATATGGTATTGAGAGAACCATGGTAATGACCCATGGTATTGTATGTATGAATCCTATATAGAGGCTAGAGACTCCCCATTGAGAGATGTCAAGGAATATTGTATGGACAAGCATATGGCTTGTGGAGTGTTCTCCTTCTTTAAGGAGTGATTGTATGGTGTTACCCTACCTTAAGGGTTTTGATCAATAAAGAGAAGTTTATCTATTTATCTTTTGTTATTTCTGGGTATATTTGTTTTATTATATATTTGTAGGTCAGATATATTACAGATCATTTCAAAAACATCCCGCCAAGTGTCGATTTTCCTAAATTTGTGGCATGTGCATCACAACCTCGATTCTATCGAAAACTCATCAATCGAACGCTGCAGAGCTCATTCCTCATATCAACCTTATAGCTCTAACATCCCACATTGCATCTAGGAGTCGTCGATACACTTAACTCAGTTGTTTTGGGGTAAGCCCGCTTTTCATGTCTTGCATTGAGTTTCTGTTGTTTTTTGTGTTTCGCTTCGTGTGAGTGTTGTCTGCTTGATTTCAGTGAACGTTTGCTGTCATTTTGATGTATGTTAGCTTGTATAAGCATCATTTCAGTTTTCGTTTGCATCTCACTATTGTCACATACATGACACTGTTTTGCACGGACAGACGTCGTTGCGGTGAATCGCTTCACACACATGCATGCTTTCCCATTTTCTAAATCATGCACTTGTTGTTTGCATGAATTAACATTCACTCTTGTTTGCACTCATCTCACCATGCGTTCAGACTTCTCATGTTTTCAGTTGCCCGTCAGCTAGACTGGGTCGCCTTGGCCCGACCGTGCCTTTCCCAACTAGCGCTGTGCATTTTCAAAAGCGAAGACTCTCCCTTCTCTCCAAAAATTGCGCAAGCTTGGCTAAGCATTGACCTACATACTTGCATTGTGCAATTCTTGGAGGCAGTGTCCTGCTGACCCCAGAAACTACGCAATGTAGTTTGCTGGTTACATGTCACTACTGATTGAAATTACGCATGAATCAGTTTCAATCCTCAGCAGGACTGGATGGACTGTGAATTGCACAGTTCCAGCAATCAGTCAGCCTCGCGAGAGCCTGGACTATGCCTTATGCAGTTTTGGAAGTCAGTCTCCCGACCTCCCGACAGAAATTGTGCAACTTTCACGTTCAATCACACAGGTATGTTGCAAGTCAGTCCTCAAGTTTTTTTTTGGTTTTCGACTGACAGATTGCTTTCCATGAGTGTTGTTATGTCTCTAGGAATCATAGATTGTTGGAATTATGACTCAAATTTGGTGCTATGTCACAGGTGTTGTCCTTGATGGCAACTCACTCAGACGACAAATCACAGTTCAGGCTCTCAAAATGAAGAAAAAGAAGTATACGCAGGTTCCCCATTGATCAAGTCGTGTATACACACGGGTTTGCCAACCAAAAGGCATGTATCTGTATACACACACTTTCACGCAAGGAAAGGCGCGTACATGTTGGAAAACTTAGTTTTGGTCTGTGGTATTTGGTCCATGGTATTTTGATCCATGATATTGGTCCAAGGTATTCTGTCTGAAGTGTTGACCCTAGGTATTTGGTCCAAGGTATTAACTCTAAGTGGTTTTGGACCATGGTATTGATTAAGGCCTAAAACTATAAAAGGAGGAGAAGATCACTAGGCAAAGGCACTAAAAGTATTGAATATCTAATGAAGAATAAGATCTAGAATACAGTCTTTGGGTTATGGTGCATAACTGGATCTGAATCAAATATGAACCTGAGCGCTTGATGAACGATAAGTTTTATTGATGGGTCAAGATCTTAAAGCTTGAAGAGAAGTATCTTTGTGTGGTTTTGATCTTTCATTAATGGTGCATGTCGTAATCTGTAAATCTGATGATCTGGGTATAACTGATGTCTGAATAGTTGTAAAAGTTAAATCATCTTTTACAGATCTGTACACAGGTTCATTATAGAAAAGGCACGTATACACGTTGGTTTGACATTTCAAAAGTGCGTATACGCAGGTTTTCCTTGATACAAGTGTGCATGCACATAGGTTCATCAAATCGAAGTAGCGTACACCTCATAAAATATGTTTTAGCCACTTCTGATTGTTGTTGCAGTGTTCTAGGTTCTGGATTGGGTTCTGGTTACTGTTACTGTATTCTGGTTACAGCATTCAGAAAAGTGATTGTTTGATTCAGTTTTGGTTGGTGCAAAGGAGATTGATTGGTGCAGATATATTTTGTTGTTTGATTGATGTTATTGATGGATCCAGTCTGAAAAATTATGAAATATGGTCCCTGGAAGAAAAGAAAAGGTTGTAGCCTTCTGTAGGTCAACACATATGTACTAGTACATCAGCTAGTACAAGAGCTAGGGGGTTGTAGCTCCCTTCCAGGAGAAGCTGGAGAACGAGAGAAGGTTGTAGCCTTCTACAGGTAGAATCCTGCGTACTGGTATAACACTGCACCAGTACAGAAATATTGTAAAAATAAGTTTCTTATTAAAAGAAGATAGAGATGAATTGCAGTAGGTGGTTTTCACCCACATTGGGTTTCCACCTTATATCTTGTGTTCTTGTGTGTGATTGTCTGCTCTGTTTTTATTGTACCTGGTTACTGTTTATATGGTTCTGATGCACAGATTAAAGATCAACATCTGATGAATTAACTAAATTATAAGTCTGCAAGGTATACGCTAGTTTCCTTAACTACAGTTGTGTATATACGCAAGTTTCATTAACTAAAGTAGCGTATATAAATCTGATTGTGAAATGAAATATTATTGACTTGCTAACACTGATTCACCCCCCCCCCCCTCTCAGTATTATTTCCAACAATTGGTATCAAAGCAGGTCCTTTAGAAGAAGCTTGATCGCTTGAAGGAAGATCTATCATCATGAGTAACTACGAAAGAGAGGCATCCATTAGACCACCAATTTTTTATGGGAGCAACTTTGTCTTTTGGAAGGTAAGAACCACAGACTATCTTCAATCTCTTGGAACAGATGTTTGGGAAATCGTGGAAGGAGGATACACATTTCCATCAGCAATTCCTACAGATACGGCAAGTAAAAAGCAGTATGAAACAAATGCCAAGGCTGTCAATACTTTATTGGGGAGTCTGTCACAATCATAATTTGTCAAGGTTATGCAGCTCAAAACCGCCAAAGAAATATGGGACAAGATCGTTCTGAGCTATGAAGGAGACAATCAGGTAAAATGTGCAAAACTACAATCTCTCATAATTCAATATGAAACTCTCAGAATGCACAATGATGAAAATATAGCTAATTACTTCTTACGTATAGATGAGATTGTTAATCGCATGAAAAACTTGGGTGAAGAGATAAAAGAAGTTACTTTATTTGAAAAGGTTTTAAGATCCTTGTCTTCTAAGTTTGAATCAAAAGTTTTTGCCATAGAAGAAAAGCAGGATCTTCAGAATATTACTATGTCACAACTGCACGGAATCCTAACTACTTTCGAAATGAGAAAAGGGGGTCCATCAGATATGAGAGAAGTTGCATTCAAAGCTTCAGGAAGAGGAGAACTCAATGAATTAGGACATACATCAGAAGGAGAGGAAGAAGAAAACTTTGTCAAGAACCTTCAACGGGGTTCTGAAAGATTCAGAGGTAAACTACCTTTCAAATGTTTTGCTTGTGGAAGAGTCGGTCATTATGCTGCCAAATGTCCTCACAAAGACAAGCTTGATAAAGGTAATGAATCAGCAAAATGGAATAGAAAACAAAGTGCAAGTAAGAAGAGCTACTATACGCATGAAGATAGTGATGGTTTATCAAATAGTGATGAAGATGAAAATAGCAATGATTATAGACTTCTGATGGCTTTTGAGGATGATGATTTCTTGGATGCTTTAGATGAAGATGGTCTTTATGAAGAAATTTCTAATCTTAAAATTTGCTTATAAGAAAATAATATGATTATAGATACTCTGACATTCCAACTTGCTGAAAGGGAAAAACACAATGAAAAATTAGAATGTGAAATTGTGGGTCTAAGAAAAGATATTGAGAAAACAAAAGCTCTCAATCTTAGATTTGCTAAAGGATCAGAAACTTTAAATGAAATTATCAAAGTGCAGTGTCCTCCTTTGATAAAGACAGGTCTTGGATATACTGAAGAAGCATCTCAAACACAGAAGTCATCAACCTCCAAAAGCTATCTTGATGCAGCAAGGAGAAGTGAACAGTTTGACAATCGTCAGCAAAGGCATAAAGCAGATCACCAGGTAAATTGGGTTCAATCTAATTCAAGGATGAATAGAAGCTACAACCAACCTCAGGTAAATCATACTCAATCTGTTTCAAGAAAGAATCACCAGGACAGTAGATTCGATAATCGAAAACTACTTTAATGGCCAATGTTTTTCATGTCATAACTTTGGACACAAAGCTACTCAATGTGTTGCTTACAAGACCATCATGACTAGAGAAGCACGAAATCAAAGGAATGTGACTGGGATCATGAAAAGGACCTACAATAACTTTTCTCCTCTTGAAAATGAAATAGAATGCTCTATCTATAACAACTTCGGTCATGAAGATTCTGAATGCAGGAGCAAGTTTCGGTAAACATCTTAGAATGAGAAAACTTCATTGGGTCCCAAAACATGGAGAAAGAAAGAACCACAAACAGAAAGATGTGGTATAGCCTTGTATGCAGAAGGACAAGAAAATCAGTGGTATATTGACAGTGGATGCTCAAAACACATGACAGGTGATAAAGAAAAACTTCAGTCATATAGTGCCTTAGAAAAGGAAAAGAAGGTCTCATTTGGAAATGACACTCCTGCTGTCATAAAAGGTAAAGGTTTTGTTCTCTCAAAAGAAAAGGTTAAAGTTGGGAATGTTATGTATGTTGATGGTCTAAAGCATAATCTATTGAGTGTCAGTCAAATGTGTGATCAAGGAACTGAGGTGGTATTTCGATCAAATGGATGTGTTGTTCGTGAGCTTGATACAGGAGAAATAGTGATCAAAGGTATAAGAACTCCAAACAATCTATACATACTCAAGGGAGGACAACAACAGTGCTACCTAAGTAAAAATGATGAACACTGGCTATGGCATAGAAGATTGGGGCATCTAAGCTTCCCTCAAAGAAGGAAAGCATGAAAATTCCACGTTGTTCGCGATCTTCCTAACATCAGAATTCCAGAAAATACAATATGCAAATCATGTCAATTTGGTAAGAAAACCAGAGCACATTTCCTGGAGAAGGAAGGATTAGCTAGTAAGCCTCTTGAACTTGTTCATACCGATTTATGTGGTCCATCAAGGAAAAAGTCACCTCGTGGAGAAGAATACTTTATATTGTTCATTGATGATTTTTCCAGAATGTGTTGGATAGGACTTCTAAAGCACAAAGATGTAGCATTTGAAAATTTCAAAGCCTTCAAAGCTTTGGTTGAAAATGAATCAGATCGCAAAATCAAATGCCTCAGATCTGATTGAGGAGGGGAATTTACCTCGGATGAATTCTACGACTTTTGTGAAGAACATGGAATAAGAAGATAATTTTCCACTGCGAGGACTCCTCAGCAAAATGGAGTAGTAGAAAGAATGAACAGAATTGTTCAACAAATGGCTTGTGTCATGCTAGATGAGTCTGGAACTCTTGCAACCTTCTGGGGTGAAGTTGCATTTGTTGTTGTCACTATTCTCAACAAAACAAATGTTCGGGTAGACAGCACTCAAACTCAACATGAACTTTGGTATGGTAAGACTCCTACTGTAAAATAATTCAATGTTTTTGGAAGCAAATGTTACATCAAAAGGACTGATGAAAAACTTGGCAAGTTTGAACCTAGAGTTGATGAAGGCATTCTCCTTGGTTACTCTTCCCAAAGTAAAGGATACAAGTGTTATAATAAAAGACTAGGGAAAATTGTTGAAACTATTGATGTTGTGGTTGATGAAGCAGGCCAAAATCCAAAGCAGGTAAAAACCGAAGATTATAAAGAAGATGAGGATTATCCTTCCACATCAAATCAAACTAATTCTGAAGAAGAAACCAATGAAGCACCAGAAGAACAGATAATAGTAGAAGAAAAGACTCCATCCATGTATGTTTAGAAAAATCATCCAGAGACTCAAATTTTGGAACAGAAAGAGGCAGGGGTGCAGACAAGAAGAACTATTACAGAAGCTTCAAGCTATCTAGCATTGTTGTCCACCATCGAACCTCAAAATGTACATGAAGCATGCAAATATGAGTGTTGGGTCAAGGCCATGAATGAAGAGCTTGAGCAAATTGAAAAGAATAATACTTGGGAATTAGTTCCTAGACCTCATGATAAGAATATCATAGGAACCAAATGGATATTCAAAAACAAACTGAATGAAAATGGAGAAGTTATTAGAAACAAGGTCAGACTTGTTTGTAAAGGGTATGCTTAACAAGAAGGTATAGATTTTGAAGAAACTTTTGCACCTGTTGCTAGACTTGAAGCCATAAGAATGTTCCTTACTCTTTCTAGTTTTCAGAAATTCAAAGTCTACCAAATGGATGTAAAATCTGCCTTTCTTAATGGAGACTTAGAAGAAGAAGTATATATTAAGCAACCGGATGGATTCATCCTTGGAAATGATCCAAAACTTGTATGCAGACTCAGAAAGCTCTCTATGGTCTAAAACAAGCTCCAAGGGCCTGGTATTACCGTCTTGACAAATACCTCCATCAACAAGGTTTTTCAAAAGGATCAGCTAATAGAAATCTATATACAAAGATTGACAATGATAAATTGCTAATACTTGTTTTGTATGTTGATGATATCATTTTTGGTAGCAATGAAGAATCCATGAGTCAAAACTTTGCTTTGGTAATGCAGAAAGAATTTGAAATGTCCCTGCTTGGTGAACTCACATATTTTCTTGGTTTACAAGTTCAACAAAATAAAGATGGTATTTTTCTATCACAAACCAAGTATCTCAAGCAAATCTTAAAAAAACATGGCATGGAAGATTCTAAACCAGTATGTACCCCTATGGTAACAGGATGCAGTCTCAGTTCAAATGATGAATCAGCAGCAGTACATCAACCAACCTATAGATCCATGATTGGCAGTCTACTTTATCTAACAGGTACTCGACCAAACATCATGCATGCAGTGGGAATAGTTGGAAGATTCCAAGCAAATCCAAAGGAATCACACCTTCAGGCAGTCAAAAGAATCTTCAAATATCTTCAAGGAACTCAAAAGTTTGGTTTATGGTATCCTAGGGATACAGATCTTACACTTCATGCATATACAAATGCAGATTGGGCAGGAAACGTGGATGACAGAAAAGGCACTAGTGGTGGTGCATTCTATATGAGTTCCAGATTAGTATCTTGGTTCAGCAAGAAACAAAGTTCAATTGCATTATCTACAGCCGAAGCAGAATATGTGGTTGTTGCATCTTGCTGCACACAACTCCTTTGGATGATGCAAACATTGCAAGACATTTAGATCACATGTACTCCACCCATCTCCATTCTATGTGATAATACAAGTGCAATCAGTATTTCAAAAAATCCAGTCATGCATTCCAAGACCAAGCACATACCTATCAAATATCATTTTCTCCATGAACAAGTGCTTGAACAAAAGGTCAAATTGGAGTATGTTCCCTCCATAGAACAGTTTGCTAATATATTCACCAAACCGTTGCCTAGAGAGACATTTGAATATCTCAGACATAAGCTAGGAGTACTTAATGCATCATCTTGTTGTTGAAACCTATCTGGTTCAGAGAAAAGTGGTTGTACCCGAGTTTCATGAAGCGTATTTGCGTACATACGCTGGTTTCTATGGATACAGTCTAATATGGGTCTGACAGTGATCATCTGGCACAGGTTCAGGAGGAGTATATACTTCTAATAATGCATTGTTGGCATTATCTTAGAAGATCTTGGTACAATTTCACAGTTGTTTTTTATTCAGGTGGAACAGGTGCAGAGGGAGATCATGGTTGCTGGTCTGGATGGTGATTGACAGATGCTGCTAATGATAGTTGTTGATAACTATCTTGTTTTTAGATTTTTTTTTTGTCTCTATGTCATGTATATCTTTTATTATCAAGGTCATGTAACGAACTATTTTGTTTCCCCACTATGCATGGGATGGATGATGTAATGTTCTTATTTTGACAATGTATAAACATTTGGTATATCCCCACTTGGTTGGGAGATGGATGAGTCAATCTTGGTATATCCCCACTTGGTTGGGAGATGGATGTATGTATGAGTCTTTGGTGATAGGAAGGTCATTTAAGATTTATAAAGTCATGTTTTTCTTATAGAACATCTTTTTGTAGACCTTGCTTACAGTCAGGGGGAGCATGGACAACACACTTCAGCATATCAGAGAATTCAGCATGTACTCAAAGGGAGCATAACCCTTTGCCCTTGATGACAAAGGGGGAGAATGACTTGGGGTTGCCATCAAGTCCAAAATGGGAGATTGTTGGCATTATGACTCAGATTTGGCACTATATCACAGGTGTTGTCCTTGATGGCAACTCACTCAGATGACAGATCACAGTTCAGGCTCTCAGAATGAAGAAAAAGAGGTATACGCAGGTTCCCCATTGATCAAGTCGCGTATACACATGGGTTCGCAGACCAAAAGGCGCATATGCGTATACACGCACTTTCACGCAAGGAAAGGTGCGTACATGTTGGAAAGCTTAGTTTTGGTCTGTGGTATTTGGTCCGTGGTATTTGGTCCATGGTATTTTGATCCATGGTATTGGTCCAAGGTATTATGTCCGAAGTGTTGACCCCAGGTATTTGGTCCAAGGTATTGACTCTAAGTGATTTTGGACCATGGTATTGAGTAAGGCCTAAGACTATAAAAGGAGGAGAAGATCACTAGGCAAAGGCACTAAAAGTATTGAATATCTAATGAAGAATAAGATCTAGAATACAGGTCTTTGGGTTATGGTGCATAGCTGGATCTGAATCAAGGATGAACCTGAGCGCTTGATGAACAATAAGTTTTATTGATGGGTCAAGATCTTAAGTCTTGAAGGGAAGTATCTTTTTGTGGTTTGGTTCTTTTATTAATGGCATATGTCGTAATCTATAAATCTGATGATCTGGGTATAACTGATGTCTGAATAGTTGTAAAAGTTAAATCATCTTTTACAGATATGTACGCAGGTTCATTATAGCAAAGGCGTGTATACACACTGGTTCGACATTTAAAAAGTGCGTATACGCAACTTTGCCTTGATACAAGTGTGCATGCACGTAGGTTCATCACATCGAAGTAGTGTACACCTCATAAAATATGTTTTAGCTAATTCTTATTGTTGTTGCAGTGTTTTGGGTTCTGGCTTGGGTTCTGGTTACTGTTACTGTATTCTGGTTACAACATTCAAAAAAGTGATTGTTTGATTCAGTTTTGGTTGGTGAAAGGGAGATTATTGATGCAGATATATTTTGATGTTTGATTGATGTTATTGATGGATCTAGTCTAAAAATTTATGAAATGTGGTCTCTGGAAGAAAAGAGAAGGTTGTAGCCTTCTGTAGGTCAGCACCTACGTACTAGTACATCAGCTAGTACAAGAGCTAGGGGGTTGTAGCTCCCTTCCAGGAGAACCTGGAGAACGAGAGAAGGTTGTAGCCTTCTGCAGGTAGAAGCCGGCGTACTGGTATAAGACTGCACCATTACAAAAATATTGTAAAAAGAAGTTTCTTATTAAAAGAAGATAGAGACGAATTGCAGCAAGTGGTTTTCACCCACATTGGGTTTCCACCTTATATCTTGTGTTCTTGTGTGTGATTGTCTGCTCTGTTTTTACTATACGTGGTTATTGTTTATATGGTTCTGATGCACAGATTAAAGATCAACATCTGATGAATTAACTAAATTATAAGTCTGCAAGGTATACGCTAGTTTTCCTAACTACAGTTGCATATATACGCAAGTTTCATTAACTGAAGTAGCATATATAAATTTGATTGTGAAATGAAATATTATTGACTTGCTAATACTGATTCACCCCCCCCCCCCCCCTCAGTATTATTTCCAACATAGATGTCTGTCTATCTCTCAGCATCACAAGTACAATGGCTTCTAGGAGAGAAGAGTCAAAGACACTGTTAAGAGCACAACTTGGGATGCAGTTGATCAGGTGTCTATGAACTTGCCTATCCATGAAGACATCAAGTTGTTCATGGAAAAGGATATCAAGATCAATGGCAACGACATCAAAACAAGCAACACCATCAATAGTAGTATAAGTCAACACACTTGCGTGCGATGAATGCAAGAGAAAGGTTGTTGGCAGCATAGAGGCAAAGCAAAGCTGCAAGTTCAAAGCAGATCCACTCATAATGAGAGAAACTTTGGAGATTGAGGCTATGAGGTGATGACGCGGCATGAAGTTCACGCGAAGGAAGAGAACGGAACAGAGAAGGAGTTGCATGTGTTGAAGCAGCAACTCAAGGAAGAACAAGGGTTGCATAGACAAGAGAATGAGTTGCAGCAGGAACGGGTACAACAGGGGGCGCAACATGCATAGACGGATGAAACTGCGCCCATACAAGTTATAGATCCATCCGAGCAGCTGGCATGGAGCAGACAAGGTGATCAGTGTTGTTGATCGCATGCAAGGGAATTCAACAGCATGCATGTCATTGTGCGCACACATGCGATCCCACCCATTTGGCACACTCACCGAGGCGAAGACAAGAAGCAAGTCCAACTGGAGCTGAACATGTATTTTGACAAGTTGATGTGCACGGCCACCAACACATGCCTGGAGATCAACGCAAACATTATGCATTAACATGTTGTCGGTCCAGTCACACCAGGATGACCATGCGCATGCTATCAGACGAGTGGGAAGAAGGAGCCATATCAGTGTACTCGGATGCAACGGAGGCAAGACTTCGCTTTAGCAAGATGTCACCATTGAGTGCATGGACAAGATCACAGATGACCAAGCTTGGCATCAGTTCGCCACCATCGACCATCACAAGGATGTCAAAGAGTTGGTCTCATGACAACGATTCGAGTGTTAGTGATGTCTTGCATGGCTTTCTCAAGCCGTTTTGTCTCACATGGGTACATGTGCATTGTAATGTAACGTCTTGTCAAGTGTAAGTTCAAGTGCTGATAGTTGGATTTAACTGTCATAGAGTAGATGAAGGGTCATGAGGGTAGATGAATTGTCACAAAGGGGAATGTCAAGGGACACCCCACCCTTTGCTATAAATAGTCCCTCATAACTCATTATAGAGGCTTATGGTCAACCAAGCTTCTGATAAGACTATCTTAGAGAGATCTTGGACAGTATTGTAACGCGCCTTGGCTTCTCTACTGCACAGAGCTAGTACATCTCTTTGGAGGAGCAGGTGGTTGTGGTTGTAACGTTCCGTTGTTGAAACTAGTAGTTGGACATGGATGTATTGTATGACTCGAACTTACACTTCTTAATATAACATAGCCAACGCGTTTCATGCATATGTCGTATTGTATTCTAGCTATCTTGTTTACTCTAAATGATATATGTATTTGTTTGCTTACGCATGCATGTATGGACTATTCTGTATAAGTATGTATGAATCTTAATGAAATGTATTGATTGGTTTAACTATCACTTTGGATTGTTAGCTAACTTTCTTTCCAGTTTGTGATGCATCTTCACTCGTGTGTTCCCTTCCAAGATGCGTGCTATCACAAGTTTCCAAGGGGTGCACTCATCCCATTCTTCGTGTGTTAGAACCGTCCATGCACCTTCCTTATCTCGCCGCAGCTGTCACATCCTTGCTACCAATAGGGACATCTTACTTGCCTCTGTGTGAAATCGTGGTCAAGGAATTACTGTACGACCCACTGCTGGGACTCCTACACTAAACGATTTGATGTCTAATTGAGACTTCTTACAGAGGAGATCCCCTGACATGTTGGTGGGTCCAGCACCGTCAACATTTTTGGCGCTAGAAGGAGGGATAGATGACAAGTTGTGCCCTCTCATCCTATTTTGAACCTTTTCATATCTATCACGTAGTCTTGCACTCTCCTCCCTCCACGATGTTTTTCGCATGCCGAATCTGTCACCATCACGAGGGAGTTCTTTGATCACTTGTTTACATTCACGTATGGTGGTGAAGGCGAAGTGGCCTGGGCTAAGTTCTTACATGACTTCCTTGGCTTGCTTCACGAGGATGATGGATGTTCTGACGAACATGCCAGTCTACAACTTGCATACACACTTCGTGAATCTCCACATCGGTGGTTGTGTAGCCTACCAGCTGACAGCGTGCACTCACTTGAGCACTTCTGTGATCTCATTGAATACACTTTCTATAATTTTGATCCAAAACATCTTGACCAAAAACTATGACAACAACGAAAGGCTCCACATGAATTGCATATGGATTTTTGGCAGTGCTTCCGTGATTTGCAGTTTCAAGCTCTGAAGAGCCAGATGAAATTCTTTTATCTTTGGGATAGATTCGAGTATTGTCTTAAGAAACATGTCCATCCCAAGAAGAAGTTCAAGTTCAAGCCCCACTCAGCATACTTCGGTGAAGGAGTTGCACAATTGCTGACAGACACAGTCACTGTCACAAGTGATTGTTCGTCATCCCCTCATCAAACAGCTCAACCATCGCAGAGTGATGTGGGAGAGCATGAACACACATTTTTTGAATCGTCATGTCCTCCCGACATCACTCCTTCTGATTTTTTCGCAGACTTGGTTTTGAGTCCCATACCTCGTCACATATATTTTGTACCTCAACCTTCGTTTTCGTATTCTGATCATCCTCCGGATGACATTGACTTGTGTTCTTCCATTCCGGACTCTACACTTGTTTTGAATGAGGATCGATCTATCAATAGAGTTGGTGATGCACACCAACATGCGCTGGCATTCATGAAGAGCATGACAGGGAGCTTGAACATCCGCCAAGGACCATCCCTATTTGTCTGTACCTCCTCCGTTTTTTCCTGACATCCTTGATGATCCAGCCATCCCTGATTTTTCATGTGCATCTCCATCCACAAATGCACCCATTTTTTATCATTCGCCAAACACACCGGATATTAGTCCATCATCTGACAGTGGAGAGGACCAATAATTCATTGAAAATCCACTTCATATTTCATCTTCTTTTTCCAGAAACGCAGAGGGTGAACATCCTTTCTTCTCATCTACCCCTTTGTGTGATTCATCAAATCATGAGGATTTCGACCAACATCCTAAGTTTTTTGATCTTGGCTATTGTGATCTCTTTACCTCATCATCTGATCACGATGTTGATTCACTCATCGTTAATCCGTCTAAGCCACTGGTCTACGATGATCTATCTGTCGACGAAGTCGAAACCCCCCAGACTATCGAGGCACTTCAGCCCGAGCTAATGGTTATGTTCGGACCTCGCTGTCCTGAGGTTGGTCTCACTTTCGATAAGGAAATTTTTCAAACACCTAAGGCCCCTCATCACTCATCTGTATGCACTGAAGAACAACCCAACAGTCAGATTTCACTTCTCCCAGTCGAACTACACGATCTCATCGCTCATGCATTGGAGGAATATTACATAACAAGCACACTTGTGCAACGTAAGTGGTCTACCTTTCTCATGTTTGATTGCATGTCATGGTCAAGGGAACGCATACACTCAACATCTACACGTAGTGTAGCACAACACCATGGAAAGCCCACAAAGTGCATGTCATGTGCTTTCACTCATTTTTGTTCTGTGGATGCTTATAAGCTCGAAGTGTGTCTATTTTCATTGTTGTATCTTTCACATATGTTGGTTCGCACAGCTGTGTTGTTCATGAACCATGCCTTCACCGACATGGGTCAACCAATGCGTCGGTGGCTGCATTGGAAGTATCACTTCACGTGAGACGACCCATGCACTATTAGCTTAGGAGTAGGAGTAGTGTTTGTTTTTTGAGTTGTTTGCTTGCATGCATGTTTGCTTCTTTCTTTGTGTGTTTGTTTGCTTACTCGCTTTGCTTTCGCATTTGCTTCTGCTTCTTGCTTTTATTTTTGGTTTGTTTGCTTGTTTATGTTCATAGGTTAGTTTCACATGGACCGTGTGCGACTCTTGAAACAAGCTAGGTAAAGTACAAGAGGACTTGTACAACTATCAACATTTGGTTATATGTTGTCCGCTCTCTTATGTAAGAACTTGTTGTCTTCAGTCCATGATACATCAATGGAAAATACATACTGTTCGAAGTGAACCTTTGTGAAAACACAATGCTTGCACGCTAACTAGTGTCACCTACTCTAGTCGGTTGTTTTTGGGTTAACCCTTGCCAGCTCAGTCAAGTAGAGTAAGGTGAGGGGGGAAACCTTAAAAGGCTCGTTAGAGGTATATAATAAAATACTTCTCTGAAGGAACAACCTCTTCTACTCTCAATAAGTCGGGATCCCTCTTTCACCTCTAAAATTAATAAGTGTTATGCACAAGTATGAAAAAAAGAAGAAGTGAAAAGTGAAAATTTTCAAAAAAGAAGAAATTGGAAAATCAATAAGGCGAAAGAAGAGAAAGACTTCCTGCACAGAGAGGTGATGCAAGTAACTCCGTCGGGGTATTGACTAGGCTCGCTAGTAGTGAAGCGATACTTGTGTTCCTACGTGACTTTGTCGGGGTACTTTCCAGGCCTACTGGCAGTGGAGCAACACCAAAGATGAAACTAAGACTCTGACGACTATACCATTTGTGCACCAATATACCCCTCAACCCCAATCAAAACAACTGTGTTGACTTGGCTTGGAATGTGTATCAATCGACCAAGAGCTTGGCAGATGCTACATCTTACAATCAAGCAAGTGTGGAAACCAAGACAAACTGAGAACTGAACAATACTTTAGGGGGTGTTAGACTTGCTTTTCACGAGAAAGGTCCATTCAGAGAGCTAGAGTTCTACCATTTTGTCTCCAAGTGTTGTAGCGGCTACAACCACCGTCCAAAATTTTTCCTTACCTTCATTTTGGAGCCTCCCTAACAATCTTTCACAGCAGCATGTCTTGCCTTGTAAACTACACAAGCTTCAGTGTTTTTCTTACAGAATGACAACCTGTCCATCCAAGCTTGTTGCATCCCCCTCACAGGCTGTTTCGCCAGACTTAGTCCAGCTACAGGTTGAGCGGTTCCCTCAAGAAATTGCGCAATTCTGGAGGGCAACTAGCCTTCCCTTCAGAAATTGCGTAATTATGTCTGGCAGCCTGCTGGGCTCCAGAATTACGCAAATCTGCCAGTCACTCTTCAATGAGAAAATTGTGCAATTCCTCCTAGCAGGGTTGCTCAGCCCAGAAATTATGCAATTCTGGGAAGCAGTCAGTTGCTCTGCCCAGAAATTGCGCAATCCCTCTGGGCAACCAGCCCATCTCCCTCCCAGAAATGTGCATTTTTTCCCCTCAGCTGAGCAGACTGTTGCATGTGTAGTTGGGTTGACCAGTTCCCTCCGGGACCAAGAAAATTTGATTTGCATGCATGGACTACTTCTCCCAAGGCAACATGCAAAGGCATCCCTTGATTCAGGGATATATTTTTAGTAGTTGGAGGTTACATGCAAGGATCATTTAAGAAACCTCCCGCTAAGTGTCGATTTTCCTAGATTTGTGGCATGCGCGTCACAACCTCTATTCTATCGAAACTCATCAACTGGATGCGGCAGAGCTCATTCCTCACATCGACCTTGCAGCTCTAACATCCCACATTGCATATAGGAGTTGTCGACACACTCAGTTCAGTTGTTTTGGGGTAAGCCCACTTTTCATGTCTTGCGTTGTGTTTCTGTCACTTTGTTATTCTCTTAACCTGCAAAATGATACCCAAATACAGAATATGCGAAGAAAAGATACCCAGAACACAGAATAGCAATGATTTTATTATTCAGAGAGTAATGTTCACTTTCCTCTTTGAGGGGGCAACCTCCAATAGAGCAGAGCTCGATTACAAAATAAGACACGATGCTCCTCGCAGGGAGTTTCTATCCTTTATATACGACTCATACATTCAATACCACGGGCCAATACCGTGGGTTTTATTAATACCATCTATCTAATACTACGGCCCATTTGCAACTAACTGTGGTTCCGTCATTAATTGCGGATTAACCACTTACAATTATTAATATGGGCTTTATTAACTCTTGACTATGACGTGATCCCATTACATAAATAAGGGGGTTAGGGTGGGACCCTAACATGCCCTCCCCCTTAAGACTAGGCTTGTCCTCAAGGCTGAAACTGCGGAAACTGCTGAAGAATAGTGGTTGGTTCCCAAGTTGCATCTTCTGGAAAGATGTCTTTCCATTTGACGAGGACTTCCTTAATCATGCGGCCGTGCAATTGCTTGTCTCGTGTGTCTAGGACCTGTTCGGGTTGAAGCCAGATGGACCCTTCTTCGTCCAATTCAGGTAGACTGGTCTGAATTCTGGAATTGTTCCCAATCACTTTCTTGAGGCATGAGATATGGAAAACTGGATGGATTTTTGCAGTAGGTGGCAAGGCCAACTCGTCCACAACCACCATGATGACTGACTTGTTCCCTGACTTTGGAAGACCTGTAATGAAATCCATAGAAACCTCCGTCCAAATTGATGTTGGAATGGGCAATGGTTGTAATGTGCCTAGTGTGTTGACGGTTTCCCCTTTGTGGCGTTGACAGATATTGCATTCTGCTACGAAAGTAAGGATGTCCTTTTTCATGCCTGTCCAAAAAAATGATCTTCTGGTGTGAGCATACCTCTTCTGAAAGCCCGAATGTCCTGCAATGGGAGATGAGTGCAATTCTGCCAAAATGCGACTTTTGAGGGTGGATGTTGGTGATATTACGACTCTGTCCTTGTAGCGAAGAATATCATCCTGCCACGAGTAGCCCTTGGTGGAATTTGGATCTACCTGCAATTGAGAAGTGAGTTGGGAGAGCCTGGGGTGTGAAAACCATTCCCTATGAGCCTCTTCAATCCATTCTGGAATGGGGGAGGGAAATTTCTAGCAGAGTACTTTCCTCCTCAAATTGGCGAGATAATGCATCTGCTACACTATTGTCTTTCCCTTTCTTGTAAATGATCTCATAATCATATCCCAGCATTTTGGCGAGCCATTTATTTTGTTGTGGGGAGGATAGGCGTTGCTCCAAAAAATATTTAAGAATGTGATGATCTGTGCGGATTTGGAAACGTCGCCCCAATAAGTAAGGTCGCCAGGTCTCGACGGCATGTAAGATGGCCATCATTTCCTTCTCGTAGGTAGATTGGCCCAGATTCCTCCCACTGAGTTGTTGGCTTGTGAAGGCCAACGGTCGCCCTTCCTGCATTAAGACCGCCCCAATACCTGTACCCGAAGCATCACATTCAATGACAAAAGATTTGGTGAAGTCAGGTAGTGCTAAGACTGCAGTGGAACACATGGCATTTTTTAGAGTTGTAAAGGCCTGTTGTGCTTCCTCATTCCAGAAGAATGAATTTTTATTTAGGAGTTGGGTGAGGGGCTTCACTATGCGACCATAGTTGCGGAAAAATTTACAATAATAACCTGTGAGACCCAAAAATCCTCTCAAGCTCTTCAAGGTCTTAGGTTGAGGCCATTCCTTCATTGCCTGGATCTTTTTGGGGTCCACCTTAACACCTTCACGCCCCACAATGTGGCCCAAATACTCTACTTCTACCATGCCAAACGAACACTTGGACATCTTGACAAATAATTTATGCTTGTGGAGCAGTTGCAAGAGTAGATCTACATGCTGAAGATGTGCGGCCCAAGTGCAACTATAGATGAGGATGGCATCGAAGAAGACAAGGACAAATTTCCTGAGATATAGTTTGAGAATGTGGTTCATAAGGCTCTGAAAAGTAGAGGGGGCATTACAAAGACCAAATGGCATGACCAGGAATTCATAATGGACTTCATGAGTTCTGAAAGTAGTCTTTGGAATGTCGACTTCCTTCATGCGAATTTGGTGGTAGCCTGAGCGAAGATCTAGCTTAGTGAAGAATTGAGCCCCATTGAGTTCATCTAATAAAGCATCAACCACCAGGATGGGAAATTTATCTTTAACTGTCAACTTATTGAGGGCCCTGAAGTCGGGACACATCCGCCACTCCCCATCTTTCTTGAGCACCATGACCACTGGGTATGAATAAGGACTAATGTTGGGACGAATGACACCTGCTTCCAAAATTTCCTTGATGATTTTTTCTATTTCATTCTTTTGGGTGAACGGATATCTGTATGGGTGCACATTTGGGGGTTGGGCCCCTAGAACCAAGGTGATGCTATGATCATGTTCCCCTCAAGAGGGTGGAAGCTCATGAGGCTTGTCAAAGACCGGTAGATGGTTATTTAAAATCTGTTGCATCTCAGGATGAATTGGCAGAGGCTTGGTTTCGACTGCCTGGATGGCATTAAATTGAGCTACAACTCCATGATTGCCCTTTTTTAACAATTTTTCCATCCTATGCGAGTTGATGATAGAGGGGGCTCCCGCCTGGAGTCCACGGAGGGTATGTGTGTAGTTGTTCTGCTTAAAACTCATATATAACTCCTGGAAATCCATTGTGATTGGCCCAAGAGTGCGGAGCCATTCAGCGCCGAGGACAATGTCGCAACCCCCCATGTGTATGGAAAACATGTGGGTTTTCAACTGATAATCCCCCATTTGAAGTTCTACATTTTCACAGCGGCCTTCACATTTCATTGTGCCTCCATCCGCAATTTGAACTTGGAAGTTAGAAACTGCTCGTACAAAACAATGCACAGCTTCTGCGACTTTTTGATGGATGAAATTATGTGTACTTCCACTATCAATCAAGACTACTACTGGGCGATGTTTAATAAAACCTCTGATTTCGAGAGTTTGAGGGGAAGAAATTCCTGCCAAAGCATGCAACGAAATAACTGGTTCGTCAGCGACATTGTCCTTTTGGTTGTCTTCTTCTAGCGGCTCATGTTCCTCTAGTGGTGGATCTTCCTCTGTTGAGTTGTAGTCAGTGGCATCAATTTGAAAAAATTTGGGCTCCTTCCATTTATGACCCGGGGAGTATTTTTCATCACAGTAGTAACATAGGCCTTGCTTTCTTCTTTCAGCCATTTCTGCAGGTGACACCTTTTGGACCTTAAGTGTTTGAGTCGTGTTGTGAGCCTGTGGGGGGCGACCTTTAGCAGAGAAATTTGGGCGACTGTATTGGGCTGCTAATGCACGTTCCACGTTACGAGCTACCTTGCAAGCCTCCGTCCATGTGGGAGGGTGGTGCAGTAGGACTTGGGCTTTGATAGCTTCTTTAAGACCGCTGATAAAATATTCCGTGTAGAACACATCTGAGAGACCCCAAGTGCGGAAGGCTAAGGCTTCAAAAGCTGTAATATATTCATCCACTGTACCAGTCTGTTGGAGCTTAGTAAGACGACCCAAAAAAGATGATTCTTGGTCAAAGCGGTCTTGAAGAGCTTTGGTGAATTTGGTCCAAGTCCTAAAAGGTCCAGTGCAACGTTGATGCCATTCCCACCATTGCCACCTTTCATTGTCCAAGTACATGCTCCCCAACATAAGCTGAGTCTCATCATCAAAGATGTGATTCAGTTTGAAATACTGCTCCATTTGTGCTATCCATGCCGACGGGTGAGAACCATCAAATTTATGCATATCCAACTTGGGAGGTCGCTGACTGGGTTGTTGGTGGGTGTGCCAGACGTGAGGAGAGTGGCTAGACTCACCCTCATTGTGTTCATTGCCATTATACACCTCCTCGTGGGCTTGCTCCTTGCCCTTCGGGACTATTTTCTCGACCATGCTACATAGTCCGCTAAGCTGAATGTGGAGGGATTGCACTGATTCTTCAAGTTTGTCCATCCTTTCATTGGCCATCGCTTGAGCTCTAGTTTCTACCATACACCAACCTGATTTTTTTTTTAAATTGGGACCGCCTAAAAATTTCACTAAGAAGTGAATGGTACCACCGTGCTCAGCTCGTCGTCTTGATTCTGATGGGCTAGATCACCAATTTACTCCTTCCTTATCAATACTGCAGTGGCCAAATCCTCAAAATGTCAATGCGGCAAAAAGTCCTGCGAAAATTATACCCCGGTATAGGAACCCTTCACAACGACTCCGATCTGGTGGATCTGAGAGATCTAAATGGCGGATCTGATAGCTCTGGGCGGCGGAACAGACTGCTTTTGCGGATCTGATGGATCTAATAGATCGGAATGGCTAATCTGCGAACTCGAGACTGCGGGACTGATGTCTGCTGTTGTTGCACCGCTTTGCACAAGCGGATCTGGAAGAGATGATGTGTGATCCCCCGATAGAAAAGGGAACTATGGTCTTGAGGAGTGTCAGGTGCTACAGATCGCAATATACATAAGGGTCTGGTAGTAGTACTCGGCCCAATGTTTCAGGGCTCTAACTAAGGAGGATCAACCGTACCCTTAGCCGTACAACCCGACTACCCTATCATACTGGCAAGTAATCTCTCCGAGTGCTGTTCTCGGTGTACTGTAGCCGCAAGACGCCGACGGTTTATCTATGGCGAGGTTTCAAGGGAGCCTAGGGGGCTTCCGATATACCCAGAGGGTACTTGGAAGACAGTCCGTGCGCGGTTTTGTCTAATGCGCTACTACTCGAAGGGGTACCCACAGGGGTTACAAGGGAGTCCAACAGACGTGACCACCTCTTGTATTTCCTGCGTGCATGCCTCCCCAAATCCGCAGGTTTATGCGCTCAACGACAGATCCCATGGTTTAAAGATGCCGGAACACGTCTCTAGCCAAAAAAAAATTTGCTAAGAAATGGAGATCCCACCGGCCCTGGAAAGTGCTCTGATACCACTTGTTATACTCTTAACCTGCAAAATGATACCCAAATACAGAATATGCGAAGAAAAGATACCCAGAACACAGAATAGAAATGATTTTATTATTCAGAGAGTAATGTTCACTTGCCTCTTCGAGGGGGCAACCTCCAATAGAGCAGAGCTCGATTACAAAATAAGACACAATGCTCCTCGCAGGGAGTCTCTATCCTTTATATATGACTCATACATGCAATACCACGGGCCAATGCCGTGGGTTTTATTAATACCATCTATCTAATACTATGGCCCATTTGCAACTAACTGTGGTTCCGTCATTAATTGCGGATTAACCACTTACAATTATTAATATGGGCTTTATTGACTCTTGACTATGACGTGATCCCATTACATAAATAAGGGGGTTAGGGTGGGACCCTAACACGCTTTTTGTGTTTCGCTTCGTGTGAGTGTTGTCTGCTTGATTTCAGTGAACGCTTGTTGTTGTTTTGATGTATGTTGGCTTGTATAAGCATCATTTCTATTTTCGTTTGCATCTCACTACTGTTGCATGCATGACATTGTTTTGCACGGACGGTCGTCGTTGCGGCAACTCGATTCACACACATGCATGCTTTCCTGTTTTCTGAATCCTGCACTTGTTGTTTGCATGAATGATTATTCACTCTTGTTTGAACTCATCTCACCATGCATTCAAACTTCTCATGTTTTCAGCCGCACGTCGACCGACCTGGGTTGCCTTGGCCCGAACCATGCCTTGCTCGGCTAGCACTGCACATTTTCGGAAGTGAAGGCTCTCCCTTCCCTCCAGAAATTGCGCGAGCCTAGCCAAACACTAACCTCTAGACTTGCATAGCACAACTCTTGGAGGCAGTGTCCTGTTGGCCCCAGAAACTGCGCAATGCAGTTTACTGGTTGCATGTCACTACTAACTGAAATTGCGCATTGTGCAGTTTCAGTCCTCATCAGCAAGGAAAATTTTAAGAACCACCCTATATTTATATGTATAATAAATGGGCTAATCCCCATGATACATAGGAAAAATGGGAGGCGATTTTATCAATAATATAATATGTATATATAATTTTTTGGGTGAATCTCTCACTAGATTATATTATCTTGTACAGTGATGGAGAATCTTTCACTGAATTATAAAATCTTGTAAGATCTTGGCAAATCTTTTACTAAATAGTAAAACATTGTGAAGTCTTGGTGAATGTTTTGTTAAAGTATGAAACCATATATGATAATAAGAAAACATATTCATTAAACTGTAATATACTAACATACATGTTTGGAAAAAAGAAACATAATTTTCTCTTCCTACAAACAATGTTCCAAGTTTCAGTGGTCGTGTTTGTCAAGGTTCTTACAATACACTCTTTCATATCCTTCTATTAGTTTTGATAATATTCAACAACAAAGTTCTTGTAGGTGTTGATATTGACCACGAGTTCTGTCAAAGTAGGAGAGATTAATCTTTTCTCTACAACTTTTGTCAAGCTACCATTTTTTCAAGTTATCAAATTTCTTTCTTATTCCATAGACTCCAACTGCGAGATAAAAAAAAAAAAAACACATCAAGTTTGTTTACCCCAACACGCCAACAAGTAGCAAGCCCCAACTATATTATATAAGAAAGTATTATGTATCCCAAAGGCTTGAAGGGGATCTAATTGAAAGAAGTGACCATTGTGAGAAGCCTTCCAATCAATATATGAATATATAAATGTAATTTATTGTTATTATAATTGGAAATATTTAATTAAATAATATAATTTAATTATGTCTCTCCCAATCTAAATTGCTTATTAGCATAATTCACTACCCTCATACATCTCGCATCTTTTAACGGCGTTGTAACATGTAGATTAATTTCCCTTTTGGTGAACAATCTCCACCTTTTAGGAAAATATGGTGCAATGGCTCCAACCCCTACAGATCATCAGGACAAACTAAGAATAGCACAGAAGATGAAAGGTTGTACAAACCGACTTATTTTTCAAACAACTAATCCAACGTCAATACCTAAACCTTTTCATGAAGATATCATATTGAGAATGTTTGAAAAATGGTCGGAAATATTCTGCGAGGGTGATGTAGAAAGAGTGATAAGGTTTCACTGTTTTGAATTTTTTTTGTTAAATCAAAAAAACCAATATTAATGGAGATATTGGTATTCTTTACTAAATTTTGTGAAGTGACTAAATGTAGCTTTAACCATTCACCTTAAGATGTTTTATAATATAATTTCCTAAGTCTATTTAATATCTTCATTATCACAAAAACCAACCTATATTCATCTTAATTCCACATCTACCACTCTTAAAGGGATGAAATCTATTTATCCCTTTGAGCACTTGGTAGACCCAGAATTAAGATGGATCTAAGATGATAGAATTTCCCCTTTAAATAGTCTATGCTCACATGAATACCATGGTATTACCATGGGTTATCATAAACCTGGAGCTTAAAAATTACTATTAGTAATTTATAAAAATTAATAAAATTAATAATTGATTTTTATTTTATTTCTTATTTTAACCAAGTTAAAATGTTTAACATACATTAAATTCCAACACCCATTTTTACTCTTGATCCACCAAGCCTCGAGAGGGATCAAATATTTTTTCACTCTATGCTAGTTTGCATATCACAATATTTGATCCCTCTCGGGGCTTAGTAGATCCAGAGTAAAGATGGATCTATGATGGTTTAATTCCCCCCTTTAAATAGGCTACATTCCACGTGAATACCATGGGTCAATACCATGTGCCATTTTTATTTTTATTAATGCTAATATACCATGTGCCATTTTTATTTTTATTAATACTAATATTAGGGTTAATAATGTTTTTTTGCATGGTATTAATAATAATCTAGCCCATGGTATTTTGCCCATAGGTTTCACCTAAATATAACGCATTTTTTGAGTGTTCGTAAATATAAGGTGACTTATGGAGAAAATATTAAAAAATGTTTTATTTATTTACCATACCTCTCGTTTATTTATATTTTTATTAATTTACCATACCTCTTTTACAAATATGGTATTTGGCCCATAGGATTCACTTAAATAAAACCTCTTTTTTGAGCCTTCATAAATAGAAAGAGGGTTATGGACTAAATATAAAAAGAGCTTTTATTTATTTACCATACCTCCACTTTATTTATATTTTTATTTGTCTACACCCTTGCATGTATATAAGGTGACTTATGGAGTAAATATAAAAAATGTTTTATTTATTTACCATACATCTCATTTATTTATATTTTTATTAATTTACCATACCTAGTTTACCAATATGGTATTTGGCCCATAGGATTCACTTAAATAAAACCTATTCTTGAAAATTAGGGCGAATGGAAGGTTGTATCTCCTAATTTCAAGGGCTAAATTTACCTTTTTTACCCTCTCCCTTAAAATAAGGTGGGCTAACCTCCATACCTAATTTTTTTATAAAATAAATTTGAGGCGATTTGTAAAAATGTACTATGATACAAAATATTCGCCCACTAAAAATTTAAAACCCCTTAATTTCGCCAAAGGGCGAAAATTCACCCCTAAAATTTTCCATGTTCATCAGGCCAAGCTGGAATGTGCATTGCGTAGTTCCAACTGTTAGTCAGCCTCCCGACAGCCTGGACAGTGCCTTGCACAGTTTTTGCAGTTAGTCTCACGACCTCCCAATGGAAATTGCACAACTTTCACGTTCAATCACACAGGTATGTTGCAAGTCAGTCCTCAATTTTGTTTTGGTTTTCGACTGACAGATTGCTTACCATGAGTGTTGCTATGTCTCCAGGCATCACATATGTCTGTCTGTCTCTCAGCAGCGCAAGTAAAACGACTTCCAGGAGAGCAGAGTCAAAGACACTGTTAAGAGCGCAACTGGGGATGCAATCGATCAAGTGTCTATGAACTTGCCTATCCACGAAGAAATCAAGTTGTTCATGGACAAGGATATCAAGATCAATGGCGATGACATCATAGCAAGCAGCACCATCAGCAGCAGCAGAAGGCATCACACTTGCGTGCGTGAATGCAAGAGGAAGGTTGTTGGCAGCATAGAGGCAGAGCAAAGATGCAAGTTCAAAGCAGATCCACTCATGACGAGAGAAACTTTGGAGATTGGGGCTATGAGGTGACGGCGCGACATGAAGGTCGCATGAAGGCAGAGTTATAGATCCATCCCAGCAGCTGGCACAAAGCAGATAAGGTGAGCAGTGATGTTGATCGCATGCAAGGGAATTCAACAGTATGCATGTCATTGTGCACACACATGCGATCCCACCCATTTGGCACACTTACCAAGGCGAAGACAAGAAGCAAGTCCAACTGGAGCTGAACATTTATTTTGACAAGTTGATGCGCATGGCCACCAGCACATGCCTAAAGATCAGCGCAGACATTATGCATCAACATGTTACTGGTCCGGTCGCACCCAAGACGACCATACGCATGCTATCAAATGAGTGGGATGGAGGAGCCATATCAGTGTACCCGAATGCAACGAGGTAGGAGTTTGCTTCAGCAAGATGTCACCATTGAGCGCACGGACACCATCATGGATGACCAAGATTGGCATCAGTTCGCCACCATCGACCATCACAAGGATGTTAAAGAGTTAGTCTCACCACAACGGTCCGAGTGTTAGTGATGTCTTGCATGGCTTGCTCAAGCCCTTTTGTCTCACATGGGTACATGTGCATTGTAATGCAACGTCTTTTCAAGTGTAAGTTCAAGTGTCGATAGTTGGATGTAACTATCATAGACTAGATGGAGAGTCATGGGGGTATATGAACTATCATAAAGGGGAATGTCAAGGGACACCCTGCCCTTTGTTATAAATAGTCCCTCATAACTCATTGTAGAGGCTTTTGGTCAGCCAAGCTTCTGATAAGGCTATCTTAGAGAGAGCTTGGATAGTATTGTAATGTGCCTTGGCTTCTCCACTGCACAGAGCTAGTACATCTCTTTGGAGGAGCAGGCGGTTGTGGTTGTAACATTCCACTATCGAAACTAGTGGTTGGACATGGATGTATTGTATGACTCGAAATTACACTTCTTAATATAACAGAGCCAACACATTTCATGCATATGTCATATTGTATTCCGGCTATCTTGTTTACTCTAAATGATATATGTATATGTTTCCATACGAATGCATGTATGGACTATTTTGTATAAGTATGTATGAATCTTACTTAAATGTGTTTATTGGTTTAACTATCACTTTGGATTGTTAGCTAAATTGTTTTCCAGCTTGTGATGCATCTTCGCTCGTGTGTTCCCTTCCAAGTCACGTGTTATCACAGGTTTCCAAGGGGCGCACTCACCCCACTCTCCGTGTGTTAGAACCATTCATGCACCTTCCTTGCCTCACTGCAGCTGTCACGCCCTTGCTACCAACAGGTACATCTTAGTTGCCTCTGTGCGAAATCGCGGTCAAGGCATTACCATACGACCCACTGTTGGGACTCCTAAACCAAACGTTTTGAGGTCTAATTGGGACTTCTTACCTGGGAGATCCCATGACATGTTTGTGGGTCCAGCATCGTCAACACTAGGATTGTGTGAAGTTCGGTAAATCTTGGACACCCCTTGGGATAGTTTAATTCCCCTAAAGGTGACTTCCATCCTCAACCCCTCCCCATGAGACTTGAACCAATGACCTGGTGGGGACTAAGCCCCACACAAACTAATTTGTATACACCTCATGGGTGAGTGTATTTTAAGATAGGCATGTCAAACATCTCAAGTTATTTCTAGATCGACACAATTATTAGTTTCCTAATGGTCCATGGGATTCACAACTGATTATAGTTCTTCACCCATCATCCCAGTCGATTGGTTGTTTTGGATGTACACATTCACTATTTGAGAGGTAACCCACGGCTTCATTGATTTGATCTTTGAAGTGGTGTGGACCTCTACTTTTCATTTGTTGCTATGAAAAAGTAGAAAACATGGAAGAAAGAGGTGTTTTTCTTGGTAGATTCTAGTTAAGGGGATCTCTAGAAGGACTACAATCTACGTTGGAAAATTCCCTCATGAATAAAGATAAATATATTTAACTTGGATTATGGAAGAAAGTGGGAGGGAGCCACAAGATTCCTTTTAAAGGCAGTAAAACCTCTCTTTAATTTCATAATAGATAAGACATTTGAATATCATATGCTACTTTGACTTGGTATCATGTATAAATGAGGATCATTGGTGATGAATTATATAATATATAAATTGAATTAAAACATAAATGCATGCATGTTGGGTATGTGTTATATTTTTTGCATGACTAGCCCGACACATGATTCATATGTGCTAGGTGAAATGAAGGTGTCACGGGGGAGAGCGGGTGGAAAAGCCCTCAGAATAGTTTTTGGGTGGTTTTTGTATTTGCTTTTGGTGGTTTTTAATAAACGATTTTAACTTTTGGCAATTCTTCAACCCATGGTTTTCTAATTTTGGCTAGGCAATTAAGGTCTTAATATAATCCAAGTCAATGGATTAGGAGTTTTGGATGTCATAGAATATTATATATTGTATTGCAAATGATGAAGTTGAATGATGATAAAAATTAGTGTGGCTCTAAACATTTTGTTGGTTTTCTTAGTTAAAGGTTTCCAGGATAAATCATGGTATCATGTATGTGATATTTGTATTGTGCTCATCTTATATTATTAATCTCTTTTGGTTTCTAATATGTGCTGATAGAGCTAGAATTGGATTGGTGGACCAAAGTTGGATAGACCTATAGACTCTTCAATGAGGTTGAATCGATTCGAGATCTATGGAGGCACAAATAAGTTTGTACATGACGAGAGTGAAGCATGTGCGTAAATAAAACATTTTTTTTGGCTTGAAGGCATTGCACCAAGATGTGGTTGGAAGTCTTGATGGTTAATCATGCATTATGTGCGTCATGGATCATTATCTTAGCAACACAAAAGTTTGCATGAAATTTGTGAGAGTGAATGAGTAGAAAAGTGTGCAAGTGTTATATACCTAGGGGGGATAATATGGGGTACCAAGGGAGGTACCCAAGGTAATAATGTAATAATGGGATGGGCCATAGTAATAAATAAGGTGGTTAACTCATATCATGTAAGGGACCACAAATAGTTAGTAATAATGTAATGGGCCCATGGTATTAGTTGATGGTATGAGGAAACCATGGTAATGACCCATGGTATTGTATGTATGAGGCCTATTGCTAGAGACTCCATGTCAAGATAGTCAAGGAATATTGTATGAACAAGCATATGGCTTGTGGAGTGTTCTCCTTCCTTGAGTGAATATATGGTGTTTCCCTACCTTAAGGGTTTTGATCAATAAAGAAGCATTTATCTATCTCTCTCTTATTATTCTTGGGTTTATTTATATTATGTGAGATCTATAACAAGTGGTATCAGAGCACTTTCTTGGGCACAAGGGGAGAATTTTTTATTTTATTTTTTGCAAGATTTCGGGGGCCGCGAGTTTGCAGATCAGATCTGTACGTTTTGGTGCAAGATCTGCAAAACATCATTGCAGGTCTGGAATCTATGTGAAAAAATACCCGATTTCAAAAAAAAAATCGGTTGAATCGGAGTCCGGATGAAGGATATATCGCTGATCTAAAAATCAGTGGTGTTGTAGACAATTTTTCGGGGCAGCGAGTTTGCGGCGCAGATCTAGACGTCTTGGTGCAAGATCTACAAAATCTAATTGTAGATCTGAATTGTTTGAGAAAAATTACCCAAATTCAAAAAAAAAAATCAGTCGAATCGGAGTCCGGATGAGGGAGATATCGTTGATTTAAAATCAGCTCTTTTTTGCAGAAATTTTGGTGACAGCGGGAGAGTTGCAGCGCAGATTTGAAATTTCATTGCCTGGATTAAAATTTTTATCACATGGGCAGATGCAAAATGGTTGTTCCATTTCCAAAAACAGGTCATAATAGGGATTCTGAGCAATATTGACTAAATTGTGACAATTTCAAATTTTCGCCAAGTAAGTGTTTTTTTTTCAAAACTCTCTTCATGGCTTCTAGCAAGGTTCTTTATTTTACAGGAAAAGATAGTGGTCCTACTATTGAAGAATACATAAAACAACAGAAGTGGTTATGGAAAAACAATTGGAAATTGTGGGCAGTGGAGGATTTTAGAGATGAGGCGGCCACATGGTGGGGATTACTTAACCAAACGAAGTGTTACAACCTGCCTCATGAAGAATTTGAAAATTTTCTTTTAGACCGATGGTCTGATACTAGAAAACAAGATAAGGAGAAACATATGGGGTTATTTCCTACTGGTATATCTTTATTGGAGGTTCATGGATTGATTCAGAAGGAGAAAATCATTGTGCCTATAAATCCTAGTTGCAAGCAAAATCTTATAAGTGTTAATTTGGCAAACAGATTGCAAGTTCCAGCAAAACACATTGAAACTGCACATATTGATAATGAGGATGTTCAAGTGTATAAGGATTTGAATATTTCTATGGATAAGTATGTGTTGCATGGTGATTTTTATGCTTCAGAGACAGATAATATGTATGTTGTTTTGGGATACCCGTGGATGGAATCAGTGGGTACTATAAATATTAATGTGCAGAAGAAATTCCTAAAGCTCTGGTATAAAAAGAAGAAAATTACATTACACGATATTTCCATCAATAAACAGGTAGAGTCCACGGAGGTTGACCCAGAAGATGTTCTAGGGACTGACATATCAGATGATGAGCAGTTGATGGTCGACAATCAAACACAAATAGAGGCTGAAGCCGAAAAGGTAACAGGTGCTGACACATCTGATGAGGGTTTAGTGGTTGAAGTCATATTGGAAAAGAAGACACCACAAAAAGCACCACAGCAGGGTGACTTAAAGAAAAAGACACCGTGGGTTAAAACTTCAACATATCATCACCCACATCACCCCGCAAGAAAACAACCAACAAGATGGCAACCAATTAGCCACAAGGACAACAACCCCCGTATGACGGATAGCGAGGAGCGATGATCCACCTACTACACACAGAAGAGCTGCCACGGTCAACTTCCATCTCAAGCGAGCGAGACACCAGCGAGATCGAGGGTTCACCTTTCTCTTGGATGGCTAGATGCACGTTCATGGTACCAGTGGACTACTCTTTTGAGTAGATCTTATTATTTGTGTTCTTCCCATGTTTCGGGGATGAAACATGCTTAGGGGGGTGGAATGTTATATACCTAGGGGGGATAATATGGGGTACCAAGGGAGATACCCAAGGTAATAATGTAATAATGGGATGAGCCATAGTAATAAATAAGGTGGTTAACCCATATCATATAAGGGACCACAAGTAGTTAGTAATAATGTAATGGGCCCATGGTATTAGTTGATGGTATGAGGAAACCATGGTAATGACCCATGGTATTGTATGTATGAGGCCTATATAGAGGCTAGAGACTCCATGTCAAGATAGTCAAGGATTATTCTATGAACAGGCATATGGCTTGTGGAGTGTTCTCCTTCCTTAAGGAGTGAATGTATGGTGTTGCCCTACCTTAAGGGTTTTGATCAATAAATAAGCATTTCTATCTATTTCTCTCTTATTGTTTCTGGGTTTATTTCCATTATCATATATTTTTGGGTTAGATCTATAACAACAAGGAAGCAAGTGGGTAGATGAGTCTTGAAATGATGGAGTTATAATATTTTTTATGGATTTGATTTTATTCTTCATGTGTAAATAAACATATTTTTGTAAGACCTATTTAGGCATGCATACCCCTAGTTTGAAGCTTCACTAATAAAGACTAGATGTAAACTTAGGTGATTTGGGGGGGTGGTCCTGATGTATCACTAGGAATTGCTAAATAAACTTTGAGGAGGTGGGATGGATATTCTAAGTCAATTTTAAAGGGGGGAATGTTAGGCTAAATCTTAACTTGCTCTAGAGTATAAGATAATAGTCATTTATGGATTTACCAATGGTGGTTTACACGAACATGGTTTTGGAAAATCATAGTGTTTCCCAAGATATTAGATGTAATGAACCTTATTTAAAGGCTTGAGATGCTCCATTATAAGATACTTTGATTAGTTGATTTTGGCCTGGCTTGGTCGATTTGACCAACGCCAATAGATCTATTAGTTGTTGGTTTTCTTAGTTTAAGTTTTCCAAGATAAATAATTATGTTGTGTAGTTGATATTTTTATTTTGTGTCTATGTTTTATATATATACACACACCCTAAGGAATAGCTTGTCAAACCCAAAAACAATCAACCAAATATATGTTTCCAATAGACATGTTGTAGGTTCCAGTTTGGTCAAGTTCCTTAGAGTTACCAACCAGTTTTATAACTAGCTATTAACACTATCATCCATTTTAATATTCTAAGAAAAAGAAAAGAATCATTTACATTTTGTTTCAAAAAAATATATATTATATACATGTGTATCTACTAACATTCTAATTTTTTGCCATGTAAGTATCACTTTTATAAATTACACAATTATATTATTATAAATATGCATTATTTAATAATACTATATAAAGTCAAGTTCATAAAAGTGCCATTTGAATGTTGTAAGGGACATTATTAATAGGAAAGAACGAAAAAAAGGAGGAAGTCATAAACTAGCCACGGTGTCATATATAAATTTCAAAATTTAATGAACTATATGATAGATGAAGGCACCATTAAGTTTAATAAAAATAAATAAAAATTGAAAAGTATTCAATTAAAAATGAAAAAATATAAATAATATTATATTAACGTACTTTGCCTTTGATCCACAAGTCTAAAAATTGGTTCTAATTTGGTCAAATCTCTCGAGATTACCAACCAATCTTGTGGTTGCATATTGACAGCATCTTACATATTGATATTCCAAAGAAATGAGGAGAATCTTGTAGAGTTTTCTTACCCACCATTCTTGTGGTTTCATATTGACACCATCTTCCATATTGATATTCCGAAGAAATTAGGAGAATTTGGTAAAGTTTTCTTGGAAAAAAATCATGAATAGATTTATTTATTAATATTTTACAATTTGTTGTATGAATATATTTTTGTAAATTATAAAATTATAAATATACATTATTATTATTATATTGGTATGTATGGTATTATGTATTTAGTTTAGTTTTAATTGTGTATTAATTTGATCAAAAAATTATGTTATTTATCTATAATTTAATATTAAGAATTTAATTTTTGTTATTATTTAAATTTCTTTATTTGTAAGGTGATTGATTGAGGTTTTATTATGGGTTATTTAGTAACTTCCATTTCTATTAGTTACTAATTTTTAGTTTTTAATTTTATTTCTTATTTATTTATTTATTTATATTTTCCTGAATTATAGTTTTTTTTACATATTTTTAATTTAAGATGACTTATATATATATATATATATATATATATATATATATATATATACACACTAAAATGTATATATGCTAATATAAATAATATTAGTTAATCACCCCGATCGGGGTGGTTAATGTGATGAGATGGGAAGGCAGTAAAAGGACGAGGGGTGGCAATTATGAGCCACCTCGCATCAAGAGATCGTGGCAGGTGGATGTTAAGTTAGGTAGACTGGACATCATGTTAAATTGCAGCAGGAGGAATAATCTCAAGCTCAGAGGTGGTGGAGGTGACGGCGGAACGGTGATGGGACAAGGACCAGGACGCACAAGGGAAAGCCGAGAAGGAGTGGGCTATTATGGTGAGTGCAGGCGACAGAGAAAGGCGGTGCAGCAGAACAGAAGAGGTTGGCAGGTGAGCGGGAGTGGATACGGGTGGAGGCATAAGGGCAAGCATGAAAGGAGCGTCCTCGAGGTGAACGAAGGCATGAAAGAAAAGGTGATAGACGGAGCAAGAGAAACCACACAGGGTCGACCTCCTGGGTTTAGGAAAACTAAGAGCAAGAAAATTGAGGACGGAATGAAGAGGACTGTAATGTCGGGGAACAGGGGAGGAAGACCTTCGCGAGCGGAAGGCACTAAGCCGGATCAATGGGAATGAGAGGAACAGACCCGGGCAAACATAGAGGAGATATATGACCTGGAACGGGATAGTCAACCGCAGATAAGAAAAAGCGATAGAGGTAAAGGGAGAGTTCTGGAGAAAACAAGACAAGCAGCGGAGGATATAGGAGATAAAAAAGCCAGGGGCCGAGAAGAGGAAGCCGACATGGGAGCACCAGCCAGCGAATTAGGACAGGGAAGCGGGGTAAGCGAATAAAATGTAGGCAGAGCAGGACGAGGAAGGGGCCGCAGAGGGAGAAGAGGACGGTGGCAAGCCAGTCATCAGGAACAGGGACGCACCAAAACAACAGGAAATAAACGCGGAAGGAAAACGATGAATCGCCAGGTGCAGTATGCAGAGAGGGCTTATAGCAAAGACACACATGCAGACATTAGGAGAATAATCCAGCATCTGGAAGAGGAGACGACCCAAGAACAGTCAGAATCTGAGATGGAGGATTGGGAATACCTGTTACCAGACCCTGGAAATACCAGAGGTCGTATGTCCCTGTATAAACAGGCCTTACATGTGTATTGGGTCATGAAGCGATTTTTGGCTAAGGTTATGGAACAGGTGGCCATGGAGATGGATGAATTGGCCCAAGGCATTCCTAATCTAAAGAAAGAGATAAACAACCTTCAGATAACCATTATGATGCAAGATGGCAAGCTCGACGAGATACAACAACAGCTAAAGAAGCTTACTCAGGAAGTAAAAGAGGAGGAGCACCAGCCGAGCGCAATGGAAGAATGATTATTCAAGATATGTTTATTTTCTCCTTAGTTAGGAAGCTGAAAAGCATGCTACCCTCTGTTATCTTTTATAATGCAGCTAGAAGACAGTGTTAGTTTTTTTGAATGGTTAGTATATATAGCCTGGACAAACAGACTCGTTAAATTTTGTTTTTGGATGGCTATTAAGAACTTCAGATGGCCAACAGACCCGGTTTCCCTTCAGGGCGGGTTGAGGCCATCATATGTATGTACTGGTTTTAACCTGTTATAATAGAAATGGTTCCATCTTAGCTTACAAAAAAAAATATTAGTTAATCATATTTCTTAATTTTTTGTGATGGCATTCAACAACATAATATAATATATTATTAGTTGTTATATTTTTGTGATGAACTTTTTAGTTTTATTATTTTTTAGTTTAATTAGTTATATTTAAGCTAAGCAACAGGTACTAGCTACTATATTGTACTTGTTTAATAATATTGTATAAAATCAACTTTACCAATATCTCTTTTGAAGATTTTAATAGACATATAAATTAATTATTAAAAAGAAAAAGAAAAAAGAAAAATATTATTGCAACCCTAATATCATGATAAATGTGTCAAAATTTATGGCCAATAATAGATAAAGCACCCTTAAAGTCAAGGAAATCAAAAAATTGTGCAATAAAATATGAAAAATATAAACAAATAAGGTTGCATTAAGGATTTAGTGGTTTGATAAACAAGTTCAAAAAATGATGATATATGGAATAATGTTTAGCTTGTATTTAAAAAAAAATTATATGATTTTTTTATATAACATTTAAAATATATATATATAATGAAAATCAAGTTTTTTTTGTTTGTAAAATTGTTTGTTTAAAATAAAAAAATAAAAAATATTTAAGAAATACAGTATAGAAAAAAAATTATAAAGATAAAGTATAATATAGAGAAATTTATAACTTAAATATTAAGAATGGTGTCTTGTCAACCTAAGTAAAAAGATAAATGCTGGGAAAAAATGAAAATGGAAGTATAAGTTGTTGACAAAGAGACATCAATTAATATTAGATTAAAAATATTTTTAGATATATACTAAGAATACATAAACCTTAGCAAATTAAAATGTCAATATCAATGATTTGATAGAATGGCATAAGTATATAACATAGACATGATACATAAAGTAATTTGGAAGAATATCAAATTCAAGATCAAGAAGAATCAAGTTACAAGAACACCATTTCAACATCTTAATATTAAGATTTATTATATCAACCAATCAACTTATCATTGTCACTTTGAACTACATTTTGAAGAATACCAATTCTAATAAATCTTGGTTCAAAATCAAAGTTATTGTTAGAATCACATCACAAGTTTTGTCCAGAGCCCTTGTCAATAACTAGTGTTAAAGAAAAATATAAACCTAATGGAATAATTAATTTGTTATGCGACAATACTAATTAAAATTTCAAAAGCTTTTTTATTGGATTTCTTCAACTACTTTGAGGATGAAGCATATTTAGAAGGGGTGACATGTAATCAACATTGGTTACATAATTAATTATACTAGATATTATGACATATATTATATTATGAACATTTGTTACATTATTAATGATACTAGATATTATGATATAGATATCATGACACACGTTTGTGCCCCTTTTGACATGTATTTTCTCTTGGGTACTATATACAAAATATTTTTGACTACACTTTAATCATTATTGTGTATTTCATTTTCATTAAAAATTACTTATGTACTTTAAACATTATTTTTATGGATTCAATCTTTTTTTTTGTAATAGCTTTGTTAATCAATTGTTTAGTTATTTATACTTGATTTGTTTTGTGATAAGTTCAACTTAATATAATTGTGGTTTAGTTTATGGCATGACTTAGCTAGCTAAATATAAATATAATGTTATATCACATACACTTTAGCATCATAAAATAAGACAATAAATAAAATTCAAATCCTCGTTTATGGGATAAAAAATGTACAACAAGAACATAAAAACACATGAAATTAATATTGCTCAAATGGGATGCTAAGGAGAGATATGTCACCTTAATCACTATCATAGGTGGAAATACTAACATCTTATCAATCCCCAACAACATGCACATTTGACATTCATGTAGTGGTAGAGGACATACAAAGGAGGGAATTTCTTGGATTAGACCAAAGTTACATCTTGATCAATGTTTTACAAGGAATGATGAGGGGGTTACAATTCAAGATAATGCAGAGTTTATGGATGTTTATGAATTTTTACCTCACAACTAGTTTGATTCTCGTGTTCATGATGAATAAAATGGACTATGTCAACCTCCCCATTGTGTTTCAACTTTGCAACATACAGTAGAGGATCAAGGTGACTCTAAGGAACTTTGTGGAAGTAACAACAAAAGGAGTTGAGGGATTGAGTGCAAGAGTAGAATATAAGGCACTTATTTTGGTTTGTGAAGCATGTAATCTACAGAAAGAAATAGAGGAAGATATGGAGCTAGACCCACTTAGACATAAAGGTAGAGGCATGTCTCTTGAGAACATGACACATTGAGATGATACCCCTAAATGAAATGACAAAGGGGGTCACAATTTTGAAGCATTCCACATGGGCACAAGGGTTTATGGGTTGGCATAAGGCCACCTTGATTTGGTACTTAAAAGGACGAGAGGAAAAATTTAGAGCTTAAAGAGTTGTGACAAGTAGACAATAAATTGATGAAGGAGCATAACCCATTGTTCTAGGGATAGGGTTATCAAGGAGATACCACTAGTTACTCTCTCATAATTGACATCTATTTGCATGTAAAGTATTTGATAGCATGCTATATGGACTTCATCTAAGATAAAAAGTAACCCTCTCTTGAACACCATCCCTAAAGAGCTACTCCAACTCAATGGTATGTGCTCTTGCTTACTGCTAGGTTGGAACCATTCCTTAGCACCCATTTCCATTACAAATGATGAAGAATAGTCCAAAGTCACTCTAGCTCAATACTCTCTTTAAGATTCTAGTTTATATGCTTTTTTTTATTGTCGAGATATAAGAGGTGATGGTTATGAGCCAAGGCATTCTTGTTACAATGGAGTTATATTAATATTTTGGTTTTATGGGGACATTATTGTACATTTCCAAATTTTGAATATGGTACTCCTCAAAATTATAGACTTCAGAGAATAATATCTAGGAATCAACTTGAGGGTTTATGTTCTGAATTTTTCATATACATGTGACTTTTTATTGCGCATATGAATAGATAATCCAACTTTTACTTAAAAAATATGAAGCTAATACATCCTACAAATAATCCATCCCTTTAAAATGTTATGGGTATCTATAATCTAATTTCGCTAAAGAAGATGAATAATTTTGTTTTCCATTTATTATAATTTACATAATTTACAATAATTTAGGGAAGAGAAATATTTAGGAAAGAGAGAGGACCCGATATGTTAATAAGTCCCTTTGACATTAATGTGTCACTTTGTTTGTCCTTGCCTCGCCACGGACTATAGCATTCACCTCGCGGTCAAAGTGTGTTGACTCTACATTATTTTACTATGTTTTTTGCAAATTTAACCAAAGTTTTGGGAAAATGCTTAATATTTCTAATTTCCATAGATTCAAAAATAATTTTCTAAAAAATTTATTTCTAATTTTTTATTGGTTGAGAAAGTTCTCATGGAACATAATTCCCCTGGTGGAGGGCATTTTATTTTTGGTATTTGTCAGTGCTTGACAATTCATTAAAAAAAAAAAACTAATTTTGTGAGTGGCCATTCCGTCAGTGAGTGCTCTCACACTAACACTGACACTAGTATTGTTATGCCACTGCTCTGCTCAATGTTTCCAAAACTAATGCACTTGCAAATCCTTTACATAAGTTGGGGAGGGAAAAATAAACCTCCATAACATTGAGTGCAAAGGTGTGAGAGGAAGCATATTGAAAGTTTATTGGAAGTTTCTTCCACACTCCATATATATCTATAGGTGTCTGCTATTGACAAGCTATTTTTCAGGGCAAGATCATACAACTAGCAAGATATTTACATGTACAACAAGGTGATGGTAGATGCTTCTTCTAGGTGATGGGTTACTCCCTTCCATGATATTTTCCTTACGATGAATGTTTCAATGATCGTCGACTCCCACACGATCATCATATTAAAATGAAATTTGTTCATGAGGGAGACAATGAACTTAAATATAATTAACATATGGTTTATTTATTTTAAAGCAAAGGATTATTTCACTGTCTTGCCATATTAAGCCATTGTATTACAAGCATTAAAGCATTGTTTTGTGCAGAGGTGCAGAGCATTTAAAGCTCAGGTGCAGATGGTGTTCAGCTAGGGGAGTTTGTGATAAAGCTTCTTTTATATGCTAATGACCTTGTATTGATTGCTAAATTGGCCCAGGGATTGCAGATGCACCTATATGCCCTTGAGCATTTTTGTACAATAGTGGGGATGCAAGTCAATACGGCAAGGCCAAAGTAATGATTTTCTCAAATAAAAAGAAGTAGAGACAACATACATTCTTATTTGAAGAAAACATTCTTGAAGAAGTAAATGAATACAAGTACATTGGGATTGATTTCAACAACAAGCTTAATTGGGAGCACTACGGGAAGAAGAGAATCTTAGGAGGGTGGAAAACATTATATGCTCTTCAAAACAGATGTAGAGAGGTAGAGTTATGGGATTGGAAAACAATTAAAGTGATTTTTGGGCTCCTAGGTTGCCCAATGATATTATATGGGTGTGAATTGTAGAAATTCCCACTGTAGATCACCTGATAATGCAATATACTAAAGCAAAATACTTGATCGACTTCTACAAACAAACTTGCGGAATCTTAATCAATTTTGAGCAAGATCAAATAGAACACATATAACAGAGAATGAGAAATCAATCACACATGAACACAGAAGAATACTTTGGGGAAAGCCTCAGCTAAAAACCCCGATCTCTATATTGTCATACAAGTGGAAATATTTCTGGATTACACAAAGCTTTAGCTCACAAGCTATCCAGCTCTCAGTACAATCCCTCAATGCTGCTCATAGACTGAATAGACACAACATATGCCTTCCCTCAGCCCTCCAAGCCTCCTATTTCCTTGCGCAGTTTCTCCTGGGTCCTCTGGCTGCCACCTATGTGAATTGACCTCTCACACAACTCCCCAAACTCAGAATTAACTGCGCAATCTCCAAGGAATTAATTCCTTCTGCATGCAAGAGATATCCTCAATGGAATATTCCTGCAACTGATAGTACATTGTCCCATCATTTGATCTCAACTGGGTCTCTGACTGAACTGACATGCATGAGTTATTTATGAGAGAATAGTCAATTATTTGAAGTGCAGTAGTTACATGCATGCATGCATTAACTAACTGAACTCACAATCAGTTCCACAAATTGTTGGAATTAATCTAACTGGACTTAACTCAGTTAACTGAGCTAACTAATTAAAACTCAAAGTACAACTCATCCTGATCTCCTTAAATAAGGGATAACTTCCTCAATCAAAGGGGAAACTGTTGCATGTCTTCACATAGACTTCATGTTTGATTTTCTACAACTAATTAACTCAAGATGAATTAATTAATTATTTTTCAAACAGCTACTAAAATCAAATTCGAATTTTAATTCTCAATTTTAGTTCAGGGACTAACTAAAATTGGAATGTATCCCGAAATGTTATTTATAGCAGTGCTATTTTTAGCACTTCTATTTTTAGCATTTCTTGTTGCTATTTTCAACATGAATTAAGGGCTAGCAACATCCCTATCTCAAAATGGAATCAAATTGAGAAAATCCAAAAGTTCTTGATCATGAGCAAGTTGAAAATAAAAAGTTTGGTTTCTTATGAGATAATGTTGAGTGAAACAGGAGCAACTTCCATTGAAGTAATTGCTATGGTGCGTCTCATAAGGTATCTTCAGAGAATTGAGCAAATGAGAGAAGGTAGATGGCCTAAAGTTATCTTCAATGAAGGAATGAGTGAAAGAAAGAAATCTTGGATGAGACAAAACAACAAATGGATGCAAAAATGGAATATTTATGTCAATGCATGTCCCACAAATAGCAAGGATTTGAAGAGTTGTGTTATGGAGAAGTTTCGTAAGCATATATGGGGAAAAGAGTTGGGTAGAAAGAAGAAGTATTATGTTCAAGAATTCAACCCCACGTGTGATCTCCAACAAAAAGAGTACATTGGAGCTAGCATTCCATGGAGAGCAAAGATTCTTATTGCTCAATTAAGAACTAACTCGCATCAATTATGGTGCGAAACAGGTCGGTGGAAAAGACCTAAAAAAGCTTGGGAAGAGTGGGTGTGTACTTTTTTCACTTATGGGGCAGTGGAATCGGAAAAACATTTCATTTTGGAATGTGATGCTTTCAGAGACATTAGAGACAGTTACAACAGTATGTTAACATCGGTTCCTTGGCATTGTCTTTTCATTGAAGGGACTGTTAGTAGGTTGGGTCATCTCATCATTAATTTGAATAATAAGAGGATTGAATTGCAAAAGGAAAAAAGCAGGGAAGCTAGTGTTCCCATAGACTATAGCTAGTCTCATGGACATTAAAATTTCATTCATTCATTCATTTAATAATCTTAATTGTCCAAGCCTTTAAATATCACAACATGTCTAACTAAATCAGAACAATTTTAGCTGAAAATGTTATCTATTAACCAGAAAACATACAACATCATCTAATTTCTAATCTAAATATAGTTAGAGCGATAAATAAACCAAAAAGAGAATGTGAATGAAGGAGCAAAAGTTGGTGGTATTCTGACAACAATGCCACAAGACTGCCCTTAACATATCACCAAGTTTCAACTCAGACAATGATATTCACTCATCCATACTATAAAGAAAAAGTCTTTGTACAAACCAACAAACGATAAATTATCAAAATGTTGGCCAACAATTATTCAAAATTTCTTCTAGTCGGTGGCTATATTGCAGAATGATCAAGAACCTCGAAGGAGCTAATGGCACTACAAGGATCAGTTGAACTTGCCATTCAAAACAATATAGCATAATAAGGGATGTTCTCATTTTTAAGCCTCAAAAACAACTTGAATTTGTTGAGGCCCAAGCTAAGGCAACCCATTTTTGGTTCTGTTTTTTTTCCACAAACCTCAGATTTTTCACAACATGGCATTATTTTTCTTTGAAGGTGATAAGCTTTCCATGTCACTTGACATTATTGGACAGTTGGAAATTTATAGTTGCATCTCTGAGATATATATTAATGGTCAGTTGATCTTGCTCATGAGCTTGGTACTAATGATGAACCTAGATTTAGGTTTGAAACACATTGACCCTTTAGTTTCTATGTGATTTCTCTGGAAAATTCTGAGCATTATTGGAGATGTTAATTTCATGCTGAGAACATCATAATCTGATCGTAAGTGTGTATCCAAAGAGGTTGATATTTCCACTAGTTTTCCATTTAGTTCAAGGCAACTATCAAAACAGTTGTTGCTGCATCTGCTACATTTTTCCACTTCTCAATATATATCCTCAATCTCTTCATTTCAGATTCCATAGCCAAGTTAGCAGCCTGTGCAACCTCAATCTTCTCTAATTATTTGTTTGCTCTCTAGCTATTGTTTTCCATCTCGAGAATGACAACTTTTAGCTTCTCTATAACCTCCTCTTCCTTGGAATTAACAACCTCAACTTTTGCAAGGGCCTCTGTTATTTTTTCTTGTGCACAAGATTCTATCTCCTGGACTTTTTTATAAACTAAATCGTTACCTTCCAATGAAATTAAAGAGTTACAATTTGGGGTTGTGGCAAGTGATTTCTCCATTTGTTCCATTTTTTTACAATGGGAAGCTCTCTGCATTTCATATTTTCATTTTCTTCCTTGATATTCTACAGTTCATTCTCTTGACCCATTAGAGAGGCCTTGAGATCTGCCACTTCCATCTTGCTTTGTTCTAATTCTTATTTTGTGGCAATGGCCTTGACTTCAACTTCTCTCAAAGATGCCATCAATTGACCCTCTCTTTCAGTAGACTGAGCCACGATTTCCTCTACTTCTCACTTATACTTCTCAATGGGTTCTTTGACATGCTTTGCCTCTGATCTAGCCTCTCTTAACATTGCTTCAAATTTTCCCTCTATGGCTTCCAAAGAAGCCCTCAATTGCTAATTTAGATAGCGAGTTTTGATTCTAACAACACATGTGACTAAACATAAACATAACTTAAACAAATACTAATTTAATAGTTGAAGGATCATAATATAATTCACCAATGCTTTTATTTTGTGGTTTTAATGTTAAAGCAGAGAAGCAAATCAATCATAAAATATTTTTTTACTGTCCCGGACAATGCACTTGGAACTCAAAATATGGGGAGAGATAAATGTTTTATGTTAGAATTGATTGCATAGAAGTACAATTTCATAAGTTTAGAAGCTACATCTTTTGGTATCCTGTAGTTTTGCTTCATAACATTGTCATCCTCGACTAAGGGCATCATTACTTTGTTGAGTCGAGAGGCTCATTCTACAGCCCAGTATGATGTGTGAGGATGTTCGTCCGTCATCAAAGTTGAAATTTTTCTCATGTCCATCGAAATAAAATTTAAAAAAAATCTAAAAATAAAAAATAAAACAACTTTACAAAACATTTAAATAATTTCGGCTCATAAAAAAAATGCACGTGAAGAAATTGGATCCCTCTTGGCTCATAGTAGATTTGTATTTAAGATGGATCTATGCTGGTATGTAAAAGTCTCGAACAATGCACTTGGACTTCAAAATTTGGGGAGAGATGATTGTTTTCTGACCAAATTGATTCCATATAAGTACAGTTTTGAAAGTTTAGAAGCTACAATTTTGGCATGCCATCGTTTTTCTCCATAAAATTGTTGCCATCAACTAAGGGCGACGTCGCTTTGTCTGTAAAAGTCCTGAAAAATGCACATGGAATTCAAAATTTGGGGAGAGATCGCTGTTTTCTAGCAAAATTGATTCATAGAAGCACAATTTTGGAAGTTTAGAAGCTACAATTTTTTGTATCCTGTCATTTTGGGACGTTGGCCTTGTTCCATATCTCGTACGATAAAATTGATCCACTAACATAATAAAACCTATCCACTATTAAATGTTCCACTAGTTGGCTTTCTATCAAAACTAGGACACATTGGATAATCAACAATATAGCAAAATATGTAGGCCCCACTCTATCTAGCTCCGGTGCGGAAGAAGCTCATTGTGTGAAATTACAGAGCTCCGCGCAACCTCCGCACTTTGCACAATGAACTTCTTAGCATTTTGTATAGTTAAAGCAACTCGGAATGAGTGTAAAAATGCAGAATACTATTTTAGATTAGGATCAAAGGTGTAGGGATTCACGGGGCTGCAAATTTGCCTTGAAAATCATGGAAATTCCAACAAGATTTTGATAAAATCAGGTAGTAATTTTTGTAAATCTAGGTTACAGCTGTCAAATTTCAAGATTTTGGGTGCCCCGAAGGTTTTTGATGGTGTTGAATCCATTTCCACCATCAAAAAAATTATTCAAACACTACTACTGCGGGATTTTTTGAATTTGTTTTCGGCCGGATTCCAACCACTTTTGACCGTCTAGACAATTCCTCTACCTCGGTAGTCATTGCTAGTAAATCCTCCTTCACTCCTCCATTTAGGTAAAGTTACTTTTCCCTTGAAGCATGTAGTTTATTGGATATTATAGATTAGGTTTACTTAATTAGATTGCCTCATACTAGAGTGTTAATTTTTTTTTTGGTGTCACAAGTGGCATCATAGAGTTTTCAAATTGGGCAATAATATGTTTCTTTGTCAAGCATGGTTCACAAATGATTCCCGAGACCTTCTAGTGAGCGGTAGCTACGATTTACTTTCTATATCACATTTTGCATATGATTTTGTTTTAGAAAAATGGCAATAAATCAATTATTCTTTTTTTGGAAAAATGATAATAGATCAATTTAGAATTCATGTGGGAATTCATTAACATCGCCTTTATCCATTCTTCCATGAATATATTTGTAATTTAATGTTATCTTTATGTGCTTGTGTTGAATTAATGAGCCCATGTTTAACGGCGGTTATCAAATCTAGATCAATTATGCAATATTATATGTGATTGAAATGAATCCATTGAATATGATGTTGTTTAAAAGATTAACTTCACTAGAAAAAATACAATCGCCTTGATGAGTCAATATTACTCTATTAATGCTTCATCTCACTCGGTGCAAAAGAATTTTGGCATAGAAATTCATTTCACTCAACTATTGGTAAGTGCTTATTGTTGGTGTGTAATTACTACATTGTTAGTTGGTGTGTCATTACTACATCGCTCCTTCCGGTTCACACCATTGATTATGGTTGTGCGGTAAATTTGGTAGCTAATGGACCAAAAATGTTATGCTCTTAACCTGCAAGATGATACCCAAATACAGAATATGCGAAGAAAAGATACCCAGAACACATAATAGCAATGATTTTATTATTCAGAGAGTAATGTTCACTTGCCTCTTTGAGGGGGCAACCTCCAATAGAGCAGAGCTCGACTACAAAATAAGACACGATGGTCCTCGCAGGGAGTCTCTATCCTTTATATATGACTCATACATGCAATACCACGGGCCCATACCGTGGGTTTTATTAATACCATCTATCTAATACTACGGGCCATTTGCAACTAACTGTGGTCCCGTCATTAATTGCGGGTTAACCATTTACAAATATTAATATGGGCTTTATTGACTCTTGACTATGACGTGATCCCATGACATAAATAAGGGGGTTAGGGTGGGACCCTAACATGCCCTCCCCCTTAAGACTAGCCTTGTCCTCAAGGCTGAAGCTGTGGAAACTGCTGAAGAATAGTAGCTGGTTCCCAAGTTGCATCTTCCGGAGAGGTGTCTTTCCATTTGAAGAGGACTTCCTTAATCATGCGGCCGCGCAGGTGCTTGTCTCGTGTGTCTAGAACCTGTTCGGGTTGAAGCCAGATTGACCCTTCTTCGTCCAATTCAGGTAGACTGGTTTGAACTCAGCAATTGTTCCCAATCACTTTCTTGAGGCACGATACATGGAAAACTGGATGGATTTTTGCAGTAGGTGGCAAGGCCAACTTGTAATCCACTTCTCCAATGCGCTGAAGTACTTGGTATGGTCCGTAGATTTTTGGAGAGAGCTTTTGACAACCGTTGTCTTTGAGTGACGTTTGCTTATATGGTTGCAGCCTCAAAAAGACCTGATCCCCTTCTTGAAATTGGCGCTCTGAGCGATGTTGGTCGACCTGTTGCTTCATGCGGTTCTGAGCTTGATGAAGATTCTCTCTAAGATGGGCGAGCATGGTTGCGCGGTGTTGTAGGAGTTGATCCACTGCTTGTACTTTGGAGCACCCCTTGAGATAAGAAGTAGGGGAAGGCGGAAGTTGACCATATACTGCTTCATAGGGAGTCATTTTGGTGGTGGCATGATAGTTGGTGTTATACCACCATTCAGCCAGAGGTAACCACTGTACCCAAAGGTGTTGCTTTTCTGAAGTGAAACACCTAAGGTAGGTTTCTAGACATTTGTTGACGGCTTCGGTTTGACCATCCGTTTGTGGATGATAGGAAGTATTGAGTTTTAGTTGAGTGCCTTGTATCCTGAAAAGTTCCTGCCAAAAATTACTGGTGAAGGTCGGGTCGCGATCAGACACAATAGAAGTGGGCATGCCATGCAATTTGAAAATCTGATCCATGAAAGATTGAGCGACCAAAGTTGGTGTAAACGGATGGGGTAGGGCGCAGAAATGAGCATACTTCGACAGTCGGTCCACAACCACCATGATGACTGACTTGTTCTCGGACTTTGGAAGACCTGTAATGAAATCCATAGAAACCTCCGTCCAAATTGATGTCGGAATGGGCAATGGTTGTAATGTGCCTGGTGTGTTGACGGTTTCCCCTTTGTGGCGTTAACAGACATCACATTCTGCTACGAAAGTAAGGATGTCCTTTTTCATGCCTGTCCAAAAAAATGATCTTCTGGTGCGAGCATACGTCTTCTGAAAGCCCGAATGTCCTGCAATGGGAGATGAGTGCAATTCTGCCAAAATGCGACTTTTGAGGGTGGATGTTGGTGCTATTACGACTCTGTCCCTGTAGCGAAGAATATCATCCTGCCACGAGTAGCCCTTGGTGGAATTTGGATCTACCTGCAATTGAGAAATGAGTTGGGATAGCCCGGGGTGTGAAAACCATTCCTTGCGATCCTCTTCAATCCACTCTGGAATGGGGAGGGAAATTGCTAGCAGAGTACTTTCTTCCTCAAATTGGCAAGATAATGCATCTGCTACACTATTGTCTTTCCCTTTCTTGTAAATGATCTCATAATCATATCCCAGCATTTTGGCGAGCCATTTATTTTGTTGTGGGGAGGATAGGCGTTGCTCCAAAAAATATTTAAGACTGTGATGATCTGTGCGGATTTGAAAACGTCGCCCCAATAAGTAAGGTCGCCAGGTCTCGACTGCATGTAAGATGGCCATCATTTCTTTTTCGTAGGTAGATTGGCCCAGATTCCTCCCACTTAGTTGTTGGCTTGTGAAGGCCAAAGGTCGCCCTTCCTGCATTAAGACTGCCCCAATACCCGTCCCCGAAGCATCACATTCAATGACAAAGGATTTGGTGAAGTCAGGTAGTGCTAAGACTGGAGTGGAACACATGGCGTTTTTGAGAGCGGTAAATGCCTGTTGTGCTTCCTCGTTCCAGAAGAAGGAATTTTTCTTTAGGAGTTGAGTGAGGGGCTTCGCTATGCGGCCATAGTTGCGGACAAATTTACGATAATAACTTGTGAGACCCAAAAATCCTCTCAAACTCTTCAAGGTCTTAGGTTGAGGCCATTCTTGCATTGCCTGGATCTTTTTGGGGTCCACCTTGACACCTTCACGCCCCACAATGTGGTACTCAACTTCTTCCATGCCAAACGAACACTTGGACATCTTGACAAATAATTTATGCTTGCGGAGCAGTTGCAAGAGTAGATCTACATGCTGAAGATGTGTAGCCCAAGTGCCACTATAGATGAGGATGTCATCGAAGAAGACAAGGACAAATTTCCTGAGATATGGTTTGATAATGTGATTCATAAGGCTCTGAAAAGTAGAGGGGGCATTACAAAGACCAAATGGCATGACCAGGAACTCATAATGGCCTTCATGAGTTCTGACAGCAGTCTTGGGAATGTCGACTTCCTTCATGCGAATTTGGTGGTAGCCTGAGCGAAGATCCAACTTAGTGAAGAATTGAGCCCCATTGAGTTCGTCCAGCAAATCGTCAACCACAGGGATGGGAAATTTATCTTTGACTGTCAGTTTATTGAGGGCCCTGAAGTCGGGACACATCCGCCACTCCCCATCTTTCTTGAGCACCATGACCACTGGGGATGAATAAGGACTAATGCTGGGACGAATGACACGTGCTTCCAAAAGTTCCTTGATTATTTTTTCTATTTCATTCTTTTGGGTGAACGGATATCTGTATGGCCGCACATTTGGGGGTTGGGCCCCTGGAACCAAGGTGATGCTATGATCATGTTCCCCTCGCGAGGGTGGAAGCTCATGAGGCTTGTCAAAGATCGGCAGATGGTTATTTAAAATCTGTTGCATCTCAGGATGAATTGGCAGAGACTTGGTGTCAACTACCTGGATGGCATTAAATTGAGCTACCACTCCATGATGGCCCTTTTTTAACAATTTTTCCATCCTATGCGAGCTGATGATAGAGGGGGCTCCCACCTGGAGTCCACGGAGGGTATGTGTGGAGTTGTTCTGCTTAAAACTCATATATAACTCCTGGAAATCCATTGTGATTGGCCCAAGAGTGCGGAGCCATTCAGCGCCGAGGACAATGTCGCAACCCCCCATGTGTATGGCAAACATGTGGGTTTTCAACTGATAATCCCCCATTTGAAGTTTGACATTTTCACAGCGGCCTTCACATTTCATTGTGCCCCCATCCGCAATTTGGACTTGGAAGTTAGAAACTGCTCGTACAAAACAATGCACTACTTCTGCGACTTTTTGATGGATGAAATTATGTGTACTTCCACTATCAATCAAGACTACTACTGGGCGATGTTTAAGAAAACCTCTGATTTTGAGAGTTTGAGGGGAAGAAATCCCTGCCAACGCATGCAACGAAATAACTGGTTCGTCAGAGACATTGTCCTTTTGGTTGTCTTCTTCTAGCGCCTCATGTTCCTCAAGTGGTGGATCTTCCTTTGTTGAGCTGTAGTCAGTGGCATCTATTTGAAAAAATTTAGGCTCCTTGCATTCATGACCGGGGGAGTATTTTTCATCACAATAGTAACATAGTCCTTGCTTTCTTCTTTCGGCCATTTCCGCAGGTGACACCTTTTGGACCTTAAGTGTTTGAGTCGTGTTGTGAGCTTGTGGGGGGCGACCTTTAGTGGAGAAATTTGGGCGACTGTATTGGGCTGCTAATGCACGTTCCACGTTACAGGCTACCTTGCAAGCCTCTGTCCATGTGGGAGGGTGGTGCAGTAAGACTTGAGCTTTGATGGCTTCTTTAAGACCGTTGATAAAACATTCCGCGTAGAACACATCTGAGAGAACCCAAGTGCGGAAGGCTAAGGCTTCAAAAGCTGTAATATATTCATCCACTGTAACCGTCTATCGGAGCTTAGTAAGACGACCCAAAAAAGAGTCCTCCTGTTCAAAGCGGCTTTGAAGAGCTTTTGTAAATTGGTTCCAAGTCTTAAAAGGTCCATTGCAACGTTGATGCCATTCCCACCATTGCCACCTTTCATTGTCCAAGTACATGCTCCCCAACATAAGCTGAGTCGCATCATCTAAGATACGATTCAGTTTGAAATACTGGTCCATTTGTGCTATCCATGTCGACAGGTGTGAACCGTCAAATTTATGCATATCCAACTTGGGAGGTCGCTGACTGGGTGGTTGGTGGGTGTGCCAGACGTGAGGAGAGTGGCTAGACTCACCCTCATTGTATTCATGGCCATTATACGCCTCCTCGTGGGCTTGCTTCTTGCCCTTCGGGATTAATTGCTAGACCTGGATACATAGTCCGTTAAGCTGATTGGTGAGGGTTTGCATGGATTCTTCAAGTTTGTCCATCCTTTCATTGGCCATCGCTTGGGCTCTAGTTTCTACCATACACCAACCTGATGAACAATTGGGACCGCCGAAAAAATTTTCACTAATAATTGAATGGTACCACCGTGCTCAGCTCGTCGTCCTGATTCTGATGGGCTAGATCACCAATAAGCGCCCCGGAAGATCTCAGACTCTTTTTTTTTTTGAAAACTCCTAACGGAGTTTTACTCCTTCCTGATCAATACTGCAGTCGCCAAATCCTCAAAATGTCAATGCGGCCAAAAGTCCTGCGAAAATTATACCCCGGTATAGGAACCCTTCACAACAACTCCGATCTGGTGGATCTGAGAGATCTGAATGGCGGATCGGATAGCTTTGGGCTGCGGAACAGACTGCTGATGCGGACTGGATCGAATATATCGGAATGATTGATCTGCGAACTCGAGACTGCGGGACTGATGTCTACTGCTGCTACTGCACTCCTTTGCACAAGCGGATCTGATATAGATGATGTGCGATCCCCCGATAGAAAAGGGAACTATGGTCTTGAGGAGTGTCAGGTGCTACAGATCGCAATATACATAAGGGTCTGGCAGTAGTACTTGGCCCAATGTTTCAGGGCTCTAACTAAGGAGGATCTATCGTACCCTTAGCCGTACAACCCGACTACCCTATCGTACGGGCGAGTAATCTCTCCGAGTGTTGTTCTCGGTGTACTGTAGCCACAAGATGGCCGACGGTTTATCTATGGCGAGGTTTCAAGGGAGCCTAGGGGGCTTTCAATATACCCAGAGGGTACGTGGAAGACAGTCCGTGCGTGGTTCTGTCTAATGCGCTACTACTCGAAGGGGTACCCACAGGGGTTACAAGGGAGTCCAACAGAGTGACCACCTCTTGTATTTCCTGCGTGCATGCCTCCCCAAATCCGCAGGTTTATGCGCTCAACGACAAATCCCGTGGTTTAAAGATGCCGGAACACGTCTCTAGCCGAATTTTTTTTTTTGCTAAGAATTGGAGATCCCACCGACCCTGGAAAGTGCTCTAATACCACTTGTTATGCTCTTAACCTGCAAAATGATACCCAAATACATAATATGCAAAGAAAAGATACCCAGAACACAGAATAGCAATGATTTTATTATTCAGAGAGTAATGTTCACTTGCCTCTTCGAGGGGGCAACCTCCAATAGAGCAGAGCTTGACTACAAAATAAGACACGATGCTCCTCGCAGGGAGTCTCTATCCTTTATATATGACTCATACATGCAATACCATGGGCCCATACCGTGGGTTTTATTAATACCATCTATCTAATACTACGACGCATTTGCAACTAACTGTGGTCCCGTCATTAATTGCGGGTTAACCATTTACAAATATTAATATGGGCTTTATTGACTCTTGACTATGACGTGATCCCATGACATAAATAAGGGGGTTAGGGTGGGACCCTAACAAAAAACGTAGAAGCCTTGATACATTGATACATCAAAGAGCCATTCCATTTGAAGCCAACATGTTTTTGGTGCATGTTGAAAACAAGGACAAGGGTTTTGCCTGGAGTTGATCTCTGAACCTCCACCTCATGCACAGAGAAAAGATGATAACAAGAATGAAGATGAAAAAATCATCTCTAATTCGAAATCGTAAGATAATAGTATCGAGGAGGATGAGATTGGCCTTTATCAATTCAAGACTCAGTGAAAATATTGATATTAAAATAGGCGATTGTAATGATCATGGCGCAATTCAAAAGAGACTCAAGATTTTGGGAAGGCTTGTTCCCGGGGGCAGGAAATTGTGGGTCGATACCATTTTTTCGAGTCTAAACCACTGACTAACATCTTTTTAAGGGAGTAGATTCCTTCTTTGATCATGCCGCTTAAGAGCAATGATCCATGTTATCATATGACATTCCACAATATTAAATTTGAGCATACATACCTCATCTTTCCTCTGGGCTATCCATACTTCCTGCAACAGCTTCCTTTGAAGGAATTTCATTCTCTTGATATGATTTTATGTTATCATACCATCATTTTATGAATTCCATAAGATTGGAATTCTTGAAGAAATACTTACTTTTCCTCTAGATCGGTGAATCCTTTTATTGAAGATTTCATCAAAGAACCTATGAGGATCTTGTATATCCTTTATCCTACCGATGTTATCTTTTGTATGATAACCCTTTTTCCATATGACTTCTATAATTATCACTTGAGCTTTCAATGAGGTTTCTAAGAGCTATACCCTACATAGTTGACTTTTATAGGTTTTGTTCTAGACATTCATCATATATGTCACGAGCTCTTACTTCTAATGCTTCTATCATGATGTCATTTTTCTAATAGAATGCATCCTATCTTATTTACAATGCTTCATATCTACAATAGAAGAGTACCTTTTTTGAGAAGGAGATTTTCTTAGTCATAATAGAAATCTTGCACTTCCTCCTTCTTAGGCTTCTTTGTCTCAGGCTCTTCTACTTCTTCGATAATATGGGCTTCTTCCTTATTTCTCTTGTTATTGTCCCTTCTAAGCTTAGGAAAATTTCTTCGATAGTGCCCATATTCTTGACATTAATAGCACTGCACCTTATCCATGTTCTTCTTCTTCTTTTAAGGACCGAATTTTCCAAATTTTCCTTTTCTTCTTGTCATACCAACATAGTCTTAATTCTACTCATTTGTTCCTACATTAGTCTTTGCTTTTAGTCTAGTTTCTTCGATCTTACATAATGACTATAGATCTTGAAATGGAGTAGCTTCTTTCTTCCTATAAATACTTGAAATAAAGTTACCCCATTCTTTCGATAGTGCATTTAGTACCACTGTTGTCATTTCTCTATTAGACATGACTTCTCCCAGATCTGGTGGTTGATCCCTTATTTCTGAAATCCTCATCAAATATAAGGTTATTCCATCTTCCTTTGTCATCTTTAGCTTGTATAGTTCCCGCCTCAATGAGATTACTTCTCCTGCAGTGCTTATGGAAAACAACTCTACCAATTTGTCATCTATTTCTTTTGAAGTTTCGAGTTTATATACATAAGGGATAAGAGAGTATTTGATGGATTCTATGAGAATCTTCTAGGCCCTCACTTCCTGCTTCATGAATCTAACATTTGCTTGAGTATCATCTTTGGTAGGATGGGTTATTGACCCCTTGATGGGATCCATGACCTCATTCACAATGAGATTAAGATTAGTTCTTTTCTTCCATGCAAGGAAGTTTGAAGCCCTAGTAATTTGTTACTTTCCTTGCAGAAAGACATTGGGATAGTATCAGATGAAGTTATAAACTTGCTTGAGTGATTCATGCTTGCTTTCTCCTTAATATTGATGTTGATTGAAGATTACTCCTTGAAGAATTGATGGGAGAGGGCTTGCTTCTCGATCCTTCTTGAATGTTCTAGCCTTCTTTTGATGATGATCTTGGATAGGCTTCTAGGACTTTGGTATGATGAAGTTGATCTCTTGCTTGGTGTTCCTTGACTTGCTTTGCTCCTCCTTTGAAGTTCGATTCTCGAGTGTCTTCTTGTCCTTACTTAACTTCAGCACCTTCACTCCAATACCATGTTGAGAAATCGAGGGCATTACTAATTAGGAGATTTCTCTTCTAGATAATTGCTTATGATATGCTTTTTCTTCTTGTATTATGATCTTCTCTTTGTTATATTATCAATGTTCTTTTCATCAAGACAATTACCAAATAAACAATAAAAGACAAGAGACACAGTATGTAGGCTTGTCAGCCAGGGCCAAAACCTCTCACTCTTTTCAGAGGAAAACCCAATCAGAAATTCTTCTTATAGATCTTCAATTGATGAATACCAATACCATAACAAATACCCTTGACCCTAGTGTTCTCCCAAGACCCTTGTCACTAGCCTTGATGTTCTGCATCTTCCCTTTCTCAGCTTCTTTTGCTTTTCTCGGCTTCCTTCTAGAGAATCTCGGTCTTTAATTTCTCGGATACCCTAGAGAGTCTCGGTCTCTACTGCTCTTCTTCGGCTTCCTTCTGCGAGATCTTATACCCAAACAATGTCACCTCAATGCAGCAGTAATTTTGACTTTCTCTCTATGCTTTTCAGACCTTCTTTCTTCATACATGGGAGAGTATATATGCCCAAATTAGATCTTTTAGAAGTATCCCTTTCCTTCGCTATCTTTCTCTTGATCTTTGCTCTTTTCTCTAGTTCTTCTTCACACCTTTGCCTATCTTCTTCACCGAATTTTCTTGCCTCTAAGTGAGGTCGAGTGTGGCTATATATATGCACTGTGTCATGTCCTTTAGGCTGACATGATCACAAGGAGGAGAGTCGACATCATCTTCTAGGTAACTCCATTCGTTGTAGGCCGACTTGAAGAGGGCTAGTACCAATCTCTTGGAGGAATGCTTTACATAGATAAGTGTGACTCTATCTAATTCGTAACATGACTTCAATACATGACAATGAATCTTTTAATCTTTTATGACTAGTTGACAAAATTCCTAAAGGCTCTCAATGGTAGCCGTGACTCAAAAATAAAATCTCTTACTCATGAAACCCATGATGCAAGCATTACAATATTTTATTTTTCTTCTTTACGTCTTTTTACATAAAATCAAAATTACATGTCATTATGAAGACTGGACCTAGTTACGATTTTCAACAACAACCACATGCACCGTGGCTCTGAGGAGTCTTGGAACGTTTTGACAATTCTGTGTATTTAAAAAAACATTAATGTCCAATAATTTTGCATTAGTCGTAAGTTTTTTTTTTTCTAAGTAAAGGCTAGTTCTATATTAAAGAAAGTAAAAATATGTACATGGATTAGACCTTCCGAGGAGGCCGAGGCCAGTCCTCAAACAATAGAAGCTGGACCATACTGTCTATCTGCTTAAACTGATTTACAAAACACAGTCCATAATGATTTTTCCTGGACTTCAGATAACCTGGACTTGAACTGACAAAACCACCATTGATACTGGCAGGACAGAACCAGTTTACACCATTGACTCTAATACATAGAAAGCATACTGTAATAACCTATGACTTACAGCAGTAGATAAACTGAGACCTTGGACTGAAATGAACAGAAGGAAAAAACAACATAATCATCGACATAATTGCAAAAAACTAGACAGAAGCACCCGTTGAAGCTTAGGCTGGCTGGCTGGGCGACGCTGGCTGCTTTCCCTTCTCCGGACTGGGCGAGTCAAGCCAGATGACAAGCCCTTCCCCGTCCTGAAACAGCTCTCCCAATCCAGGTTGAGCGTGGTCGTTGAGCACTTCCCTTTCCATAGCAGAATTAGGTGGCGGCAGAACCTCTTGAACCGAAGCAACATGAACCGAGACCTCCTGAGCCGGGGCATGCTGAACCAGGGCGTCCTGAGCCGGGGCTTCCTCGTTGCGGTGAGCTCTATACACCAGGCCATTCATATCCCCCAGGAGTATGTCACTGTCCTGAACACTTGCAGAGGCAGGAGAGGTCGATGTGGGATCTCCAGGCTCTTCCTCAGAAATGTACACCGTGAGATTAACTACCACCTCTGGTCTGACGAGCCGGCTAGGAAACCTGAGACGAAAAGTCTGGTAAGTGCCTTGCGGAACAAGGCTTTCCTGCTCTGAGCTAGGGGACGAGGGGGGAACAGAGGCCATGGGAGAAATTGGGTGCAATTCTTCAAGTTCAGGGCCAACTCGGATACCGGACCTCCCTCCCCGTCTTGGCACACCTCTGCTTCGCGGCATGGTGCCTAAGGCCAGAGACCCCAAATGCTTTTCGACCCCTCGAATTCTGAAAGCCAGAGTATCCCCTCTCAGAACACCAGCAGCAATGGGAAAATTCTGGTCATAAATTGGCATGGCGGTCCCAATATAAGGAGTAGCGACCGATATCTCCGCAGGAGGAGAGCGTTGAGCCATAATCCTGGTTTGCATCGAGTCCAGAGCTACCATGCTCGACTTGAATGCGCCGTCCCCTCGGCTCTGTTTCAAATTGGATTCAATTGCCTTCTGCATTAACTGATATCCTCCGCTGCAGGCCTCCGCGTACAGGTGTCGTCCTTCCGTCCTCATCCCAGGTGTCGTGGCGAGTGCCATGATTAATGGCAAGTAAAAGCACCCGCATTCGGGTTGCATTAGTCGTAAGTTAGTGGAGAATATCATAAACATTTACGGTGAAACACGTGTGGAGGAAGATGTGCATAGGTAGATGTGCGGAGGTGGTTGTGCAGAGGTGGCTATGCGGAGGAAGAGTGTTCAAAGGAAGCTGTGCAGAGGTGGTTTTGTAGAGGAAGCTGTGCGGAGGTGGCAATGCGGAGGAAGCATGTGCGGAGGAAGTTGTGCAGATGAAGCATGTGCTGAGACAAGAGTGCGGAAAAAATGCAGACTCCGCTGAAAGAAGCATGACCTTAATCAATTAATTAGTGGTAAACACAGGGGCTATGCTGCATTACAACTATTACCCTTGTTTTGGTTGTGATGAAATTAGTGTGCCAAGACTGTGTGATAAATATTAGCAGGAGCAAACTTTATTCATGAGCTTTTGCATTATAGCATTGAGACTACACAACAAGGAGTTTAAATGTATATGTGACATTATGTTATTAGTCACTTTAATTTGCATTACAATTTTACCACTATGATGTGCATTCCTAGTTAATATTATTGTGATATTTTGCACCTTTGATACAACAATCAAATATACACAAACACTTAGTGATATATGGTTTGAGCCTCTCTTTGCAACAATCCCAACAACCATGGACATAGATATTTTCTAACTCCTAAGATCACACTCCACATGTGCATACTAGACTTAACATGCAACCATACCAAAGGCATAAAAAACATATGAAAAATGGAAAGTTAACTCCCAAGAAATTCATTTAATATGGGTAGTTAAAAAAATCTCCCAAGATTTCCTTTAAACCAAAATCATTACCTTTAAGAGGGCCATTTTATTTTATTGATTCGTAATAAATTATTTCCCATAAACATATAACTTCTATATTCAAGTTTTGTTTATTCCATTTTAATATGTACAACACTTCTCCTCTTTTCCATATTTCAATGTGAACTTTCTTTGGTTGAGATCATCTATTTGAATACTTTGTCCTTATTTTTATGCTCGAATTCTCATTATTTTTATGTTCCATGGATTTTATGAGCTTGTAAAGTGCTTCATTGCAATAATGTTAAAAAAATAATCATAAAGATACCATTTTCTCTATGTCATTTTTTAAATACTAAAAACTAGTGGTTATTTTTCTTTTAAATTGTCAATAATTTATATATTTTATAAATTTATAAATAAAATCATTATAGTTAGCATAGTTCCATTTTAATTATGAATCTACTAAGTGTTAAGAGAGATCAAATTTCTAGAGATACAAACCCTTTTTAAAGTGAAAACTTGAGAAAGATTTGATTCCTCTCAAATCATAGACCTATATTGATTCTTAATAATATTGTTTGTATTTTATATAAATTTTACATCTCTATGTTTAAAAATATTTTCATTTTTATTATATATATATATATGGGTGCTTTGAAATTTTATTAATTATTTAAATTATATACATAAGTTTTATATTTTTAGTAATTTTTTATTTTATATGTAATATGCATAGCATTATATATAGAGAGAGCGCACTCACACGAGTTTGTAAAGTGTTTATTTTGTCTATATCATCTTTTAAATACTAAAAACTAGTGGTCATTTTTCTTTTAAATTGTCAATAAATGACTTTATTAGAATTAGCATAGATCTATTTTAACTATGAATCTATTAAGTGAGGGATCAAATTTCTCTAGATGCAAACCTTTATTTAAGTGCAAACTTGAAAAAAAAATGATTCCTCTCAACACTTGGTAAATCCAAGTTAAGATGGACTTATATTGGTTCTTAATAGTATTATTTGTATTTTATATAAATTTTACATCTCTATGTTTCATTTTTTTTTAAACATATATATGTTTTGTATTTTTATTAATTATTTAAATTTATTTTTAATGTGATATGCATAGCATTATATATAGAGAGAGAGCGCACTCAATACGTGCTTAGAAAAAGAGTTTATAATAAGTATTAAATTTTTCTATACTTATTAAATAAATTTAAAATATAGAATATTAAAATATAACGGTTACTAATATGAATCAAATCTTAATTTATAATTATTATTTATATTTCACACCTTTATATATATAAATATTCTTATTTCTAATTATATGTTTATTAATTAAATTATTTTAAGCTTTTATATGCTTATTAATTATATGTTTTGAAATATTATGATTATTAATTATAATATAAATTATTATTATTTAAATTTAATTAAATGTGATATATATATATATATATATATATATATATATATATATATATATATATATATATATAACACGGTCGGTTATATTATATTCATTTGAAAAAAGAGACACTAATGCTTTGATACAATGCTTTTAATGAGATAAGGAGAGGAACCAGAGCAAAACTGCTTGATCTGTATTTCACTCCTTTTACATGTGACTGATTATCACCTATTTTACATACGACATTTAACTTGTAGATTCTAACATATTTCTCCAACAAAAGAATGCATTTATTGTTCATAGTTCACTAGAATGAACAACAAAACACTAAAAGATGCACTGCTGAATCTAGACACATGGAATCTGATGCACAATTGAATTTGTCTACTCCTTCTGCTCTTGATTGATGGATTTCTCCTCCTTCTGTAAGTGCATGCTGCTTCAGTCATTAGAGCCTGATTTCTCTATAAATCTCTTTCTAACTATCTCACGCAAAGAGAATAAGGCTTGTTCAAGAGAGTTTCTAAGGGAGGTGCATTGGTAATATAAGAACCCCAATTCTGAGGAGCAACACTCCTTCCACCAATTCCGCAGAGCTTAACTTGTTCTAGCTCTGCTTTGAGGGATCTACATTGGGGGTAGTCATGTTTCGAAGCCATTAGGCAGAGGGAGGAAGGGGCAGAGGGGTGCACTGAGAGTTCTGAAAAAGAAACCGCAACTTGGGAAGAGGAGATGCACAAAGAAAGCACCGAGACATAAAGCACCACTAGGTTAGGAGGACAAAGGAGAGAATATGGAAAGAAACTCAGTTTGAGGTTTGCATGCTTGTTGGTAGGATGGAGCTCAAAGGGGAGCAATGAGGAGGATATAAAGAAGGGAAAGAGTAGGACATAATCACAGGATCTCTATGGAGAAACAAGTGAATAATTACGTTCTAACCAAATTACGGAGGGAAATATTTCAAATAGATACTCTTATCCTCTTGGAAATTGGAGCTTTGACCCATAAGGATATGTTGAGGGTTGCTAGAGTGAGGCCTGGAGAGTTATTGGAAAGGGCCATTTTTGGAAATGATTATGTCTAGAATCCTTTCTTGCATGTGATCAGGTAAGGAATCACGAAATATGTTTGATATAAATATCTTCATTGATCCTGGCTTCTGCTTGGAGACTGCGACATGCATTGGTTTCCAATTCTTCCCCCCTGCCATTATTTTCTCTAAGTACGTGATAATAGTAGGCCTCTCCCAGGTTCCTCATTTGATGTTGAATTCGGGAGAAGGTTTTCCCAAGGTCAACATTGTTGGGAATCAAATTTTTGACCATTTGATGAATGAGGATGGATGAATCTCCAATCACTATAGGATTTTTAAAGTTACGCTCGTGAAGGATTTGAGCACCCAAAAGGAAACCATAAGCCTCAACTCTGTTGTTTGTTTCAAAACCCAACCCCCACTCAAAAGACATTGATTCTGATCCCTGATGATCGATGATGAAACCTCTAGCACTAGCTCAACCGAGATTATATTTAGAAGCACCATCAAAGAAGAGATAGGGTTGCTTGAGAGCTTTTAGCTAGTCCTTGAAATCTTGATCTTTCAAATGCACCTTCCAATTGACTGTGTTGAGATAATTACTCAGGGGGAGGCAGGGGATGCGGGGTGATCTATCCAAGACAAAGCTAAACCAAAGTCTCTCTTCATTTTGCAAAAGCTTAGTGTCTATTTTATTGTTACCTTTGGAAAGAATGGTTTCTGTGTAGAGACTCCAAGTTTTGGCCAAGACTTTCCGAATTTCAGGCTTTTTGTTTTGAAATATATATTTACTCCTTGTTGACCAGAGCTGGCAACATAAAAAAACCGGGAGACTAGTCAAAAAGAGTTTGAGCATATTTTTGTTTTTTAAGGGATAAGGATAGCTGGATTTCCAATTGATAAAGAATTCAAATATGCTAAGAGTGGAGTTTGCTTGGGCTTGGAGAGGACTTACCAAGGCTTGCCAACAATTTTTTGAGAATTCACATGAAATAAATAGATGTTGAATGGTTTCCTCTACTCTAGAACAAAAAGGGAAACTTGAAGGGCCATGGATGCCTCATTTTTTTAGGTTATAAGCAGTGAGAATCTTCCCCTTGAGAATTGTCCAAATAAAGACTTTGATTTTGGGGAGAATTTCAGTTTTCCAAACCATTTTCCAGAGGGACCATATGGGCAGTAGCTTGTAACCTTCTTGGAGTATTCCATATCCAGTTTTGACTATATAGACTTTTCTAGTTGGGTTCAATTTGAAACTATCTTGTTGCCTAAAAAGAATAGGGGTCTCTCCCTTGAGATGATGAAGGAGGATGTTCCTTTGATGGAGGAGCTTGGGAGGGACTACGGGGAGATTCCATCCATCCCATGTATTATCTTGTTGATTCCAAGATGATATTTGATCCAAATTTGAAATGCCTTTATTTTGAAGCCAAAGCTTGAGAGTTTGAATGTCCCGTAAGGAAGTGAGAGTAGGCTTACCCATAATGTTGTTTGTCCAAATGTTTATATCTTGTCCTCTCCTTGGGATTTTGGAAGTGTTGGCTTGTATAAGGGGCAAGGATTTTTTTCATAACTTCCAAATTTGCAAACATGGTCTATTAGGAATCTGGGAGGTGAGAAGTTGGTGTCAAGAAGTGTTGATGTATTTATGTTCTAAGACTTGGTTCCACCATGATGCTTCTCCAGATATTAGCCTCCATATGAGTTTTTCTCCCAAGGTTGAATTCATCAAGCCTGGATATCAGAGGGATATTCCTCCTTTGTCATAAGGAGATGTTACTTGGTTCCAACTTACTAAACTGGATTTTTTTGTCTCTGTTTTACCTCCTTTCCAAATGAAATTCCTTGTGATTAACTCAATTTTCTTTTGAATTCCAGCTGGAGCTTGCACAATTATGTATTGGTATAAGGGGAAGGTAGAGAGAATTGACTTAATTAAAATAATCCTCCCTACCAAGATAAGCCATTACATTTTCCATTGCTGCATTTTCTTCTTCATTTTGTTTATAGCTACTGCCCAAACCTCAACTTTCATAGGACTTTTTCAAATTAGAATTCCCAAATACTTGAAATGTGGCCAATTTAATTGGAGAGCAATGCCAAAAATTTGAGAGATGTGCTAAAGGGTTCTAGAAGGGGTGTCCCATCCAAATATGTTGCTCTTTAAATTGTTTAGAAGTCCTCCCGAGGCTTGCGAGAATTGACCTAGAGTGGATTTAAATCTTCTGGCAACAATAAAAGAGGCGCCTCTAATGAGAAATGTATCATCGACGAATTGGGAATGATTCATACTTTTTATTCCTCTACTATATTAAATCCCTGTGATGAGCCCACTTTTCCTGCCATGATCAAGATTTCTACTGAGAGATTCAACCATTATTATGTAAAGGAAAGGGGATATGGGGAAACCTTACCTAATACCCTTAGAGCTTTGAAAAAATTTCCCCGACCTTCGATTGATTAAAGGGGAAATCGAAGGTCTATGAATAGAGGCTTTTATGAGGTTGATGAAATATCTAACAAAGCCTAATTTGTGTAGGACAACAAGAAGGAATGAGTGTCTAACTCTATCAAAAGTGTTAGCCATGTCTAACTTTAGGATGGATCCTTGCTCTTTTCTGGAAAGGCTAGAGTGGATAGCTTCTTGGACTAGTAAATTGTTATTGACAATTTGCCAATTGGGAACAAAGCCACCTTGGTTTTCAGAAATCAGGTGGGGGAGGAGAGTTTTGAGATGATTAGCCAAAATCTTGGTAATGATTTTATAGGAGGAGTTGCACAAAGATATTGGTCTGAAGCTATTGAAGGAGGTTGGCTTTGATTCTTTCAGGATTATAGCAAGGAAGGTTGAATTTGTATTGCCTCCAATTTTGTGCTTTCGTTGAACCCAATGAATCATTTTGAGAAGGTATTTCTTGTTGAGCTCCCAAAACGAGCGATAGAAAGCAATGGAGAAGGCATCCGACCCTAGCGCTTTATCTGGGTGGAGATTCCATATTGTGCTTTTCAGTTCTTCTTCCTCAACTAGTTTTGGAGTTGTGTTTGCCTCATAAGAAACCATATTTGGAGTATGTATTAAGAAATGTTCATAATTGTTAGGCTCTTCCTCTACTGATAGTAATCTTTTAAAGTGTTGATATGACTCCTCTTTGATTTCATCCTGCCCTTTAATGTCTACATTCCCTTCTCCCCTTATCACCTCTATGTGATTCTTAATTCTTTGCACTTTAGTTAGATTATGGAAGAAAGATGTGTTCTTGTCGCCTACATGTATCCATAAACTCCTAGGTTTAATTGTCCAACTTTCCTCTTCTTTCCTATTTATTTGATAAATTTCCTAGTAGAGTTCCTTTTCTTTGGATTGCAGTTCTTTGGTGTCTTCTTCAGTTTGCAACTTTGCTTGGACTTGATCCAACTCTCTTTGAAGCTCAATTTTCTTTTGCTTTGGCTCTTTGTAGTGGGTTCTAACCCATTCTTTGAGAGCATTCCTGATCATCTTGAGCTTGGTTTCCCAAATGTACCATGGCGATCCATTAATACTAGTTTTCCAAGTAAAATGCACAAGTTGCTTGGCCTCATCGATGAAGGACCATAGAGGGTTGAAGCGAAAGGGGAGAGGTCCCAGATTTGTGGACTCACCAAAGGATAGAGAAATAGGTTTGTGGTCAGAGGCCATGGATGAACGGTTCTTGATGCAACTAGATAAGATCCTTAGATAAGACTGACGTGAATTAGAAAGCGGTCAAGTCTTTCCTTTATGTTGCCTGGACCCATTCTTCTGTTGCTCCAGGTGAATTTACTATTATTTGGGATAACATCCATTAAGTTATGTTCCTCTATAATGCTTTCAAGCTTGTCTATGCTTGGATCAGGTAAGAAGGTACCTCCTTGTTTTTCGCCTGCGTTCATAACCAAGTTGAAGTTCCCTCCAACTATTAGACTTCGATTTTCTTCTTCTTCTAATTGGTCTGCTAGGGACTACCAACACATTTCCTTGTCTCTGTAGTGAGTTGGGGCGTAGAGATTGAAAGTAAAAATTTGTTTTCCTGTGTTTTTATTTCTGTTTTGACCTAATGCTGATCCTTGTGAAATCTGATAAGATCCCAAATTTTTTGGTTCCACATATACAAATTCCTCTCGAAGCTCCTTTTGCGCTTATTGCTGCACCTTCAAAGTTCTTTTGTTTTTGGATTATTGATACCATTTCTTCCTCAATTAATTTGGTCTCCTGAAGTAGAAGGAAGTCAGGACTTTCAGATTTAATGAGGCCTTTTATTACATTTACTTTGGAGAAGTGTCTGAGACCTCTGCAATTCTAGGAGACCAGATTCATTAATTACTATGAGATGGGGCGAGAGATCCCTTACCTCTCCCTGTCTAAGTTTGCATGTCCTTGATTCCTACTCCTTTTTCTATATAAGTGTCCATTGGTTGTTGAGTGCTCATTGCCATATCCTTTTGTGTTGCTTTGTCTTGGATTTCCCTATTTGATTTTCTTTTAGATTTTTTGGGATTCTTTGGGGGGGCAAGCGATTCTTTGGATTTATTTCTGGTTAGGATCCTTTCAAAGGAAGGGGAATGGGGAATTAACAAAGGGTGTGAATAAACTAGGAGAGGGGGGGGAGGGTAAGAGGTGATCTGCGGAAACATCTCACCGTCTTCACAAGCGGGAGGAGGGTTAGAATTAGGGGGGGCTAAGGAAGAAAAAGGGTTAGAGTGGGGGAGGAAGTGAGCTCTAGAAGGCTGAGAGAAAGAGGAGATGGGAGGGGGAACATCCAAAGGAGATGGATCAGGGAGAGAGGATGTTGCTGGTTTTGATGATCTGTTCCCTGGTTTTTTACGTCTAGCTATTTCCCATTGGGTTTCTTGAGTTTTTGCGGGCTCTTTTGCTACTCGTTTTGAACATCTATTTGCAAAATGACATATTCATGACATAGCTTGCATTTGAAAGGGAGTTGTTCGTAGTCCAGTTGTTGGATATGAGTCCAATTATCTACCTTAATCTTCACTGCCTCCGATAGTCCCTTACCCAGGTCGACTTCCACACATATTCAAGCACAAGCGTACAAGTTTTCTCTTGGCTCGCTTACGTCTATATATTTTCCAAATGCACTGCCCATTGCTCTTACTAAGTCATCTCCCCAGCAGTGAAGAGGGAGATGGGGGTGATGAACCCAAACTAGGACAACATTAGGGACATCAAGTACTAGATCGAAGTTTGGTGTCCATCTATTTAGGTATAGGCTTCTTGAATACATGAAGTAAGGTCTATTTCTGAAAATTAGGTCACAATCTTTGTTAGATTCAAAATAGAAAGTAAAGTATCCCCTGCCACATAAGTGGATTGAGATTTGACCTTGGGTTTTAGCAACCCAGTTTCTTTCCACCCATTTCTGAATTGTTTTTGGGGAAGGCCAAAGGCTTGTAAACTAGCCAACCAGGCCACGCTCTGCTAGAGAAAGAGTGTCTTTGCGAGGGATCGGCGAAGGCAAATTGATTTCAAAAATTGCATCTAACTTCTTAATGAGCTTGGAGAGGGAAGGGCAATCATGAGGAGGCCCGAGCGAGGAGATGAGGCTGGAAAAGGCAAGGGCAACAACATCAAAAGGGTGTGTAGAAGAGGAGCGAACCCCCTCCAGATCAGACTCTGGGGGGCCATCGGGGAAGGACGCATAGAGAGAAGCAATAACACAATGAGCTCAGAAGCAAAAACACAACACAACTTATATATATCAAAATTACAATACAACAAATAAAATTAATTGATTTACTAATTTTATTATTGTTTTTAATTAATGTCATATTATTATTATTATTATTATTTTATAACCACTACCACACCTCTATACTCAATTGTAAAATACCTCAAAATACAACTATATTTATTATTATTATTTTAATTATTATTTTATTTAACACTTTATAGCTCCAACAAATATTTTTCCATATTAATTGCAAAACAATTATATATATATATATATAAATATTATTAAATACCTCTAAACACAATTAAAACTATACATACCTTTATTTTTTAAATAACTATTATTTATTGTCCTTTCCATTACTCTGTAATTTACTTACAAATAACTTCATCGTAAGTATATTTAAATAATGTCTATGTTGATTTGTCAAACACCAACGATTTTATGATTAGCTTTATAACTTCATTGTAATTATATTTAAATGTCTATGTCAATGATTTGTCAAACACCCCACAATTTTATGCGTAGCTTTATTTTTTAAATAGAGCTATCATTCTTTCTCATTTCCATTACATTGTATTTCGGTACAAACAAAATTCAGGGAATTGGATGCACTTCTAATTCTATGCAAAATATTAACTACAATATAAAATTGATGGAATCTCCTGGTGGCAAGCAAATATGAAGGAGTCACAAAGACAATTTAGAGTAGGTGACCCGGTGGGGAGCGGGGCCATTTTTGTTTGGCCAAGTCTGCACGACACATCCTCTCCTGTAAGTAAACGGTTCCTTTGAGTTTTACGTACGAGGAGGAGCGTCTTAGCTGGCAATTGTTTCTTTGAAAGCCAATGAGGACGTGTTTCAAGAATTGAATCCTGTAACAGGAGCAAAAATGGTTTTTCCCAAAAAGCCCAGAATGACTTTTTACAGATGCACGAATAAAGGAAGCACAGGAAAGGCAGGGGATTTTACTGCAGTTCAGGGCGGTGGAAGAGGCGTTTGCAAATGGAAATGGACAGATTTATGTGCATTTTTATTGAAATCGGAATGGTAATTGTCTGTAAGGGCCCACCAAGTTCTCTTTCGCCTTCATGTCTTGATTTCTACATTCATTCATTCCTTTCCCCCTTTCCTGTCATTGGGCCGGGGAAGGATGCCGCCTCTCCCGTCTCCCGTTGTTTACTTTCATTATTCCTGCTTTTTCCTTTCCTTTTCTATCTAATGCTCCCCCCTTCTCACCCAATGGCATTGCTTCCATGCTGGATCGACGAGCCTCACAGAGACAGAGAGCGCGCGTGTGTTTCCAACAGCTGCATCTAATCTTGGCCTAAGCAATCAGGGAATTGGGTCAATAGGGATAAATAACTTCATGGAATGGGAATTAACAGTTTGTTTGATGATATATCAGAGAAATTAAGAAAAAGGTTGAATCCAGGAAGAGGAGGAGGGGGCGAGGAAAAACAGTTTTGGATGCGGGAGGATAAAGAGAAGGGGAATAGCAGGAGCAGCATGTGTTATGAATGCGATCGGCAATTGGATACTTTCAATCGACAATATCATTGCTGCATCTGCGGTCGTGCGTTTTGTGGGAAGTGCACGCACAGCACAATTCAATTTGAGGGGGAAGGGGAAGGGGAGGAAGAAGAGTGCAGAACTGGAGTCTGCAATTCTTGTTTTACGCTACAAAAGGTACCATTTCAATACCAAGACGGCCACACCCCATATTTCACACCGCAACTTAGTCCATCGCCATCAGTTTCGAGTTTTTTCTCGTGTGAAGATTCAGGTACATGTATCATTATCTATCCTTATCACCCGATTCCTCAATTTTTATCTATCCTTATCACCCGATTCCTCAATTTTTATCTATCCTTATCACCCGATTCCTCAATTTTTCTTCTGCTTATGATGAAATATGCCATACCACTTCATATTCAGTCGGTGACAATTTTTGCTGTTATGTTTTTGTTGGCTGATGCAGGGGACATGTCTGCAAATCTCTTCTACAGTGACAGGTATGTTTTATCCTGTTACACTGTAATTGCTTTATTGCTACATCTTCATCGCGAGGGTCTCTTTTCTTTTATATATCTGATTTTGCCCTAAAGCTCATGCTACATATTTACATCTTTGTAGCAGCGACGAAGATGAATACGACGAGTATCATAAAGATCCCTACATTTCTAAGTTGAACCTTGTTAGACCACCGGAAGAACATCTGGATGATAATATCACAAATCGTGATTCTGCATACCTTCTGGATGAGATGTCTGCTAGCAGTCTTAGCGCTCCAAATTCCGTGGAGCAAGCGAACCCGACTAATGCTTCAAGAAAAACTGAAAATCTGGAGAACGATGAGAGTAGAAAGTTTTCAGGTCATCTAACTGATATACCTTTAGAAAGCGAATTGACAAAATCAGGAGAAGAATCGGATGGTACAGAGAATGCTTTAAAATGCCGTGGTGAACGACCTATATTCCAGATCCCAAGATCAGAATCAGAGCAACGAATGTCGGAATATAAGAAGCCATTTGACATTAACAATAATGCCTCTATATTTATCCCCCCACCACCTGAAAATGAAGATGATGAAACAGAATTCAGTGTGCTAGATGGAGACGAAGATGATGATGATGGGGGCTTGCCATCCTCATCTGACAGCTTCAGTAGTAACGAATATAGAAATAAGGACAAATTGACTGAGGAGCACAGGATGGCTATGAAAGCAGTTGTAGATGAGCATTTTAGATTTCTTGTAGCACAACTTCTAAGGGCGGAAAATATTCCAATTAGTGAGGAGAATGACGCTGAGAGCTGGAAAGTAATAGTTTCTACATTGGCCTGGCAAGCAGCTTCATATATCAAGCCAGACGCTAGTGAAGGAAGAGCAATGGATCCTGTTTGTTATATAAAAGTGAAGTGTGTAGCATGTGGCCACCGCAGTGAAAGGTAAGTTTGTTTATTTTGGTCTATGTTGGTTGAACTGCGCATAGACTCTTATTTCTCTCGCTGAGATCTAGCTTGCTTTTGAAGGCTGTAAAATTTTTACTTTTCTCTGAAATTCAAATCTGTTGAATAACAAGCAGTTTTCTTTGATAGCAAGGTGATTAAGGGAGTTGTCTTTAAGAAGAATATAGTGCACAAGCATATGCCAAACAGCTACAAAAACCCCAGGTTGCTACTATTGGGAGGAGCTCTTGAATATCGACCAGCTTCAAATCAACTGTCATCTCTCAATGCTTTAATGCAGCAGGTAGGCATAAGCTTTGATGGGTTGGTTTATCTGTTCTTAAATGCCTTCGACTTTGAGTTGTTATCGATTTCGTTCCTTCAATGCAGGAAATTGATTATCTGAAAGCAGCTGTGGCAAGAATAGAAGCTTATCATCCTAATGTACTGCTGGTAGAAAAGACTGTCTCCCGTCAAGCCCAAGAATTTCTATTGGCTAAGGAGATATCAGTAGTGTTGGATGTAAAGAGAACTAATTTAGAGCGTCTATCCCGATGTACTGGTGCACAAATTGTTTCTTCTCTAGAAAATCTTACTCCAGCATATGTGAAGCACTGTGAGCTGTTCCATGTTGAGAAATTTGTGGAAGAGCATGCCAGTTTTGGAGATCCCAGGAAAAAATCAACAAAAACCTTGATGTTCTTTGAGGGATGCACAAAGCCTTTGGGATGTACGGTAAGTTTCTGCCATTGGCTTTTTTCTTATCTCTCTATGACCTTTTAAGTCTTGAATATAACTGTAATAATTTCATAATTTGATATCTTCGTTACGGTCCAAGACACGCGGCAGTTGTCTCCATGTTCATTGTATATATTTTGAGCAAACCCATTTTCCTATGTAGTCTTGTTTTCAATCATCTACGGTTATTATGGAGTAGGGATAATGGTAGCAGCTATTGGTTGTTAGAGCACCCAGATATTGTCAATATGATTTGTATATAGGGTTAATTCCTCAATTACCATAAAAAGGAGACAGGTAACACAACACGACAAGAAATGGGAATGATACAGGAAATGTAATCCATAAGATTTCACGTATAAGAAATGTATGTTCTCTATAGTGTATATACTATATAGTATATACCTATTGGCTACACATACAAAATATACAAATATACAATTTTCAAAGGCTGAGACAACCTCCTGTTTTACCACTTTGCATACACACAAAATTTTCTCCAAAAACTCTGAAAAGAAAAGTGAGATGTGGTGATCGAGAATATACGTTTCAAATGTTATATGATGATCCATAAATACGTTTCAAATGTCATGTGATGATCCAGTAAATACATTTCAATTAGGACAAGTAAGTAAAGCATATATTCACCTTTCATTTATTTTGAAGGCCAAGCCTCAAATATCTCCAGTTCGGGGAAGGCCACCTTCTGTTTGTCCACTTCCATGGTGTCTCTATCTGTAAGTTAAGGCTTCGGCATAATGTTCTTGATTAATGGAAGGGAGGTAGACATGCTCAATGTCACGAAACATAGGTATAATGGTGTGGTCATGAGATGATCCCAAAATCCAATACAACTTAACCGAGCACCAATATGATCCAACATAATTCTTAGAAAATAAGGCAATATGAATAGAGGCACTGTGAATGGCTTTTTAATTTTCAGAGAAAATAATATCTCCTGTTGATATTTGTAGCATCTGTCAGATTCTTCTGCACAGGTCTAAGTGTCTAGACGTGCAGAAGCTGCTTAATTGACTCTTAACCTTAGCAATTACTTTAATTATTAAAGTAATTGATTTTTATAAGATAAAATGAGTTAATCTAATAAAATGCAAAGGTTATTTGCGTTAATAAATTAGATGAATCTCAAGTTCTCAACCATTATTCTCAAGCGATGTTGAGACCTAATCTCAACATCACTTTGGAGATGAGGGTTGTGGATTCGGTTAATAACTCAAACTCATAAAAGGAAGGCTAGATTGAGGGAGAAGACACATCTTTTGAGCACAAGACACAATGAGATAGTAAGATCTTAGTGATCAGGTGAAGAAGGAATTTCATCCAGGCGTGTAGAGTTCGAGGAAGAGTGCAATGGGCAGTAAGGGAAGGATCTAGATCAGCCAGTAGATCTAAGGACAGGAGGGTTTGATTAGTTGGATCATTTCTATGTTTATTGTTGTATTTGTATTTTTCCTTAGGGCCATTATCCTAGGAAAGGAGCTCTTGTATGTTGTAAACTATTGTCAACGAAATAGCAGATTTTGAAAGGAAATTTTTTTGTGTGCATGTGTATGAGATTGTTGTTTTAATTTGCTTCCACGATTATTATATTTTACGTGTTAAAATTTTAGCCATACTTTTTATTCAGTAGATTTGTGCAATAATCTCCTATGAAATAATTAGCTAGGCTGCTGGGGTTAAGGAAAATGAACATGGTATGAGAGCTTCATCTTTGAGAAACCAATGTCAAAAAATTGTGAGAATCCATCCAGGTTTAAAGTGAGGAAAGGAGTAGTAGTACAGAGGAGCAAACAACCGTATGCTAAGTTCATATGTGGGGGGGTAGGGTCGTGAAAATTTCATATGCTGCAAGTTGATGACAAATTCCATATGTGCAACAAGGAACAAAGTTGGCTTTAAAAAGTAATATATATATATATAGATATATCTATATATATATATACATACATACATACATATATATATATATATATATAGATATGTAAGGAATCCAATAGCCCAAGCTAGATACCAGTAGCGCCGGCTGAAAACACTGCGAGGGATAGGAAAGAATGCAATCACATGTGTTGTTAGTGCACGGTAGAGAGCTACAATTGTCGTTTGCAGGGATAAAGGTTGTCAGACACAACAATGGGGAGTAGAAAAAGGTCGTAGTAGAGGATGCGAAAAATGGAAGTCACTGCCAAAGTAAGTGAGCCACCTACAATCAAACTAGTCGCAACCTCAAAGCAGTTTCACACGATGGTTGGGTACAAGAGCCACGAAGAAGCCAAAAGTGCATAAAATAACAGAGGTTGTACGTGGTGGTAACATTTAGTCACAAATTTGTCAGCAATGATTGGGAGAGGTCATCCTTTAAAGGGAGAGAGGGAGACCATACCAGTTAGGGTTTGGTAGAAAAAATATTTTTTGTGGGTGTTTCAATAGAGTGAAACACATATCTATAGGAGATTTAAGTAGATCTATATACCAACAACATTTATTCTTGTGGGTGCTTGAAGGACTTAGCACAAGGCAATAATTATCAAATCTAGAGATGGCATTAGCTTGTGTGAGATTGGAGGATAGGTTGGATGGAGCATCAAACTTCTTGTCCTAAAAGGAAAGGGTAACCTTGTTGCTGACCTTTGGGAGATTGTTGACAAGGAGATTTAATCACCAACAGATCCAACACAGTTGGTAGTCCATGAAAAGGAGGACATTAGAGGTTAGCGAGTCATCATGGATGCCATGAAGGATCACTTGATCCCTCACTCGGCAGAGAAGAAGACAACTAGAGAGATGTTCAAGGCCCTAATGGACCTATTCTAGAGCTACTACATTAACATGAAGATGATATTGATGAACAAGCTCAGATTCATCCAAATGTCAAGGTCTAATAATGTTACAAGTTACTTTCATGAGGATCACCCAAGCATGGGATTAGCTTGCAACCATTGGGGAGAAAGTGAAGGACGTAGAGCTTGCAAATGTGGCACTAATGGTTTTCCAAAGTCACGAGAACCATTTGTCAAGGGAATCTGCGCTTAGAAGAAACTTCCCAATTGGGACAGGCTTTGGAATGACTTCATCCACGAGGCGACTCAAGAGGAGCCTAAGGCCAATAGGGAAAGAGATGGAGAGGAGAACCTGGCCTTGGTTAGTATGGCTAAGAAGGGTAGAGGGAAGGGTTCCAAGGATAATAGTGAGGGGGAAACCTCTCAATCAATAAAGAAGAAGGATTTGAGCAAGCTTAAGAGCTTCATTTGCCACAAGAATGGGCACTATCCATCATAGTGTCTAGAGAATAAGGGGAAGGGCAAGTTGCAACAAACAACAACATCAACAAAGGTTCAACTTGATGAGTTTGTAGCGAAGTTTGAGAAGGACTTCTCATTTGTCTCTTGTCTATCTACTAGCACCGTCACCAAGAGTGCTTGGTACTTGGATAATGGTGTATCACATCAGATAACAAGGGTATGCGATCTATTTAGCAATTTGATGGAGAAAGACTCATATTTACATGTGGAGCTTGATAATGATGCCAAGTATGCAATGAAGGGTGTTGGAACCATTAAGTTTCAGCTAGAGTTGGGTGGGATGTTGGAAGCCAAGGACATATTGTTTGTACAATTGCTGCAAAATCTAGTAGGCCTAATGCAAAGGCTCACTAGGTGGGGCCAAACCTTATGGCAATAAGAGAAAGGGTTGCCACTGTCACCTCAACAACCTTTCTATTTCTCTTTAGTGGTATTAAACCACAAGGGAGGCTTCCCTGGATCACCTAAAGGATATCTAATGTGATGACTTAAGGTGATGTGTAAGAGGTCTATAATATGGCCCAAATTATCAATAAAGCCTAGATATTCTATACCAAGGTTCGAATACTCTATGCCTAAACCAAAGATAAGGCTTGATTGATATGCAATAATAAGGTGCATAATGTAGTATAACAGGGCAAAGAAAAGGCCTTCCAATGATAATCAACAAAGAAGAACCAACGCCTTCTAATAGATTCTAGGATTAGGGTAGGAAGTTGATTTTTATGGCTGAAAAGTATGCATAAACAACAAACAAGTGTGATGTCAGCCCTAAAAAGGAGGGATTGACCATGCGCTATGCTAGATTTTGTTTGTATATGTTTTGTAGACGCAATTCCTAAATTATGAGCCCCAAACAACCAACACAAATTCACCTTTATGCAAAAATTTTACCCTATGAACCCTAGTGGCTAACACTAGATGTTTAGGAACAAGGGAAAGAAGAAGAAACTCAATAAAATATTTGGATAATCAGCACAACAAGGATTAGTGCCTTATCCTACAAGGGTTTAATGGAGTTTTCTAGGGCTAAAGTTCCATGTAAAGAATTTGATTAAGGGGGAATGGCTAAGGCATCCACTCTTAAAACCCTAACTATTTTCCTTGTGAGGGGAGAAATTAAGGAATGCATAATCAATATAGGTTTCAAGAGAACAATTTTGCATAATATAATGGGGCAAGATTTCAAAATAGAATTAGCATTTAGTCATGGCACAAAATAGAAACATTACTAGCAGAAATACAATATGCAAAATATAGAAAATAAAGCATGAAGCTTACAAAATTTTCCAAGAAACACGTATTTTAATCCCAGGAAAAATCTCCACATAAAGATCTACCTCCACAACAATTTTGCACCATAAAAGATCACATCTTACCCAAGTAGTGGAATAAGGACTGATTTGCACTCCTAGAAGAGAATAGCGAAGAATGTGTGATGATGAAATAAAATGACGGGGAGTCTCTATTTATATGAGGCTTTTCTCCCTCAGTTTTACAATAATACAAGCAAAAGCCCTAATTACAAGTCTACTTTAAATGTTCCACAAGACTGAGGTTACAAGCCAACATCATAGCTCAAAATCATAACAAAAGATGCCAAAAATGCCCACACACTATGATGTCATCCTCCAAAGGAGCTTTAAATGCCATAAGTGTTAAATGGGCTAATGAGTGCTCCATACTCCAAGAAGTAGATCCAATACCATGGGCATGCCTCCAAAGTGCTTTTTATCAAGATTCAAAACGTCATCACCAAAATTCCCAATGTGACCCTCTTAAGGACAAGAGGGGTGACATGGCACCAGTCTACTCAAGCGGTTGGGGCCAAATAGAGATGTGCCAACACTTCCCTGTCATCTCAAGGATAACGATCATAATCTAGGCTTCAAAACAAGCAACGCCCATCAAACAATGTTAAGACTAGTCTGGGGCCTTCTTGATTCCACTGGGCATATCATCTATAAATCCAACACCAAGCTTCATAGGCTTAGTGTTTTAGCATCTGGGGATACCTTTGAGTGTCAAGTACCATGTGGAACCATCAAGTAGCCCAATGCTTAGCTTTGGGTGGGCAACGCTACATTAACAATGTCATATTTTCTCTCTGGAATGCGTAAAACGACCTCTCATATGTTGCTAAAGAATCATGTCTCCAAAGTCCACTGTTGTTGTAACAACACTAGTCCATTGTTGTTGTAACAACACTTGACAAAATCTTACTCAAAATCAAGTGAAGTCACCATTCACTAGGGACAATAACCATAAATGCATCATAGTGGACCATACCTAATGCTGAGGGCATAATAATACTTCAAACAAGGCTCACCTTCAAATGTCTAACTAGATTAAGTCTCATAAACAGGTCAACTCATGTTAGGGATGGTTAGATGGATAACCCTATTAGGTGTTTCCAACCTCCAAGGGGAAGTGATAGGTCCTAAGTTATCCCATCAATCCATAGGTGTGTGTGAAAATGTTGGTTGCAGAGTGGGGAGGACTTTAGGGCAAGGTGCCATAGCCATGTGACTAGCTAGTGGAGGTCCAACATCCTGTGTGTATAGATGTAAGTAGGGAGCAATCGTGGAGGCATGAGTTATCCCTTTCCTCGGTTTTCTTTTTCAACCCCTCTGGTGCACCTTTTACTTCTTTATTATTTGCTTTGATTGGGATGCATAGCTTAGGAGCCCAAACTTGCTTTTTGAAATTTTCAATTACCTCTTCATGTTGAGTTAGTTTATCGCTCATCAAGGTTGGGACAATACAAGAGTTCTTTTTATAAGTGAAGCATCACATGCTTGAGGAACTGGTTGATGGCTAATGAGGGGGGTAGAGCTCATGCTAGGCTTTTGCCCACGTGCTAATTAAATGTCCTAGCCATCTTTTGCATTTTGTCTTTTTCTTTCAATGTGATTTTCTTATTGTTTTACCTGCATCAACCTCTAGGGCAATTTTTTTTTGGCCCAAACTCCAAGATGAGGATGAAAGGGTGTGCCAATCTGCATGGCTAATGATCACCAACCCAAAGAATGAAGATGAAATAATGGGAAAGATGGAAGGTGGTAAGTATAGAATATCATGGACATGCTACTTTAATAAGAGTCTCCCTAGTACTGCCCTTCCTAAAACCCTAAGGTCTCAAAGGAGGTCCCACTATACTAGAGTCAAAGACTAACCTCCTAGGTGAAGTGAGGGAACAAGAATACATTCAAGATTGGTCAAGCATCAAGTTTGCCCTTTTATCCACATTAGTATGCCCGTAACATTAAGTGAAAGCACATGATTGCAAAATGGTTAAAGTGCCTGCTGATGGATGACCCACCTTCCTTCAAGAAGGAATGCCAAATGGGAGAGGGTTGTTATCACCCCAAGAAACTCTCCTAGTTTGTATCTCGGAGATGCTTGGGAACATTAGAAACTCAACAAAAAGTTGGAAATGGATGAATGGAAGGAATAATTCATATTCAAACCAGATAACCACTTCTACTATGCTTAACTCTAGACATGGGTGAACACCCCTAGACTACAAGGCTTTAGACCACCAATTACTCACAGTTTGAGGATTAAGTGAACATGAAGAATACTAACCACACCAACAGATGCACAAGACCATGTGATGACCGGCTGCAACCAGTAAAGAGGTCTGCAAATCTATTTCCTAATGCACAGACAAGATGACAGCTCTCTGGCACTAAGATAACAGAAACCTGCATAACACATTCAATGATACATACTAGATTCTAACACAGAGGTGGGATGACAACCTCTCAAATGCTAAGTATCAAGAGCACATGAAAAATGCATAACGGGCACAGCCTAGAACAGAGAAGAAGTGGACAGTGAGCAATTAACAACAAAAGAAGCTTTGTATTAGCTAAAAATGAAGACCAGACGCTGCAAGTATCACAGTAGTTACAGTCTCCAGAAGTTGAACCTTACATCAAAACAACAACCATCAACCCCTATTACATCTGTGTTCAGGGTATATATAGAGTTTCATTACAAAATATCCTGCTGTTCCAGGCGTGGAGGGGTCATAATCGACCACCAATCGCTTTAACTGTCTAATGGCGTCTTTGGTGCAGTTTGCCTGCTACAATGAATGAATTTGATGTTCTCTAATGCTCTGCCGTCCTCCTCGAGCAGGTGGAGTGTTGACTGAAAGAAGCTCCATAACTGGTAAATGCCGCGATCTGCTCGAGGTTGTCCTTTTTCCTTGGCCATGCTGTCTCTTGAATGAGGTAGTTGAAGATTTAATACAAACAGTATCGAGACTGGTTATGCTCGTCCTTCAGATGCACAGAGAAACTAAAGAGCTTGGACTTCTTGGCGGGTAGACGATCTGAATGGAAGAATGAGACTGACCGTCTGTTTTCGCAGATTAGCGGAGGAGATCTCCTAGCGGGAGACATCGAGAAGAAGCAGGAGCAGTGAAACGTGAGTCGTTGGATCTAGCAGATGAACGACAGAGATCACTTTGCAGAGGGTGTCGGGCGAAAGCAGGAACAACAAACGTGAGCCGTTGGATCCGGGGCGGGCAGATCCAACGATGATTGGGCGGCTAACGTGTGCGGGCGATAGCGAGCGGGGATAGGCGGGACGGGCGATGAGTGGTATTGCCTGCACTGCTTACGGGGATGGGCGGTAAACGTACAACGGGCGTGCGATACCATTGAACACACGACACGTGGTGGATGGGACAGCCAAAAAACCACTTTCGCCGCTGGTTAACGAGTGGGTAGCTCGCGCGCTCAGGAGGTGCAAACGCCGTCGGATCGCGCGACAAACGATCGGACAGTAGGGAACAATTGTGTGGGTTTCTGCGACGGGAGCCGTTAGATCAAAGTGGCGGAGATCAACGGCTGGGGTTGTAGGGCGGCTGTACGAAGGCGGGTAAGCGTGCGGTCGCGGATTTATAAGGTTTTGAGCGTATTAAAGCCCGAGACTCGGGAAGGGCTTTGACTATGGTTTTGAACGAAAACACGGGAAGTAAAGACAAAGGAGGGTAAGAGAGGTAAAAGGGGAAGGTGAGGGCAACCACCACGAGCCTCTCTTTGAGCACGACCAAGGGCCAAGTTGGCATCCAACTTTAGAGAATGTAGCAAAGCTAACAAGGGCAATCAAAAATCTAATTGGAGCAATAAGTGAATGATCCTGGCATCATGTTAGGTGTTGGTTGTTAGAAAATGTAACTAGGTTTGGTCTTCATAATTGCTATGGTACTTATATTATTGTATATTTCATGTAAAGATCAAAAGATGAAAAAGAAACATTATTTTTCAAGCATGGGTTTAATGCTCAAATTATTTGGTCATCTAGGTCAAGCATGTTCTTCATGTTTCTAGGGTTTATTGAGTCAAAAGAATATTTGTTGTAAGTTAAAATATTGTCTTAGAGTCAAGTCCCATTTGGACTTCGAAAAGAAAGTGGAAAAATAAATTTATTCGAGTCAAAAATGTAATTTTTGCACCTACAAGACCAAGTCGGCCCTGGAAGAGGTAATTCGATCTCCTGGATGTCTATAAATAGAGACAATTCTACTTCATTTGAAGCATCACACAAGCAAGTTCGATCTCTAAGACAAGAAGAGCGAAATTCAAGAGAAGGAGCAAGAAAGCAAGAGAGAGAAAGCAAAGTCTAAGGAAGAAGAAAGTCAAAGTTTCTGCCCTAAAATATGCCCTAGATTCCTCACACGGGTGAAATTTCGATTGGGGGCTGAAATTCTAAAGATGGAGCTGTTTTGGAAGGTTTTGTCGTGAGTTGACTTTGTCTCGCTAGAAGAGCTTGGGAGGAGGGCTTACTTGGGTCTTGTTGGAGGTCTTGGTCTTGTTGTTTGGGTCTTGGATTCCTCATTTGATCTGATTCTATAAGAAGAGAAGAATTTTCCGGGTTTTCCCCTTGGAGGGGTTTTGCCTTGGCTTGGAGCCTACATCTTGTGTTCATTGTCTATTTGTGATCTTCATAATTTATGGTTTTGATAATTGTTTGATTAACATAACATAATAAAAGTAATAAGAAGCCAACATAATTTCACAAGCAATTATCAAGTAAAGAGAAATCACTCTAACTGCTGCCCCTAGCGATTTCTCAACATGGTTTCAGAGCTTAAGGTGAAGAAGAAGGCAACTTGAAGATCATTCTTGTTGGCATGTTGACTACTATGTGTCAATGACCCATAGCAGTACACCCCCTTTTTCGCAAAAGGGATAACGCTTGATTGATGTGTCAGTGCCGTTCAGCTATCATCATTAGTTTGATTTACAAGATGTTATAATGTAAACCCATTCTGTATGTATATGATGTAAATAATCTCAGCAGATCTGTGTCATGTGTGTAATTGCTTAGATAAACCTACTTTTCTGGTGACGATATACATTCTGGGAGGTTTTTGTCTCACCGATCCATTCTCGGATGGTCAATAGAGTTTTCCTTCAGTCTTACCCCAAGGTCGGAGTGGATTTTGTCACTGGGATCTTAGGCGAGTCTTAGTGTTATAGATCGAGTCTATGTAAAAGTGATTTGGGAATAATCCTAACTATTTGGTTAGGTTATTTTATTACAAATTGCTTGGTTTGCTGGATTATATTTGTGTCACAGAAATGCGTAGTCTGTAAGGTTCTATTACAAATGGGTTTTCCCCCTTATGATGTAAAAAATATGAAAATCATGATGTAAGGTCTCTTGAGGGTTGGAAAAATAATTTATCCCCTCATAGGTTAATTAATTAAATTTTCTGGCAAAAAATTAATTAAAACCCTAAGTCAGAAATTTAATTAATTCTAGGTCTTAGATAAATTTAAATTCTCCAAAGGCAAAATTCGTCGGTCCTTAAAAATTAAATTTTAAGAGGCCCAAGGACTAAAGTAAATGAATTATTTTGCTAAATTTTAAGCCTTTGGTCTCGGGGGTTAAGTCAAAGTCAATTTTTTGGGGAAATTAACTCAAAATTTTTATTTTTGAGTTAATTAAAATGAATTTAATTGAAAAATTCGAATTTCCTCAAAAACTAAATATTTCAACAGATGAGATTAAAAGAAATTTTAATCCTCATCAACGGTCGAGATTGCTTTGATGAGGATCACTCAAACTAGCCGTTGGAGGATTTATCTTTAAAATAGGAAGTCATTTGTCAGTTGAGGCATCCGATCTCTGAGTCGTGTGGTAAGCAAAAAGTTCTTGTGTAATTTTTTTTGAACAATAAAGAAAGACTTTGGGGTTAAATTTCGCTGGTATTACTTTTCATGGGAATATTGCAAGATGTGTTGTTTTCGTGCATAATTTTTTTTAAAGCCATTAATTTTTATTTTTGAGTTAATTAAAATGCATTTATTTGAAAAATTTGAATTTCCTCAAGAATTAAATATTTTGGCGGATGAGATTAAAAGAAATTTTAATCCTCATCAATGGTCGAGATTGCTTTGACGAGGATCACTCGAACTAGTCATTGGAGGATTTATCTTTAAATAGGAAGTCATTTGTTAGTTGAGGCATCCGATCTTTGAGTCGTGTGCCAAGCAAAAAGCTCTTGTGTAATTTTTTTTGAACAATAAAGAAAGACTTTGGGGTTAAATTTCACTGGTATTACTCTTCATGGGAATACTGCAAGATGTGTTGTTTTCGTGCATAATTTTTTTAAATCCTTTGATGATAGCTTCTGAAGAGTGATTTGAGTACATGTATCTTGTTCAGTCATTGGGTTTAAATGATAATTTAAATTTTGAATGTAATAGTAGGTATCTCTATTTATCTAAATTTTATTATCATTTTTCGCGCTATTTTGATGGCTGGATTGAGTTTTGTAGGAAAATTTTGATTTTGGATCCTCGGGCATTAAGGGAAGTTTTCAGTTGGACTAGCCAGTTCTCGATCTGTGTTTTCTGAAGAACCTAGTTAAAATAACTCCGGGCTTATCATAATACTTTTTAGCGGTGATATACGAAGGGTTTTGAGCTAAGCACCTCCTTTAAAAAATTAAAAAATTTATTTTTTGTGTGGGAAATTGATAGATCTGGCTGTTGAGAGTTTTAGATTATCAGATCTAGGAGCAAAGTTGGACTCATACTCCTCAGATCTGATAGATCAACCATTTTTGTGCATAGATTTGTAAATTTTTTTGGTTTTCTGACTTGGGTTTCTGAGGTTTTATTTATTTTTGTATATCTGGGTTCTGGGTGTTCTTGTTTTCAGGTACAAGTTGCAAATCTGAAAGTGAAGTTTGATTTGAAGCCAGATTTAGGCCCTGGAGGGTGAGATCTGGCCTCAAAACCATTTTTGCAGGGCCATTGTTTTTGCAGTCCAAGGGTTTGAATTTTTTTTTTAATTTAATTTTTTTATTTTTTGAATTCTGGAAAATTTGATAAATCTGAAGCAGAACATATCAACTTAATCATAAGTTTTTAAGGGTTCATTGAGATACCATTTTCCTCTTTGTCTGCTACTTTCGAGATTTCTTTTTCTCTAAAAAATTTTGAAATTGTTTTTCAGTTTCGTTGCCCGAGGTTTCTCCTCATTCTTTGCTTCTTGAGCCTGCTACCATCATTCCTTGCTGCTTGGACCTGCAATTCGGCTTCATGTCCTCGCAAACCTGCAATAAACCTTGCATTGCTGCCCTTTTCTCCTTCGATCTTCAAAACTGCATTCTCATCTCCTTTGAAACCTTTCTTTGCATTTCCTTTCGGTCTCTCCTCTCTGTAAACCTGTGATTTCCTTATCAAATCCAAGTGTTCCACTGCTCTGCCTGCAAACTCCCCTCCATGCCGCAGCTCCCTCGAGCTCCATAACCCACATCTTTTTTCTCCCCGTCCGTCAGCCTTCTACCCTCGTCCTTCACTGCCATCGCTCCTTTCCTTCTCTCAGCCCCTCGCTGCTGTCGAAGCCTGCATATCTCCGTCTTCCTCACTTCCGCCATCAGAGCCCGAAGTTTTATCTTCGTGGAGCTTCATTCTCACCGCCTGCAAGCAAACCCAAACAATTGATTTCCTTTTCCTTTTTATTTGTTTGTGTGTGCGTTAGGGTTAGTTCCCTTTTAGTTTTACAAAGTTTGATTTCATTTTTTTGGGTTAGACTTTGGTTAAGTTCTTTTTGTGTTTTATTTAAAGGAAAATATTTTCCTTTTTTGTTTGTTTGTTTAGTTTTCATCTTTTTTCTTGTTTAGTTTTTGTTTAAATTAAAAAAGGAAAAAACTCAAAATTTTAATTCAATTTTAAATGTTTTTATTGAGTTTGATCTCTTCTAAAAATTGAATTTCATTTTTTAGTTTTGCTTTTCCCCTCGGCTTTTGAATTTTTTTGGAAAGCAAAAAACTAAACATTTAAAAACCTCAAAAATTTCATTTTATGTGATTAGAAATTAAACCAAAAGATAAATTTTCACATTAAAAGATTTTTTTTTTTTTTTTTTGGTCTTTGGTCCATTAAAAAATCTAAAAATTATTAAAGCCTTTTGATTTGTTTTACTTTGGTCACATTAAAAAAAATAAATTAATTGATCATTTACCGCATTAGTCTTGCTTCATAAAACTTAGCATATCGAAGATTTTTACGTAAGGAATAATTAAATTGTTAATTTAAAGTTCCTTCTTGGTGTCTTTTCGGGCTAAGGGTAAAATCTATAAGAGAAAACTTTTGTGGTATTGAACACTTTAACTTCTCTATAGTCACACACCTATTTTTTTTTTTTTTTTTTTAAAGTGTATCTAAAGATTGTCTATAGGAAAGTGGTAAATTTTCCTAGATTTGGGTCACTAAGCATAAATCATTGTAATTCTAGGATTGTGAATTGATTAGCATTTAAATTTCATGGTTTTTAAAAGTATTTGGATCTCTAAAAATTTAATTGCTAGAATATTTTGTATCTATTGAAATTGATCGTCATTGCTTAAATTATTTGATGTTCATTACATGTTAGATATTTTGCGAATATTTTCAAGTAACTGTTAAAGTACTTTGTCGTTGAATTTTAATAAATTGCGTATCTTTGTTTCCTAAGTTGAGTATTTTTTTTGAGCATCTGTTGAGATTGATATTAAATTGCAAAGAAGTTTTTTTATTGTTCTCTTTGAGCTATAATCGTATCAAAAAGATTTGAAATAAGCTTGTGGTTTAATTCTAATATTTTCAGGGGTTTAGTTTAAGTCTTCATCTAGTAAAGTGAACATTTCATTTTGGTAATTGAGGGCTTTTGCGACACAAGTGTTTCTAATCCTCGAGTCTAACTTTATCTCATCATATAGTGCATTTACATATAAGTTAGCTTTGCATAAATAAATTTTACTTCCAAGCATAAGCTTGGTCGATAGAGAATTAGGTATCCATCCATCTTTGCTTGAGAAGCTTGCTTTTAATAGTACTTAAAACGATGACCTTGCAGTCGTTAGAGCCACAACTCTCTACAGGGCCGGAGGCACCGAGTATGTTAGATTTTCAGGAGAGGTATCGTTAATCACACCTTAGTGTGCTTCACCTTATCTTTTCTCTACCAATTACTACGAAATTAGGGTCAACGTAGAAAGGATCAAAGGATTCAAAAAACTTAGATAGGCATTTAACTAAAATTAACCAAGATTCTTGCATCTCACACTAGCTTTAGGATCTGCATTTGATATAATATAGTCATTCATCTAAGTAGCAGTTTCTAATCGATTACTTGGTCTTAATTTCCCTAGCAAGATCGTTGATTCCATAAGGTACTGGTATCAATCGTTTAAAATCTAATCAAATCCTATAAGTCTTACTAAATCTTAATCAAGTACTTGGTTGCTTCACTGTGTCTCTCGAACTGGTTGGTTCTCAACTAGTTCTTCTTTATTCCATTTTTCCATAGGGTCTACCCCCCTTAGCTTGCTGTAGGGAGACGACTTAAACAGAGAGATTGGGGATCAGGGTGGCAACCCCCGATCTGAGCTGTTGTCGTGGTGCCTAGACATTCTGTGCGACAACATGGCACAAGAAGAAGACTTTCATCAAAGATACCTTGAAGGACATTATTTGCTGGAAGGACACAAGGAAAGACACTAGGAAGGATATAAGGAAGGACATAAGAGAAGGATACAAGGAGGGATACAAGGAAGAGGACTAAAGGTTCATCTTGAAGGAAGGCTACTACTCCTCCATTGAAGGATTTTTATCTTGAAGAAGAACATTGATCTCTCTCTCTTGGAAGATTATGATTTTGAAGGTTCTTTGGAAGACAAGGAAGCATCAAGAATCCTGGGAACATCATCTACGCTCTTTGAAGCAGCTTGAAGACACTATTGTTGGAGGCATTCTAGAAGTCATCACTCTAGGGCATCTTTGAAGTTTCTTAGATGTCTTGGGAACATCAAGGTATTTGAAGATCTCTTTATCAAGTTAGACACTCTTATATCAAGTAAGTACTACATTATACTCTATGGCTCAATCTTCAAATCAAATGACTTCATTTTGTGAGGAAGGCAATAAGCTTGATGGGTCAACAAACTTTCAAGCATGGAAGGAAAGAATGGATTTGATAATTGTAGAAAATGAAGTCATGGACCATGTTCTAGGGAAAGCGGCATAACTAGAGAAAGATAAGTCTCAAGAATGGGCAAGTACATGAAAGGAGAAGTGAGAGCTCAAAGGATTCTCATTGAATCCATTAAGGATCATCCTAATTCCTTTTGTTGCAGATTTGGGCACATCTAAAGCAATATATGACAAGTTGGGAAATTGTGTTCGGTAAGCACTACAGGTAAGAAGATATCTCTAAGGAATACGCTTTACAAGATAAGGTTATCAAAGGATGAAGACTTGACCTCTTATCTCTAAAAAGTCTCACAATTAACGGATCAATTACAAGGGTTTGGAGAAGTTGTGTCTGATTCTGAACTAATAACTTGTATACTTAATGCATTACATCCTGAATGGAGTAGCTTTGTGACAAGCATTTATTCAAGAAATGACACTCCGAACTTTGATGAGATATGTTCTTTATGTATGATAGAAGAAACAAGAATAAAGGCAAAATGATACCAAACCAAACGAAAAGTCTCAAGCTTTTGTTGCTAAAGTAAAGAAGAAGAAAGAGAAGGTTGGAAAGTTTGAGCCTTGTCAAATGAACATCAATCAACCACAAAGAAATCTTGATATGTCCAAGGTGCAATGCTTTGGATGCAATGAATATGGACAATTTAAGAGAGATTGTCCCGAAGACTCGCAGAACAAGAAGAACAATAAGAGGAAGGAAAGAAGTGGAGCACATACAACTGAAGAAAATGAAGAACTCGAAAAGAAACCCGAAGAATGAAGACACCAAGGATCTATATTATTGAAAGTTTCCCCCACGATCAAGTTTGATTACATTATGTTTTCTTTTTCATTTGAAGATGGTAGTTATAATAACATGTACAATTGTAGAAGTTTGGTTTTTAAAGCAGGGCATCATGGAAAGAAGCATAAAGCATTGGAAGGATTAGAGTCTACACTATCAATGGCATCTCATTAGTAGCAGTCGACAAGCGAGGATAGAATATTTTGGACCTGTTGACCATGTACATGTCAACAGTCCAAGAAGCAGAGTATACAACAATGGAATAATTTTTTTGAGTCAATATCATCATTATAATCCCAAATTCTGCTTTTATAATGTAAAAATGATTCTAGTATGAATATTAAGCCATGTAACAACACCTAGGTAAGCCTATGATTCTTCTCAAAGGGTTTCACTCTAGGGAGTTTTTTAACCTCACCAAATTATCTGTGTTTGTAAACACAGATAATTGGCAGAGTTTTTCTCCCAAATATACCCCAAAGCTAGGTTGGAGCTCATTAACAAGGTCTTAGGTGAGTCTTAGTGTTTATTGAGTCTATGTATTTTATGATATAGATCATGTGTCTTGTCGCAAAATTTGGTTGAATTTTAAACGATTGATCAATCATTTAAGAGTCTATGAGTAATTTCCCCTTCGAAGGGTTGAATTTGTAATATCTTGATGTAAAAGTATTATGTAGGAATATTTTTTGGTGAATGTTCCCCATAATTAGAACACCATTACCAAAATATTTTTTGGATACACTTTGAGGGTGGACAATTATTTAATCCCCTCGAGTCTTTTAATTTTAATTTCTGGCAAAAAATTAAAAAATAAAATTAGCCAGAAATTATCCAAAAGATAAGATGAAAGCAAAATTAATTACCCTCCAAGTGGAAAATTCATCAAAAATTATTTGAGGCTATTTTCAAAAGGAAAATTCAAGTCAAAAATAAAATACCTCATTTCCAAGGCAGAAGAACCCAGTCCAGAAATTTGTTTGGGCCAGAGAAGACTATTTCTCAGCCAATTGAAGTTTTTGGACCAAGCAATTAAGAATTTTGCACAAGTAACAATAATTCTATTTTTTGAAGGTCTTCCAGTGGTCCAAAAGTCAAATTTTGATCCTCCAGCATAATGAACAAGGAAGATCGGATTTTTTTGGAGATTTGTGCCAGCTAATCAAGGGATCGAATTTTTTCATCAGGGATCAATCCATGGATCAATGCAACTAGCTGTTATTTCCACTTGGAGGGGTTAATCCCTCTCATTTTTTCTATATAAGGAAGCTTTCAAGCTCCTCATTGTAACTTGATCTGGAACTGGATTAAATTTTGAATATTTTTAATAAAAGTCTTTAGGGTTTCAATTCAAGGTGTCTCTCACTTGATGATTCATGGTATGTGTTCAATTGATCTTAATGCTCTAATTATCTTCCACTGAAGATTATTGTTTCATAGCTAGTGGTTGGATTATCTATTAACACAGGTATCTTGCTTTAGGTATTGGGCTAGAGTAAACACATTGAGGCTGGCAGATCTAGCAAGTATCTCTAGATCTCTAGTTTTCTTGTGTGAATCAAACCCTTTGAAACCAATAATCTATCTTTTGTGTAGAGATCTTCAGATATTCAGCCCTTGGGCATGCCTCAAGTTCATGGACTTTAAGGTGATCACATCTTGTTTGGACTCTGAGCTTATCTAACGATTATTGGTGAAGGGTCTTAGCTTGGACATTAAACAAAACTATTTTTCTCACTTATTTCCAAAATCTACTTGGGCTATAAATGAATTATTTGCTAATTAGAGCTAATATTTCATTGTAGATTATTGTAAATAATTTTTGAATATTTTTCTACTAACCCTTGGATATTATTTTTCTTGTTTTGTAAATAATATTTTGGGGTTTTATTTTTCTTGTTTTGTAAATAATATAAGAAGATGCTGACACTTGGCATCGACATGTTTGATCCAGTTGGAGACCATTTCTTGTGCCCAAGAGGCACCTTGGAGCACCACTTCATGTTTTGCTTGGAAATCAAGGGGCAACTCCCTTGATCATCATTTTGGGAGCCCTCATCTTCATCATGGCACATTGAGGAATCATCTAGGTCTTCCAATGACTCTTTGCACCATTAGCTTATCATTTTGGCCTCATTAAGAAGGTTAATTTTACACATTTGAGTTATTTGGTGGGCTTGCCACCAAAGTTATTGTTATTATGCAGATTAAAACATTTTTAGGGGCTTCATTATGCTAATTAGTCCATTCGAACTTGTGAGAGGCTCGTATAAATTGAAGGAGAGCCTCATTTGTAACTCATCATCATTTGGATTGGGATTTTCTCTTGTAAAAGAATTCAACCCTGCAATTGAAAGACGAAATTGGATGTTATTAATGCATTTTGGTCTTTAGGATTTTCACTATCTTGTCTTGGAGCTTCTAATTACAATTGTGATGGATGGATATACTCGCATTACCTTGTAAGTGTGATTTAGTGCTATATCTTTATGTTGTTACATGTCTAATGTATGGAATATCTTGTCATAATCTTGTATGTGCCCTAATTTGATGCGAATTCATGAAAACACTGGATTATCGAAGTATTTCATGCATTACTCATTAGATAATGTGAATGAATATTCCTAAAGGCTTGTTTAATCTTGCATCCTCAAATCTCGATCATTTCCTGCCAAGCGAAGTATAAAAACCTATTGTAGTTGAGTCGCTGCTTCTTTAGGGTTAGCAAAGAGCTGCATAGGTTTCCTTGATAGAGTGAAGATATTGCATTAAAGGAAATCTTGACTCCATTTCTCCCAATTGGTAAGGCACTGGTCCTAATCCTAGTTGATCAACCTAGAACCATTTTCTTTTCACCCTTTTTCAATTTTTTGGCCTAACCCTAGAAGGTCACCTAGGGCCTAGTGCGAATTGCATTTGAGAGGTCCCCTTGGGGTGTGAGTTGGTAGGCTACTGTGCTATGGTTTCCTCTATCTCCCCTCAAAATTTGAAGCATTTCCCATGGCTAGTTTGAGAGAAATCTCAATCCCTAGCTCCAAAATCGATTCTATCCTTGAACTTCTTTGGTTAGTGGCATTCTAAAGGTCATTTATTTGTGAAAACTCGAAGGAAGTTAATAATTCATTGACCTTTCTCATCCTTGCTTGACCTAGATATCTCATTGAAGATCACCCTCTAGCCTTAGGCCTTGCTTTGGTGTTTCCCTAAGTCTCTCAAGTGGTTACAAATCTTCATACGATGATCATTACACAAAACCCTAAGATAGATCTTGCCTCCTTAGGAAGCCTTTAGTCTAGGAGTATCCCTTGTAATTGAATAACCTTTCCTCCTAGGTCTAGGTCTCCTCATGAGTCATAAACCTTTCTTGGAGAGCCATTAGTTTCCCTTAGAAGAAATTGAGCCATTATTTGAGCCTCTCCTTTGAATGGGCTTCAAAAATGACATCACACCTTGCCATTGATCCTATCATTCTAGTGATTTCCCTTATACTGGGACTCCTCCCATTGGTGAAAGTCTGGAAAGAGTAGGGGACGTTGATTGAGGTGACATTTGGTCTTTTTCCCATCGTGTTCATTTGGTCTAGTAGTTGTCCCTTAGGTACCCCTCCTAGATTGTGTGGCAACAATACCCTACAAGGCTATAACTAGACCAAGTGACAATAATGAGATAATAGTCCACTGGCACCATAACTACTACCACCTGCTGTTTATGGAATTTCGCCAATGGGGGAGTCCCGGTATAAAGGTCACTTAATAGGTATTCTAGGTTTTAAATGTATGAGGTAACTTAAATGTAATGTCCCCAATTTTTGGATTGCCTTGTGGTGAGATTAAGAGGGATTTCTAGAGCTTATATCAGCCATGTCACGGGAGTAGGATTATATTATTGGCGGGCTTGAAGTGTAGGTTTTAACCCTGCACAAAAATTACCTACAAACAAATTCTTAAAATAGAAAAATAAACAATGGTGAGAACATAAAACAAATATACACAAATTTTCTGCTGGATCCCAAAACTGAGACTACTAGATTGATTTTTCATTATATTCCTTTCAATGTTACAATACATATATATACATGCCAAAGCATTCATAACCCTAATACATAACCCTGGATTAGAACATAACTGTAGTTCCCTTGACCGGATCTACAAAATACCATGGGCAGAAAACCATCATGCCCAAAACCTTGTGCAAAACCCATGCAGAAAACCATGGGTAGTAGGTACACCCACCATCTATGGGTCCACCCCCCATCCTTGGGCCCGCCCAACTATTATTGGGTCTGCATAATTCTTTTTCTTTTTCTTGGGGCGCTACTCCGGATCCCGTGCAGGGGGGGCTACTGCCCCCCCTACAAACACCCTGACAGGGGGGCTGCTGCCCCCCTTGTGACCCCCCTGCTGCGCCCAATGCAACATACATTGCCTGAAGCTAGTTGTGGAAAGAATATAACACACACCCAACATTCTCCCGCTTGTTGCTTTCTTTCCACACAGGGGGTCACAGGGGAGATTAGTCATTGGTCCATGTTAAAATTGGCAACTAGGGCCAAACTCCATGTGGGTCATCTTATTAATGGCAGCTGATATTTTTCTTGGATCCCTCTTATCGAGGGGTGTAGGATTGATCTAAAGATCATCTAATTTCGATAAGTATTCCTGGAGATATGAATTTATTTGTGTTATGGGACAATTCGTCAAGGTCGGCCAACAACCAAATAAACCCCACATGTGCTCAACGTTTTAGTATAAATAGAGGTTCCTTGAAAGTCATTTGGACACACACTTGGGATCTCTTCGTCTCTACTTGTCTTTTGGTTTTAGTAGGAGGAGAGATCCTAAGGGATAACATTGCCCTAATCTAGAGGGAGTGCCCTAGGCTCTATGCTGCCCTAATATAGAGGGAGTGCCCTAGGCTCTATGCTACCCTAATGAAGAAGCCCTAGACACAGGAGGAAAGGGAGATCTAGCACGGTGAAGGAAGCCCTAACGCTGCCCTATGAAGAAGCAGTAATACGTAGCCATGGGGGGTCTAAGCAGAGACCGTATCCACTGTCCTAAAAGGCACCTATACGCAGCCCTAAGGAGAGAGACCTATGTGCTGTTCAAAAGAACCTTAGCCATAGTCATGAAGAGGTTCTATACTACCCTAGCCGCAGTCCTAAAGAGGGTGGTTTAAGCCGCAGTCCAAGAGAGGAGATCCATGCTCTTATACACTGCCCCAACCTACCCTAACTCGTTGTCTTAAAGAGTGCCCTAACAACAGTCAACAGAGGCTACTTAGCCGCAACAAGAAGGGAGTTGTTTAGAGGATCATCTATACGCAGCAAGGTAAGACCTAAACGCAGTCATACTACACTGTTTTGGAAGGGTTTAGGACAACCCTTAGACGCAGCGACAAGGAGACTAAGCCGCAGTCTATACATAGCCTAATGCAACCCAAAGATGATGACTGGATGCCCTAGCAGCAACAAGAAGAGACAACAAGGCAATGCCATTCAGGACAACATGGAGAGCTTAGATCAAAGACCAAGTTGTTGTTGAAGAGCGGATTAGTATGAGGACTGTTCGAGGGTGCAAACAAGTCCTGAACAGGGCTGTCTCAAGGATCAAGGAGCTGTGTGTATGGCTGTTGAGACCAGCCCAAAATCAAGATAGTTTGGACTGCAATCAAGGGGTTTTGAAGTGAGTTGTAGATGACAACTATATACTGTGATAGGCAGCAAGCCTTATCACCTCAGTCAAGAGACAACGTGGATAGGCATGGGGCAGATCTGTGCATAGTATTGTGATAGGTGGCTGCATGATGAAGGCATATGGTGTTGTATAGTGCAGCCTTGGGACAACAATGAAGCTGGATGGAGCAAGCAAACGGGACAGCTGTATGGCAAGCGTGGAATGGCAATGTCACTAATAGTGGGACAACATTATGGTACATGGGACAACAGTGGTAGCATGAGGTCCAATAATTGAGTGCAACATGGTGCAACACGGAGAGGTGCAACATGTGGACAAGATGCAGCACAATGATAGCTGAAGGAGTCACCTTGGAGACTCAGTTGAAGCAGCTTGTCTTCAATTGATCTCATGTAGAGATGATCTATTCTCTTATCTTGAAAGTGTAAGTGTTGACTTCGGTTGAAAATGTACTATCTCTCTCTCTCTCTCTGCTGAACTATTGAATAACATATAAGAAGAATTGATCAAGGGGTTCCCCACATTGGGGTTTGTCCTTGGCTAGTGCCACATCTTGTGTCTCTTGTATTGGCTTGTCTTCTGCGATTTATATTTATGTTCTATCTGCAGTTTACTTTAATGCTGATGTGATTTCTAATCTGGAAAATATATTGAGCTAACTGTGAAAATTGAAATAAATTGCTCTAGCATAGAACATACCTAAAATTAACATGGTATCGGAGCTGAGGTGAAGACAAAGCCCAAGCAAGAGTGAAAGTGCAATCACCGAAGACAGTTGGGAAAGGATCAATGGATTCCTCATCCCTCTTTTAATTCACCAAGGGTGAAGTCGAAGCAAAGAAAATTATCAGATTGGCGGAGCGGAAGTTTCTGATGGTCTTTGTCTACCTGAAGATCACTTCTATGGGAAGTCCGGAACTAAGGGTAGAATGAAAGGCAGATGCCTTCGTTGAAATAAGTTTGGCCATTATGCGAAGGAGTGTCCCATTGGCAGGGACACATCACTTGATGATGATAACAATCATTCTAGGGACATCTTCAATGATCAGAGGAATGATAGGTAATGCAGGTCATCAAGGACACGACCGACTCTTCAAAGAAAGAAAGGAACCCTTGGTATGAAGAATCAAATGTTGTTTCTGATAAGATAAAGTAGTGTTATCTTGTATTGGCCCTCTCCTTCAGATTCTTTGGGAATCTGGCTTATTGATTGTAGTGCTTCAAGGCACTCCATTGGATAGAAGGGTGCTCTCTCTCTAATTTGGTAGAGATGGAAACATTCGTGGGATTATACTTGGAGCTAATGCCACCTATCCCGGAAAGGGTGTTACCCCTCAATTGAATGAGGGTAACTCGATTCATCTACAAAATCTCTTTTATGTCCCTGATCGTAAGAAGAACCTAGTGTCCATTTTGGCAATGGAAGTCAAAGGTTTCAGGGTGGCATTCATCGATGGAAAGGTACGTGTTTGAAAATAGAATTTTCAAAGATGCTTTTACTCATGGGTTCAGGATTGGCAATTTGTACCAAGTTGCAGGATGGTCCATTGGGGACCATGTCAGTTGACACATCTCATCTATAGCACCAGAGGTCTATTATAAGGCCCTACCCGTTGTCAGTCAGATGGCAACATGGATGCCTGAATTCTAGAAGAGCATGAAGGTACATGTTTGAGATTTACCGAAGGAAAATCTTACAAGGGGACCATTCCCCTCATGTAGCAGGTCCACAGGTTTGGAACAACCCGAGGGGTTTGAGATTCATGATCGGGAATCTCATGCGTGTAGGTGGAAGAAAGGCCTCTATGGCTTGAAGCGAAACACCCCGGGCTTAGTATGAGAGGATTGATAGCTGCCAGATGAAGCTGAGATTCGCTAAGAGTGAAGCTGATCCAAACCATTGTTTGAAGGTTGTGGATAATAGACCTCTCATACCGGCACCTTCTGAGAACGACCTATCTCTGATAGGTGCAGACCCTCTCACTTGCAGAAGTAAGAGGGAGTTGGATTCCAGATGTGGAATGGTAAACTGCAAGCCCGTGACTACCTCGAGGATCTTAACTTTCAGAAGTTATATGGTGATGATGTCGGACCAGATTTGGGAAATGCCTCTGAGTTTCACAAACTCATTTGCATTGAAGTTCTTGGTGAATTTCCGTCCGGATATATGTTTTGCAGTTAGCATGGTGAGCTCATATTTGGTTGAGCCTCACTAGATTGGTGCCAAGAATCTTCTGAGATATCTTCGGGGCACAATCTCTCATGGATTGAGATACACTGCCAGAAATATGAAACTGCATGATTATTCGAATGCTGATTGGGCAGGCAGTGTGGAGGATCACTAGAGCACTTCTCAGTGCTGGTTCTCTTTGGATTTTGCTTCGATATCATGGATGAGCAGGAAGCAGAAGTCGGTTGCTATAAGCACCGCCGAGACCGAATACATAGCTACGAGTATGATCTCTTGTGAAGCTGCCTGGTTGCGGAAGCTCTTCAGTGAGCTGTTTGTACACATGATGAATACCATTGTGATTCTCTGTGACAACCAGGGGGGATTCGATTGTTGAGGAATCCCGTATTCGATGATTGCTCCAGTAGATAGACATCAGATACTACCTTATATAGGATATGGTAAATCGATGAGTGAGGAGGCTCCATCGCATTGAGACTGATGTACAGGTCACAAACGTTTTGTCAAAGCCCCGGGAAAGGTCAAATCTGTGACTTTCCCGAACGACTTGGAGTCGTTGAGAGACCTTCGTATAAGGGTCCTGCATGTTGCATGCATTGAGCTCTGGGAGCTCTGGAGGGCTTGGGGTACTTAATGGAGCAACACACGACCATAGGGCGACTCGCACTCCCCTAGTGGTGCGTTGTGTACAAGGTGAATAGCTCAACCTTCCCTGTGATACCTCGAGGCAACTTTGGGACAGGATGATTCGTTCTCCTGTGAGCCAGGATGATTCGTTCTCCTGTGAGCCAGGATGATTAGTTCTCCTGTGGGACAGGATGATTAGTTCTCCTATCGAGGCATCCTACCCATGCAGTTTAGGACTCATGGGAAGTACCTCTCATCTGATCAATGAGTAGGGAAATGGGGTTCGGGACCATAGTAGTACTATCGATGGACGCATCGTTGTATCTACTGTACTCCCTATGCTAGGATTACTTCCAACTAATCTGGGATCAGTATGAGTGGTTTGAGACACTCTCATGTGATATTGATCTGGGATCAATATCACTTCGGATCAGTAAGAGTGGTATGACACACTCTCTTCATATGAAACTGACTTCGGGTCAGTAGAGAATGTTATGAGACATTCTCGATCAATTCTTCTTCTTCATGGTTCAGCAAAGCAAAACTGATCAGAGCTCAGCAGAGTAGAGCAGAGGAAAGCTCAGCAGAGCAGAACTAAGCATAGCAGTGCTGAGCACTGATGGCAGAGATAGTACAGTTGGACATATGGATCAGCGGATGGAGTTCTCCCTAGTTGAGAGGGAGTGTTAAAATTGGCAACTAGGGCCAAACTCCATGTGAGTCATCTTATTAATGGCAATTGATATTTTTCTTGGATCCCTCTCATCGAGAGGTGTAGGATTGATCTAAAGATCATCCGATTCTGATAAATATTCATGGAGATATGAATTTATTTGTGTTATGGGACAATTCGTCAAGGTTGACCAACAACCAAATAAACCCCACATGTGTTCAATGTTTTAGTATAAATAGAGGGGCCTTGGAAGTCATTTGGACACACACTTGGGATCTCTTCCTCTCTACTTGTCTTTGGGTTTTAGTAGGAGGAGAGATCCTAAGGGATAACGCTGCCCTAATCTAGAGGGAGTGCCCTAGGCTCTACGCTGCCCTAATGAAGAAGCCCTAGACGCAGGAGGAAAGGGAGATCTAGCACAGTGAAGGAAGCCCTAACGCTGCCCTATGAAGAAGCAGTAATACGCAGCCATGGAGGGTCTAAGAAGAGACCCTATCCGCTGTCCTAAAAGGCACCTATACGCAGCCCTAAGGAGAGAGACTTATGTGCTGTTCAAAAGAACCTTAGTTGCAGTTATGAAGAGGTTCTATACTACCCTAGCCGCAGTCCTAAAGAGGGTGGTTTAAACCGCAATCCAAGAGAGGAGATCCATGCTCCTATACGCTGCCCAAACCAGCCCTATACGCTGCCCTAACTTGCTCCTATACGCTTCCCCAGCCTGCCCTAACTCGTCGTCTAAAAGAGTGCCCTAACAACAGTCAACAGAGGCTACTTAGCCACAGCAAGAAGGGAGTTGTTTAGAGGATCATCTATACGCAGCAAGGTAAGACCTAAATGCAGTCATGCTACACTGTTTTGGAAGGGTTTAGGACAACCCTTAGACGCAGGGACAAGGAGACTCAGCCGCAGTCTATACATAGCCAAATGTAGCCCAAAGATGATGACTAGATGCCCTAGCAGCAACAAGAAGAGACAACAAGGTAATGCCACTTTAGGACAACATGGAGAGCTTAGATCAGAGGCCAAGTTGTTGTTGAAGAGCGGATTAGTATGAGGATTGTTGGAGGGTGCAAACAGGTCCTAAACAGGGCTGTCTCAAGGATCAAGGAGCTGTTTGTATGGCTGTTGAGACCAGGCCAAAATCAAGATAGTTTGGATTGCAATCAAGGGGTTTTGAAGTGAGCTGTAGATGACAACTATATTGTGATAGGCAGCAAGCTTTATCACCTCAGATCAAGAGACAACGTGGATAGGCATGGGGCAGATTTGTGCACAGTATTGTGATTGGTGGAAGCATGATGAAGGCATATGGTGCTATATAGTGTAACCTTGGGACAACAATGACGCTGTATGGAGCAAGCAAACGGGACAACTGTATGGCAAGCATGGAATGGCAATGTCACTAACAGTGGGACAACATTATGGTACATGGGATAGCAGTGGCAGCATGAGGTCTAGCAATTGAGTGCAACATGGTGCAGCACGGAGAGGTGCAACATGTGGACGAGATGCAACATAATGATAGGTGAAGGAGTCACCTTGGAGAATTAGTTGAAGCAACATGTCTTCAATTGATCTCATGTAGAGATGATCTATTCTCTTATCTAGAAAGTCTAAGTGTTGACCTCTGTTGAAAATGTACTCTCTCTCTCTCTCTCTGCTGAACTATTGAAGAACATATAAGAAGAATTGATCAAGGGTTTCCCCACATTGGGGTTTGTCCTTGGCTAGCGCCACATCTTGTGTCCTCTTGTATTGGCTTGTCTATTTCGATTTATATTTATGTTCTATCTGCAGTTTACCTTAATGCTGATGTGATTGCTAATCTAGAAAAGATATTGAGCTAATTGTGAAAATTGAAATAAATTGCTCTAGCATAGAACATACCTAAAATTAACAGTCCATGTTTGCAACACCCATTGTTTATTTTTCTGTTTTAAGAATCCATTTGTAGGTAATTTCTGTATTGGTTTTAAACCTACACGAAGGGTTTTGAGGAGTTTTATGGGGGCCAAATGGGATCACTTGCCATTTTTCATCATCAGGATTAGTTTCGCACAATTTGATCTTGGTTTCGCTGCATTCCGATGATTACCCTTCAATCGATATGTGTTAGTGAATAATGATGGTATGGATGGGAGAAGACTTCATGGCCAAGTGCCATGGTCAAAGGGACCAACATGATGGGGATCCACATCTTGAGTGTAAAGATGTGAGTAGGGAGCAATTGTGGATGCATGAGTTACCAACCCAACCTTTGTTTTTCCACCTCTCTTGTGCGCCTTTTACTTTTGCATGATTTTTCTTTGTATTACTGCTTGTAGCTCAAAGGGTTAGAGCTTGCTTTGTATGATGTGTACCAATTGTATTACCCCTCAATGATGAGGCAACTCATTGCCCATTGGGGTTGGGACATGCAAGGGTTCTTTTTTATGATGTGATGGAGCAACATGTGCTTAGAAATAGGGTTGTGGCCATAATGAGCGAGGTAGAGCTCATGCTAAGCTTTTGCCCACGTGCTAATGCGTTTGTTCCGACAATCTTTTGCATTTTAATATTCTTTTATTTTATTTTATTATTGTACTTCACAAATTGTTATCATCGTCAGAAGAATCTCATTATAACCTAGATGCCCTAGATTCTTCAACATGGTATCAAAGCTAAGGTGACACATCAGGGAAGGGCATCTTAAGAACACATAGAAGATTGAAGCGTTAAGATCAAGAAGCAAGGGCACACAAAGGTTGAAGCATCAGATCTACAAGAAAGAGTTCTAGATCTATCAAAGACAAGAAGGATTACTATCTTCTCTCCTAGATCCATAAAAAAAAGGACTATCATTCTGGGAACAAAAGAAAGCCTTTCATCTAAAGGCATCGTCAAGAAGGTTCTTCCAAGAAGGGCTTACAATAAAGACGGATCATCTTCAAAGGAAGGTACTCAGATCTAGGCCCATCATTGAAGATCTCCAGATCTACACATTGAGAAGTTTTCATCAACAAGCAAATCTATCACAAGGCACCTTGAAGGAAGCATCTTGAAGAACTCCAAGATCCAAGAAGTTGAGTCTTCATTCATCAAGGAAGCAACAAGATATCATCATCACTAACACTCTCAAGTAAGTATTTTTATGTCCTCTCCTGAAAATATCAAAATATCTTTTTGCAAGGAAAGCAACAAATTGGTTGGGACTGCTAATTTCCTTGCATTGAAAAGGAGGACTGATCTACTTCTCAAAGAAAATGAACTTCTGGACTACATCAAAGGGAGTGTCACTGTTCTTGCTAAGGAACAAACTCAAGCCCTAGAAAAGTATAATAAGGATGAAACAAGGGCTCAAAGGATTCTGATAGAATCCATCAAGGACCCTCTCATTCCTTATGTTTCCAAACTTGAAACATCTAAAGAAATCTATGATAAGCTGGTGGAGCCATTCTCAGTTAGTACAACTGGAGAAGTGATATCGTTGCATAATGAATTATATAAAATGAAGATATCAAAGGAATAAGGAATAACTTCCTACTTTATGAAGGTCTCTGAGATGAGAGACCAGCCAGCAAGAACTAGGAGAAGTTATGTCAGATAGAGAAATGACAACTGTGTTGTTCAATGCATTACCTGAGGAATGGGGCAACTTCACATCAAGTATATATGCCAAGAAGGAAGCTACCCTGTTGAATGAACTTTGGTCTCTATGCAAAATTGAGGAGACTAGACTCAAAGGCAAAGATGACGTGGGATCAAGGGAGCAAGCATTTGCTGCTATGGCCAAGAGAAAAGGGAAATTTGGCAAGTTTGGTCCACAAAGAAAGGGTAAAAGAGATATGTCCAAATTTTAATGCTTTGGCTGCCAAGAATATGGACACTATAAGAGGGATTGTCCTAAGTTCAAGAAGGACAACAATAAGAGAAAACAAGAAGAAGCCCACATTACCCAAGAAGTGAAAGAAGAAGATAAGAAGCAGAAGGAGGACCCTCCAGATCTCTAATATGATTGAGATCAACTTCTTCACATAAGTCTTCTTTAAATTTTTGGGTATCATACGAACATGTAGCAGTAGGATAGAATGCATGGTTTATGGGAATGGCATCTTCAGGAATATAGGAGCATTATGTAAAGATAGCTTAGATAAAGATATTCATATAGGGAGGATGTAACCATTGAATGACCTCATTAATGCATAAAGGAATGATCATGACTAGGAAGAATCATCTTAGAAGGCCACTATCATCAACAAAAAGGAGCATTTGCAGAATGAGGACTATAAGGATCCTGCGATGCAATCTTCAATAAAAGGTTCATAACTTCATGACTTTTAGGAAAAGCAGATGTCTCGATAGAAATTCCACTTATGGGGATTCAAGAAAGGATGATATGTAGGCAAGGAAAGATGTAGCAAAACAAAGGAGATTGAGGTAATCTCAATATAGGAAGCTGAGATGATCAAGGAAAGAAATAAGATGAGGTATGTATGCATCTATGTTTTCAGTTAAAGTCATGTCATCATTTGTATCAATGAGCATGGGGAATTGCTCTGGTAGCATGGTCAAGAACAGGATAGATCTCTTTCATTGAAGAAAATGCACGAAGGCATGGTTCACTCACTAATAAAGGTCAACATGAGAAATGTCCTCATATGGAGTATGAGGTGGTTGACAAAGAAAATCTATAAAGAATCATATGAAGAGATCAGGGATAAAAGGACACCATGGATACTAGAAATCAATATCCGATAGATTTGTTGAAGGCATCTCCCGGAAGAAGGGACAAGAATTCTGACATAGGAAGGAAAAGATTAAAGGACCCTTGACACCTGGAAAGGCCTTGGAGATGTGAAAAATGCAGGATGCTAATGATTCAAGCCAACAAGATGTCATGATGGAAAGCCATCTCGTAAGGTACTATTTGATTTAATGCTATTCTTTGATTTCTTGAATAATATCTGGATAGGTTCATGCAGGGCAACTAGAACAAGGGTTGTAAGTGCAAGTACAACTAGCATTCATGTGGCAGATGGAAAAATTCCTGAAAGAAGCATTATGAGAAACAAGTAGCCACATGACAAAGGTTCCAGATATGTATCAATAAGGTCACTTTCCATGAAGAAAGGAATGACATGATGAACCAAGAAGGAAAGTGATCGATGGCTGTTGCCATACCAAGAAGAAGCTCGATTGAATTTCATGACATCAAGAAAAGAAATTGATCAAGTAGCTGAAGGACCCATAAGAAGAAGTTGCTAATGAAAAGGAGAGTCCTTGGTTGAGAGGGAGCTCTGACAAGTCCCTAATTAAGAGGGAGCTTGGGTAAGTTCCTAGTCAGAGGGAGCTTGGGTACATTCCTTCACAGGAATGGTAATATCTTCCCTAGTTAAGAGGGAGAGGTAGACACAACATTCTTGTCTTGGGAAGAAAGAATGGAGGATTGGGTAATCATCTGGCATCCGATGCTCTTTGAGGATGTGTAGGGAATCCAAGATAAGAGTAGGCAAGAGGATCGATATTCTTTGAGGGTTGGGAACCTAAGATAAGAATAGTCCTAGAAGGTCATATTCAGTGAACACCCGGGTGGGTATGTACCTTGAGAGGCAATGATGAAGGTGTCTATAGTCATTGGTCTCGCCAACATTGTGCTCTGATCTAATGAGAGATAGAGCTGTCAGTCAAGGCCTTGCTGTGGAAACAATGTTGGTTACTATGATGCTATGACAGATGGATTGCCAATCTGATTTCTCTTATGTGAATTCTTCAAATTGAAAAAGTCCAAACACCCTGTAAAATGATTTCTGAATACCTCCCTAGTTAAGAGGGAGTGTTGAAGAAAGTGTAACTAGGTTTGGTCTTCATAAATGTAATTTTGATCTTTGTACTTGTAAAAGAAAATAATTATTATTTTTGTAATTATCAAGAATGGGTTTCTTGCCCATTTGATAGGTCAAGCACATGTTTGAGTGCTTCTAGGAAAGTCAAAGAGTCAATGTAATTATTGAAGACCCCTTGAGGGCATGTTACACTATGTAACCTATGTAATTATGTCAAAGATATGTGTCAAAAGTGATCCTCCAAAGCAAAGACAAGTCTCCTCTTCAAGTCGGCTCAAAGAATGAATTTTGGTGCACTTAAAGTCAAGTCGGCCTCACTAGCTCAAGTCGGCCCAAAAGGAGGGACAAACTCCTATATATAGGGCAGTTCGACCTCACCATTAGACCATCAAGTGATCTCTGAAATCAGTGAAGAAGAGAGGCAAGAAAGAGGTGCGAAAAAGGGGCATAAAGGTGATTCTAGGGCAACGAAGAAGAAGCAAGAGAAACAGAGTTTGGGAGGGCTGTTTTAGGGACTAATTTTGTCACATGTGTGAAGAAAGGAGGGCAGTTCTGCAGTCACTTCAGATCAATGTGGAAAAAGTCGAAGTCAGGATTAATTCGGCAAGGGTCCAAAAGTTGAAAAACTCGTCAAAGTCTGGAGTTTTTTGAAAAAATCGGCAAAATTAAAAAAACACAAAATTATTCATTTTTTTATTTATTGATTTTAACATCTAGAGTATCCACAACATCAAATAAATGCATTTCCACATAAACATGTAAAGAAAGCTAATATATAATATGTATATGAAGTCTAGTGCTACATCACATATCAAAATAGTGAATCAACTCCTGAATTTTGAGTCTTGTCTAAGTCTCAACTCTCAAGAGTCAAAATATCAACAAAAAATATAATAATTGTATATCATGAGTCATCTAAAAGTCATCAAGTAATTAGTCACTGAGGTCCTCTTCCCCTTTTAATTTTTGTTTCCGCTAATTGTATTAAGAAATAAGTCATGCATTTATTCAGTAGATTGTAATCTGCTTGGGTAATAAGGTGTCAGGTGGTAGGTCCAATGAAAATTAACAGCGAGTATCACAATAGTTGTGAAAATTAATGCTTGGTGACTCCAAACTGCTTATTTTCTGAGAAAACAGTAGATGTCAGATTACTAACCTAGCCTTGGCATCTATTATTCAAAAACTCTTGGAGGTAAAATCCACTTCTGATACATAACCTTTCCCCACATTTATAGGGAGTTCACCACTAAAGAAGACTTCCTTTCAAAACGTGCTCTCATTGCAGGAAGGATCTTTGCTGTCATAAGATTTCATAGGTACTTTGTTCCTGTCTGAAAAATGGGTTCTTTTTTGAGGCACTGGCTTTGTATTTTTTGGACAGGTTGTTGCTATTTGATCTTCATGACCTCCTATTTGTTGTTTCTTCTGGAAGCATTCAACAATTGTAACAATGTTTTTGATGGTGTGGGGTTCTTTCTACGGAAGACTATTGTATGCCTGTCCTTTTGGTACTTTTGTAATCTTTTGAAGGGGCAGTGGATGTTAGAGTCTAGATCACTGAAAGCCTGGAGGCTTAGCCAATGTATACTTTGCTTTCTAACTAGAAATATGAAGTATAAAGATTTGTTTTTCCTTGGAAAACAAAAACATATCTTAACCTCAAAACTAACAGATTACAAATGAGATTGCTAGCTCGCAAGAAGTATTGCAAACAATACAATGCAATAACTTGAAAATGCATGGATGGAAGCTTCAATTTACAGTTTTTTCACCTTTGCGGCCTCTTTATCCGCGGCCTGGGAAGGGAGGCAGACTTTTTGGGTCGACTCCCGATTTATAAGGAAAAAATTGCAATTTTTTCCTTTGTGAAAAGTCGCCAAAAAGTCGGGGGATTAAATCGTTTAGTTCAAAAAATCGCGTTTTTAGGATTAAATCGCAATTTTTTGCAAACTTTTTCCACACTGCTTCAGATCCACAAGTGCAGCAACATAATCAAGTTTGATTGGGCTAAGTAAAGACTTCTAATAAAGCCTCCATCTCTAGCGAGGAAGAGGACACCTAAAGCGAAGGAAGGAAGCAAGTAAAAGAGCTCATTTTAAGCCCTAGATCAGCCACATGCGCGAAGTATTCAGATCTGCAGTAAGGTAAAGAGGATCAGCCTCTCAACTTGGAAATATCTCTAAAGGAAGGCCTCATTCTCTAGCCTAAGTGTCAAGGAAAAGGAAGATTGCCAAGCGAAGTAGAGAAAGAAAGGAAGACTCCAAAGAAGAGGTCTCTCAGGAGACCTAGGGTTTCTGTAGTTGCCTGAAAAAGAGCTATCAGTTGCCGGAAGAAGTGCGAAGGAAGAGATTAGGGTGCAAAGCAGAAGAAGGCATTGATTGAAGGAAAAAAGGAAGAGAGACTGTCTTGTGCTTGGAGGATCTACTGGTCAAGGGTTTGGCATTTGTCAATTGAAGCTTCAATAAGAGAAATTTGCAGAAGGGTTTTCCTCTCTAGAAGAGAGAGGTTTTGCCCTGGCTGAGAGCCAACTTCTTGTGTTCTTGTCTTTTTTGTTTTGGTAACTATTTGATGAAGTAAGAGAACGCATACTAATAATAATAAGAGAAGATTGTACTAAAAAAAACTAAAAGTACTTCGCAAATTGTTATCATTGTTAGAAGAATCTCACTATAACCTAGATGCCCTAGATTCTTCAACACTTGTAATTTAAGATGGAAAGTGGTAAGTAAGGAATAGGGATAGATGGAACAACGCTATCTCAATCAAGGCTTCCTGAATAATGCCCCTCCTAAACCCATTGGGCCATTAAGGGAGGTCCCATTGAACTAGGATTGAAGATTAACCCCAGGGCCCACATTTAAGGCGAGGGAGCAATATCACGTTCAAAACTTGTCTTTCTTCCAGGTCATCCCGCAATCCATGTCAAATGCCCAAATACAAACAAGCATAAGCACCCAATTGCAAAGTGAATAAAGTACATTTTGATCGGAAGCACACAATCGTCTATGTGCTCTTGCCATATGGGTGAGAAGCATATGAATGATGCAGGTGGGCAGAGATATCATGGCACATCATCATTGGCTAGTGGTGGCTGTCAAGGGCTGCTGGCTGGACGAATGGATGAGAAGAATGAGAGAGAAGTTTTCTCCTATAGGGTTACCCATTTTGGTGGGTAACAGGTCCCACTTGGCATCCCCCAATGGAAAACCCTTGCACACAATGTGGTTTTCTAATAGTGTCTTAGTCCTCAACTTCTTCTCTTGAGTTGCAAAAATGTGCTATTAGAGGAATGCGTCCTTGTCATATAGGGGAGGTAAGATATTGAAAGTTCCAACACTTTCTTCAAGCATAAAACATGAAACGTGTTATGCACTCATGCCCTTGTTGACAGTTCAAGAGTATATGCAGCTTGTTCAACCCCTGCTAGAACCTTATAAGGCCCATTGTATCTAGGTCCAAGTTTCTCCACCTATGTGCCTTTGAGAGATTTTTGCTTCTAAGATTGCAGTTTCAAGAAGATCTAATCTTGCACTTTAAATTCATTTTCACTATGTTTCTGGTTCTGTTTGGATTTCATCCTGTCTTGGGCCACTTTGAGGTTCTCCACTGGCTTTCCTTAAGAAATTTCTAACAATTGGCACTTGAGTGTCTTCAATAGTCAAATCAATTATGAAAGGAGGTTCATAACTATAAAGGGCCTTAAATGGTGCATTTTAACAGATGTGCAGTATGTTGTATTATACCAATTCTCTGCCTAGTGCAGCCAGTTTGGTTTTAAGAAGCTTGCTGTCTTGCAGCATAGTTTTTCAAGTATCCATGTAGTTCATTTGTTTATGATCTTTAGCTGTCCATCTGTTTGAGGGTGATAACTTGTACTTGCCATTAATGTATTACTGACTAGTCTAAACAAGCTTTTCAAAAAACTGTTGATGAATTTTGGGTCACGATCACAGACATTAGTTTTTAAAAGCCCGATAACCTGTAGATTTATTGTATGAACAATTCAACAACATTCGAGGCTTTGGCAACCACATCTATAGGAATAAATTGTCTATACTCATTCAATTCATCAGCCACCAAAAATGTGTTCCCTTTTACTCCTAATTTGTTTTGGGTCATGATCACAGACAATATTCTTTGAAAGCCCAACAACCTATAGATATATTGCATTAACAATTCAACAACATTCGAGGCTTTGGCAACCATATCTATAGGAATAAATTGTCCATACTTAATCAATTGATAAACCACCAGAAAGGTGTTACTTTTTTCTCCTACTGAAGGCAACCTTGTAATGAAGTCCATGCTAATGGATAGGTTTCAGTTGAAGTAAGAAAATTCTTCATATCTTCTTTAAGCCCCTTCTGAAATAATTTACTTCTGATGCTGTAATAGGTCTTAAAGAAGCAAACACGACTAACAGTAGGTGAGGAATGGTATTCTATTAAAAGCCACTTTTTAAATTTAGAATCTAGCACAAGATAAAGACTATTTTTATAAAATATCAGATTCGTTGAGTTAGTATATGTGTTGTTGTCTTTTTGTGCCAATTCAGGTCTTGTAGTATAGAAACAACCTTCTCATCTTTGGCATGTTCAACCACTGTTCTTCTTCCCACCTTGGTTCCACTGTAGCTATACTTCTAGTTCTGGATGGTGGGACAAACAGTCTACAACCACATTGTTTACTCCATTATTGGATTTCAAAGCCAAAACCTTGTAATTTGTTCACCCACTTGGATTGCTGATCAGTCAAGTTTTTCTATGATAAGAAATACTTCTCCATAACACTAACCATAGGACAATCTTCAGCATATTCCTTCCTTATCAGTAGGAGGATGGATCCCAATAATTTTTATGTCTTTTGATTAAACCAGTGGATGAGGTTATCCCCTTTGTCTGAAAATATTTCCCAAACCATTTCCAACCATCATCCTCAAGGATTTGTGCAAACATGTTCATTAATAGATTCTCATGGGCAACGCTAAGGTATTGTGCAAATTTAGTAAAAGATCTGAGATGTCACTTGACCAAATTATTGCAACAATGGATCTTTGGACCATCCTTCATCCTATTTATTTCCTTTATTCTGGTAGAGTGTGGACTTAGATACCCTTGAATACTTGAAAAGTTGAAAGGAACATATGATTTTTCAGCAAACAATTTTACCAAAAAGGACACCATGGTTCAAGATGACTTGACCCTCCATTAAAGCAATCAATACTTATATCACAATTTCATTGCCATGCTACAAACTGTAGATGTCTTCCTTCATAGAATAGGTTTTGCATCCCTTGTGGAATAACCAGGTGAGACCTGTTAATGCCTTGATCATCCCTGCTTGCTTTCACCCCCCCACAAGTAACTGATGGGTGATGGAATTTTAGCATGAAGATTTTCCACAGTACATATTGATCACAAAGCTTCTGGAGCACTGTGTGAAATTGTTGAGGTCTCCGATGTTTCAGGTGAACACATCACCCATCCTCAGGGACATAAAGCTGTAATGAAGAATCGAAGAGTGCCAGACCAGGTATATATAGAGAAAATAAATCATAAATTGATTGACTATTAGAGGTAAATGTGACTTTTGATGAAAATCAATTTATAAAAAAATATTACTAATGAATTAAAAAGGAGAATTCGGAAATAAATAGAAAAAGTCAAATTAGAAAAGGAAATGAATGATATTGATGGGTTAAATCACTAATTGGTTAAATTATTAAATAGTTTTATTTATGAATAAAAATAATTTTTTTTTAGTATAATTAAAGAGTTAATGAGTTAGATAATTAAATTATTAAGGTTAAAGAAGGAAAACTATTAATAATAGACAGGGGGGAGGGGGGGATTAGGAAATAATTAGAAAGAAATTGAAAGGTCAAATTACTAATTGGTCAAAAATGAGACAATTTTTTTACCATTAAATAATAATGTTAATATATTAGAATAGAAATAAAGAATTGGATTAAGGATTAAAATAGATTTAAAATTATATATATATATATATATATATATATATGGTCATTTTAAAAATATTTTATTAGATATAATAAGGTTAAATTAAATTATAAAGCTACATTAAAATAGAAATAAAAATAAATGATAAAATAGAATAAACGATTAGAATATGAAAGTGGAGTATCGAAAGAATTAAAGGTTAATAATTAAGAAGAAAAAGAAGGGGGAAGGGAAAGGGAGAAAGGTAGGAATAGATAAGAAAATATAGTGGATGGAAAACTAAGGGAGGAAATAGATAAGAGAGGGACGAGGGGCAGGGGGTGTTTGACTAGGGGAAGAAAAGGGATAAAAGGGGATACTAGGGGAAGGTGAAGGTGGGTGGGCATTAGGATGGGTTAGAACTGACATTAGAGTAAGGAGGAGGATTATAATTAGAGGTAAATAAATGGATGTTAGGCTTCCAAGCAAGGCTCAACTTATATCAATGTTCTTGATTAAAGTTATATGGGTGTTTTTCAATCTCTAAAGCTTCCATGATGATGCGTTTCGAGTGGAAGGGGACAAAGGCTAATCTTTTAGTTTTGTCAAAACAAATTAAATGGTTGGTATTGTGGGAGTGTTCAACATAGCTGATTTAGTGACACAATTATGGTAGGTATCAACCATATGCTCTTTAAGCTGACCTTTCAAGGATCTCTTAGTTTGACTTGTGTATGACATATCACAGGAGCAAGGGATCTCATACACACCAGGCCAAGCATAGGGTCATTATTGTCTTTGGAAGATCTGAAGAGTTGGCTGAGGGTCTTATGGGGTGTGAAAAAGGTTTTGATGTTCTTTTTAGAAAAGATTTTGGAAATATGATCAGTAACACCTTGGATGTAGGGAAGGGAGACTTGACGCCAACCATTCCCTTCCCTTTCTTGACGTCCTTGTCTCTCTCCTTCCAGATGGCTTTCTTACCCACCAAGTCTATGGGAAGAAGACTCATACTGATAGATACTTCCATGCCAACTCCAACCATCATCCAACTCAAAAATTTGTTGTATTCAAAACTCTTATTACTCATGCCATGCGGATTTCATCCTCCCAATCTTTTTCCAATGGAAAAACCCATCTCACTATGGCCTTTAAAGCCAATGGTTACTCCTCATCTTAGATCAATAAGGCCTTCCATTCTTCTCTACATCCTTAACCTATTAAACTTTCTAGCAACCCACCCTTAGCCCTAGTTTTCCTTTCCTACATCCAAGGTGTTACTGATCATATTTCTAAAATCCTTTCTAAAAAGAACATCAAAACCTTATTCACACCCCATAAGACCCTCATCTAGCTCTTCAGATCTACCAAAGACAATAATGACCCTATGCTTGGCCTCGAAGTCTATGAGATCCCTTGCTCCTGTGGTATGTCATACATAGGTCAAATTGGGAGATCCTTCAAAGCTTTGCTTAAAGAGCATATGGCTGATGCCTACCATAACCACATCACTAAATCAGCCATTGCTAAACACTCCCACAACACCAAATATTTAATTTGTTTTGACAAATCTAAAATCTTAGCCTCTGCCCCCCTTCCACTCAAAACGCATCATCAAGGAAGCTTTAGAGATTGAAAAACACCCCTATAACTTTAATTGAGAAGATGGATATAAGCTGAGCCTTGCTTGGAAGCCTAGCATCCATTTATTTTCCTCTAGTTATAATCCTCCTTACTCTGATGTCAATTCTAACCAATCCAATTTCCCCTACCCCTTTCGTCCCTCTCTTATCTATTTCCTCCCTTCGTTTCCCATCTACTATCTTTTCTTATCTAGTCCTACCTTTCTCCCTTTCCCTCCCCCCTTCTTTTTCTTCATCATTATTAACCTTTTATTCTTTCTAGAATCTATACTACATTTTCATATTCTAATCTTTTATTCTATTTTATTTGTTTATAATCTTTTTTTCAGAAAGAAAAAGCTTCATGATTTATATTAAGAGTATATAAAAGTCCAGATACAAGCGAAGGCATGAGGCCTTGAAGCAAAATATACAGAAATCTGTTCCTGTCCAGAATCAGCAATGCATGGATCTTAGAGATAAACAAAAATTATGAGTGCATGGCACTACAGAGACTTCAGAAAGAAGGAACCATCTAAATCTGGATTTCAAAATACAGAATTCAACCAAAAATACCAAGACCGAAGTTAAACCTCAGAAGGCAAGTATCCCAGGATTTTTGACAAAATGAAGTCAAGAGGCAGAGTGGAATTTTGGAAAATGTGGTCGTTCCTCCACTTCCAAAGGAACCAGCAGGTGATGATGAAAAGAGAGCGCCAAAAGGGACGCTGCACACTCCACCAGGCGAAGGCATCCTGAACAGAAGGAAAAACTCTGTGAGAAAAACCAAAGATTAAGGACAGCACATACCAGATTGAGGAGGAAGCGCCACATTGGAAGAACATATGAATGTTGGATTCAGCACTGTTGCGGCACATCTGGCATTGGCTCGGCCCCTGCCAGCCTTTCCTTTGCAAAACCTCCCAAGAGAGATTTCTATTTGAGAAAAGAAGCCAGGAGAATAGAATCATCTTAAGAGGGCAGGAGGCTTTCCAGAAAGGGGGAGGAAAGAGAGGCGAGGGAGGCTGCCGGATCGAGGAGAAAGCTGCATATAATTCTTTAACAGAAGTTAGCAGAGCAGGCTTCTCAAGGGACCAGATGAGCTCGTCTGCAGAGCCCGATTGCAATCTTCCTTTGCTGGAGAAACCGATGACAGCCAAATCCCAAGAGGGACGGAGAGAAGGAGGGATGGAAAGATCATCTGCGCTCTTCCAAACAGGTGCTTGAGAAGACCAGGATTGGATTAACTTGTTCCAAGTAAAGAGGCCTTTTGAATGGAAGAAGAGAACTAAATCTGGAGAGATCAACGATTCAAGATTGTGCTGAGTTGGATCGAGGCCGATAAAAACACTGGAGCCGGATGAGAGCGACCATTTAAGCTTTTCTAAGAAGAAGGATTGAAGCTTCCTGAAGCTTTTCCAAATGATGGAGCCAGCCCTGATTCCCAACGACTTCCTTCTGAACCAGAAGGCCATATTCCTCCCTTTAAGATATTTTTGATTTATAATTCTGCTCCACTGGCTTTTACCGTAGATGCCTCTGATAAGCGATTTGCAAAGAAGAGCTTTCCCAAAAGGAGACATATTCAGGAGACCCCAGCCGCCCTTCTTCTTCGGCTTAGATAATAATTCCATCTTTGCTAAGTGAAACTTGGACTGGAAAGAGCGGCCACCCCAAAGGAAGTTTGCTGCCAGAGAGGTCATTTTTTTTGTAATAGAAGAAGGAAGAAGGAAAAGGTTCGCCCAGAAAACCGCCATTTGAGAGAGAACAACTTGAACCAGGATTAGCCTGCCAGCTAAGGAAAGAAAGCGCATCTCCCATTTAGATATTTTGCTGTAGAAACGGTCGATCAGCCACTGCCAATCCTTGATGCGATATCCATTCGTCTTTAGATGGAATCCTAGATATGTGAGGCCGTCCCCCATCAGAGCAATTTTAGTTCCAAACAGATCAGCAACCCATTGAGCTAGAACAGGGCTCGAACCATTATGAAAAAGCGTGGACTTATCCTTATTTATAGACAAGCCTGTTGCAGATTGGAATTTGAGGAAGATCACGCTGAGGCAGACCCAGGAAGATCTGCATAACATCGCAAAGATGAGGATGTCATCTGTGAAGAGATTATGAGAAAGGGATATGTCTTTACATATTTTAACCGGCCTACATCTACCCTCAGAAACAACCCTGTTAATCTGAGTGCTTAAGGAGTTCATCACCAGAATGAAGAGGAGGGGGGAGAGAGGGCAGCCTTGACGGAGGCCCCTTTCCGAGAGGGAATGCCGTTGATAATAACTGAAAGATTGGCGTTCTCGACACACGCCAAGATCCAATTTATTCCTTGCGCCTTTAACCCGATTTTTGCTAAGAGAACTTTGAGGAAGCCCCAATCGACGGAGTCGAATGCTTTTCTGAGATCTAGCTTTAGAGCGACGACATCAATGTTTTTGGAATTGATAGCATAAAGGCATTCCTGGGTCAACGCGACAACATCCAAGATAAGTCTTCCTTTTAAAAAGGCGTGCTGCTCTTCTGAAATGAAAGAACTTAAGACCGACTTCAATCTGTTAGCGATTATCTTAGAAATGATTTTATAAAGGGAATTGCATAATGCAATTGGCCTGAAGTCCAATAGCGAAGTCGATTTCTCCTTTTTGGGAATAAGGGCCTGGAATGAGGCAGACAATGCACTGTTAACATGCCCTGACATGCGAGAGGCATCCACCAGGCCCAGCAGATCATTTTTGAATAACTCATAGAAATGCAGGAAGAACTCTATCGGCCAACCGTCAGGCCCTGGACTTCTATCCTTTTTGAAGTTTTTGATTGTCTCAAGCAATTCCTCCTCCATGATCGGCTTAAGGAAATATTCATTAGCCTTTTCATCAAACATTTCAGGCATCAAATCCATTGCCCACATGATGTCATTCGCTTCGGTTCTCTGCCTTTTATATTGATTTTGAAAAAATCTTGTAGCCTCCTCTGAGATTTCCTGTTGGGAGAGAAGAAAGCCGCCCTTTCCATCTTCAATTTTCCATATGGAGTTCCTTGCTCTCCGGGAATTTGCATAGTTGTGGAAAAATTTTGTATTTCTGTCCCCCTGCCTAAGTCATGTAGCCCTGCTTTTGAGCCTCCACCTTTCCTCCTCTTTTTGCAGAAGCTCTTTTTTCCTTTTTTCTAGAGATCCGATGAGTACTTTTTGATCAAAAGTGAGCCCATTGGAGTGAGTCAAGTTGGAGAGAAGGATTATTTCTTTTTTGATATCCTAAAGCTCCTGCCTTTCCTTTTCCCGCTTTTTTATTTGCCAGGCTTTTGCGCCTTTCCTGAGCAATTGGATTTCTTCCCGAAAGGTGAGCAGAAAGGCTTCCTCAGAATGATTTATATCCCTCCAGCTATTGGAAATGAAATCGTTGAAGGATTTATCCTGTAGAAGGGAATTGAAGAATTTGAAGGGATAACCCTTACTTTGCTTTGACTCTTTCCATTCCAAATAGATTGGTTTATGGTCCGAAATGAAGTCGGAACCAGTTCTGACTATTGGAATTCCCCATTTCTCAATTATACTGGCGCTTAGAATAAAGCGATCGATTCTCTTTGCTATGTATGCTGATCCAAGCCTGCCATTTTCCCATGTTGGAACCAGTTTCTCAGGAATAATATCCACCAGGTCTCTTTTTAATAGCTCCTGCCGCATTTTGTCTGCCAAAGGATTTTTAACCTAGCTTTATAATTTAATTTAACCTTATTATATCTAATAAATTATTTTTAAAATGACCATATATATAATTATATAATTTTATTTCTATTTTAATTCGTAATCTAATTCATTAATTCTTTATTTCTATTCTAATATTTTAACATTATTATTTAATGGTAATTTTTTTTTCTCTCATTTTTGACCAATTAGTAATTTGACGTTTTAATTTCTTTCTAATTATTTCCTAATCCCCCCTTTCTATTATTAATACTTTTCCTTCTTTAACCTTAATAATTTAATTATCTAACTCATTAACTCTTAAATTATACTAAAATTTGAATATTTTTTATTCATAAATAAAATTATTTAATAACTTAACCGATTAGTGATTTAACCCATCAATATCATTCATTTCCTTTTCTAATTTGACTAATCATAATTTGACCTTTTTTCTATTTATTTCCGATTTCTCCTTTTTAATTCATTAGTAATAATTTTTTATAAATTGATTTTCATCAATGGTCACATTTACCTCTAATTGTCATAATCAATTTATGAATTTTTTTCTCTATATATACTGGTCTGGCACTCTTCGATTCTTCATTACAGCTTTATGTCCCTGAGGATGGGTGATATGTTCACCTGAAACGTTGGACACCTCAACAATTTCACAGGATGATGAAATTTTCAGCATATGCATGCTTATCAGAAATTGTAGCCAAACTAATTCTCACAGAAGCTGGACTTTGTCACCAAATGGTTCCAAATTGTTAGCATCCAAAACTGCAAAATATCAAGTCCCTCACACTAATTAGGGCAGATGTAGTGCTACTCAGGACGTATTCCACTGCCACCACAGTAATTCTCCTTTCTTTTCAGGGTTTGGTGCTTTTCCAGCCCTTGTGGGAATCCCTAAGTTGCTGCTTCAGATTTGTCAAGAAAGCTTAGACACAAAATATAAATCGCACAACAGGGAGATTTGTAATATAAATCCTTGAAATTTGGTGGTTTTTGAGGGCTGGTGCCTTTGTGCAAACATAGGTTATTGAGCCTATGTTTGCACAAAGAGGCTTTGAGTGAAGATGGAGAAAATGGACAAGGTAATCTGGCATAAGAAATTCAACTTGTTAATTAATATCAACCGGATAATTGAATTGCTTCTAAAAGAAAAATGCTTGAAACAACCAAGTTCCCAGCGAATAAAAGATAATTTTTGCATCATGTATGGTAAATAATCACAACTGCAACATTTCAGATTTTAGAAAACATAGTATTTCTGATTACAACAGTCAATACTTCCCAACATTACATAAGACAGTGGGGGACGAGTAGAAGGTCAAACTCTTGTTCCTTGTCCATATGAAACACACAGACACATTGGCTTAGACTAACCCTGTTTACAGCAGCAACCTGATCTACAGAAAAAAAGAACAAGGTAGAAGGTACTACAATAGTTACATAATCTGCCAATCTTGAAGTACAATTGGTCTTACTGTTAGCCCTAGGATTAACTCCTAATTATACTCCCTTTTGGGAGAGAATTTTTTTCTTTATTTATAGATTTTTCTAACTAAATTCAACATTGACCATCAATGACTTTGTCATAGGTGATCATCCATTAATAATACTATAATAGAGTATATTAATAATGAAGTATACAAATCTGTTTCCTTAAAATGCTCTTTTGGGTTCATTTCAATGGCAGACTGCTCCATGATTATTGTTTCCAATATCTGATCAATGCCCAACTTTGAATCTTCTCACGCTCAGCATCAAAGAAGGGTCTCTTTCATTTCTTGAAGAATGGGCCAGCTATATTAACCACTTTTTAACCACCTATCTGTTAGAAAATCAGAAAGGCAGAAAGATTTTCTTTATATTGATAACTACTTGTGATATTTTTATGTTTTTCTTTTATCTTTAGTTCATCAAGCAATTAATAACACAAAGATCACAGACACCAGATGCAGGCGGACAGCCAAGGAAAAACCCCTATCTATGGGAAAACCCAGTCAACAACTCTTCTTTAATAATTTCATGAGATGATCTAAGACTCCTTGACCTAGACTCAGACTTCCTCCAGCAACCAAGTCAGCCCTTCCCTTCTTCTGCAGATGATAACCTTCCAGCAACAACTTCAACCTAGATGCAACAACAGAACTTCGACCCAACAATAGCACAGAAAAATCTTCGACCCAGCAGAAACTTCGACTTGCCAACGAATAGCCCACTAAATCCACACGTGTGAGAGAGAGAGACAATCCGGAAACTTAGATTTTTCCTTCTCTAGCAAATCTCCTCCTCTTGGTTATCGAACTTGTGTGAGAGATGTCTTCCAAATGAATCAAACTGCTTGTATATAGATATATACCCTTTTCTGGAGTTCGATTTACCCTCTTGTAGGCCGATTTGATTAGGTAAGGGCCGACTTGGTGTGGAGTTGACTAATGACTTATTTTACTCAATATTAAATCTTTTTACATGATTCAAAAGCCCAAGAAGGGTCTCTTTAAGTGTATAATGACTCTAATGACTCAATATAAATCTTAGAAGTCCTCAATGGGGACTTTGACCTAAAAGTTAAAACATGATGACACAAGCATGGAATCCATGCTTTAATAAGTCATAATAATAATAATAATAATAATAATTTCTTTTTCTTGCTTTTGATAAATACATTTCATTATGACTCAAATACAATTATGAAGATGAACCTAGTTAAATTCTTCAACACTCCCTCTTAACTAGGGAGGTATTCATACATAAGTACATGGAAGATCTCAAAACTCATGAACATTGAAGAGTTTAGGCACATACGGTGCCACAGACAAGATTCTTGACCAGGGCAATTTATCGGGGTGGGACTAAGATGAATTAAAGCTTTCAGCCTCTCTAGGTACCATTAGGCTTACTTACTAACCATCAACCAGGGAACTAGGCGCGTAACGCAAAGTCGGAGCTCTTTGACCAATGCCACCCTCCCCACTTCAGGTACTAGACATCAACACATATGCCGACCAAATGTTCTTCCAAGCATTTTACACACACAATGCCTCAACACATCAAATCTATATTGATCAAACAGATCGATAACCAAATGTTGTGAACATCGCGATCAAGATTAAATCGGCGAGGGTCCAAAATCAGAAAAAATCGTAAAAATCAGGGAAAAATCAGTAAAAATCGGCAAATACAAAAAGACTAATTTTTTTTAATATCTAAAGCATCCACAACATAAAATAAATGCATTGACAGATAAATATGAAAATAGAACTAATATATAAGATGTGTAATATCATGTCTAGTGTGACATCACACATAACAATGAATCATGTCCTGAATACTAAGTCCTGAGTCCCAACTCAGCCTCAAAATATTAACAAAAAATATAATAATGTATCTCATATTATGAGTCATAATGTCATATACAATGAAATGAAACAAATAACTAATATTACTGATTTCCTTTGCCCCTCTTGCGAGAAAATGTAACAACTTTCCCTCTAGATGAAGAAGGCGGTGGGGCTGGTAGTGGACTCTGCTGTGCTCTAGAAGCTGAAGAACTAGGAGCTATAGGAGGTAGACCACGTCCTCTACTAGTGACAGGGGTAGGTGGTGTCACCTCCTCGTCCTGTTGCTCCTCCTCCTCCTCCTCTACCCCCTGCTCTAACCAATTAGGGGCCAACTCCATGATAGGCCTCTCCGCCTCAACCCTCCATGCAACAGTGGTGTTAATCCAATGAGATGGCCTCCACATCAGGTGTCTTCTCAAGTTGCGTCACCCACAATCGAAGATTGTAGTAGACGTAGACCATGTCATTAAGTCGTTGGGACTCCAACCTGTACAAGGGTCATAAATTAATAAACTATAAAAATTAATAATTATAAATAATAAATTAATAATTATAAAAAAATATTATTTAATGAATTCAAAAAATTAATTGGAAATTTGGAATATTTTAATTTTTAACCTGTTGCGCTTCTTGGTGTGTATTTTTTCAAATACACTCTAGTTGCGCTCACATCTTGAGGAGCTACATGTTTGGCTGAGCACTCGAATGGCAAGCCTTTGGAGATTGGGTACTCTGCCACCATAGCTTCTCCACCATGCATCTACAACAAATAAGATAAACATAAGAAAAAATGAAATTTGAAAGTTGAAGCAAAGTATGAACTTGAAGAGACAATGAAATTTGAAACAAACTAAAGCTTACCTGGCATTTTAGTCTTCCTATCCACAACAACCATGTCAAAGCTAAATGTGCCACCTGCCATCCTGTATATCTCCATTTCTTTGGATATTTCTGCATGTTCTGCTGGAGATGGCACCATCCTCTGAACACAAGTGAAGAATCCATCCATGACCTCAGCATCAAATAAGAAACCACAGGAGTAAGAAAATGTGGGGTTCAGGTAGACCCCTCCAGCATGAATGAGATGATGGAGTGTATTGTTCCATCGCTCATCAATCATTTCCCATCGGAGTTGTTGATTCTCAAACCCCTTATCCCCCTTATCATCATAGTAGCTTCGAATGGATTCTTTGGTTCTATCCATGACCTCATACAAGTAGCCCATTGCGGGCTTGTCTCCATCAACTAATCGAAGAACCTTTACCAAAGGTTCAACAATGCTACACACCTCCTTCACTCCTACCCATAAGCTTTCTTGATATGAAACTAACATGCATATGGCCTCTCCCTCTGGTTTGCGGCTATATGCCAAAGCATGCCACTCCTTTGAAAGAACATTCTTTTCACATCCCACATAGAATTCAAGAGGGATTGAAGAGATATGAAACTGGTGGCAAACCGTGTAATGGAAGGGCGCACCAACTCCTTGTTGTTGGTGAATGTTCTCATCAAATGAAGCACAAATGCATGATTATATATAAATTTTGTAATATTTTTTGATGATTCAACGATATCCTTGACAAAAGGAATTTTTCCTATGTCCTCCAACATCAAATCAATGCAGTGTGCAGCACAAGGTGTCGAAAATAAGTTAGGATGCCTCTCCATAAGCATCTTGCAAGTAGAAACATAATTTGCAGCATTGTCCATTATGACTTGGACAACATGTTATGGACCCACCTCCTAAATGAACACATCCAAAAAATCACATAATAACCGTGCTTTTTGATATGTGCAGATGCATCAATAGATTTCGTAAACATTGTCCCCTTGGGACAATTAACCAAGAAGTTAATAAGGCTTCTACCCTTTTGATCGGTTCAACCATCTGACATCACAATGCATCCTGTGTGTGCCCATGATTCCCTAAACTCCTCCAATCTCTTAGTGCAGTCAACCTTTTCATTTTGAAGAATGCGCTCTCTAAAGTCATTATATGAAGGGACTTTGTACCCTAGGCCAACAATAGCAATAACACTAACCGTGGGCTGGAAAAATGGATTGTTCCTGGCAATGCTGAAAGGAATATCACTCCAAAGAAGAAACTTGCCCAACAACTTGTCAGCTTCTTCCTTCTCCCTTTTTTTAATAACTGACGAGATAGATGGTTGTGCACCAGGTGTGGTTCTAGGAACAAAAAATGATGAGGTAGCTACAGGGTTGGGTGTAGATGCTGATGGTGAAGTAGAACTAGTACCACTCTCATGGTCACCTCCCAATCCTGACACTCTACTCCCTGCTATTTGACTCTTCAGAGTTGCCTTGGACAATTTGGTTGTCTCTATTTCTTCCAATGATTTGAGGGTTCTTCGGATGATTTCTGGATTTGTATTTGAGCAAGGCCCTACCTCATGTCCAAGAACTTGTGCAAGGTGATACTTCAATTTGTATACCCCCTGTCATATGATGCCCACATAACTTGCAAGTCAAATTTCATTTGTCAAACCCTCCGTTAGGTTCACCAAATTCCCACAGAGGGTCCAATTTCCTTGGCATGTTTGTAACTTTGTTGAACCTTGAGTTTTAATGTAAGATTGAAGTTTGAAGTTTGAACCTAGGGCACAAGAAGAATTGCAAGTTAAACAAATGAAATTAAAATTTACATACAACATTTTGAATTTTTGACAAAAAAAATCCTCAACTCAATGCAACAATAATGGCAAAAAATACACATTCAAACCCAAGCAAAAATGATGGAAAAAAACTAGGGCACAAGATGAAATTAAACAAATAAAACTAACAATCAAGATTTTGCATTTTTGACAAAAAAACTCTCCACTAAATGCAACAAAAATGACAAAAAAATTTAAATCCAAACAAAAATCATGGAAAATAAATGGGTGATAGAAACCCAAGGAAAAACAAGAAAAAAAAAATGGCCAAATTTGATGCCCATACTTGAAAATCACGCTCTGCTGAAGAAACTTGGTCCAAACTTGAGTTTTTTTGCTTGGGATGCTAAATTCCTTCACTTTTCTCCTCTCTTGCCCTTGTAGATGAGTTCTCCTCTTCCTTAGCTCTCACTCTTGCCCTTTGTTTGCAAAATGAGCCATAAAAAACCGAATTTATCCTTTAAAACCGCGTTGTTTTCCATCGCCGATATAATTGGACGATAAAATCGCGGCATGAAAAAATCACGATGTTCGCAACACTGCGATAACCTCAAGCATGCTTTTCAAAAACATCGAGAGATTTACCTGAATAGTCACACCCCAATCAGTAACAATCTTTCAAATAGAGTAAACACAAACCTTCGGGGTCTTCAGACATCTTGATGCTGCTTCAAAATTTATCACAGTAGAACTTAAGAGGGTTCCCAAACAAATCTTGATAGAAGATTCATCAATCATATAGCTTCCTTTCCTACTTCTCATGCACCAACAACAGAATCCTGCTTTCCTTCTTTCAGCAACACCTTAATATACATTCTCCAATTTCTTCTTCAAGGTATTCATCATGACTATGGTATTCCCTCCCTCTCAACTGGGGAGATATCCTTCTTACTTTTATCTAGGCTCCCTCTTAACTTAGGGAGATTAACTTCTTTTTATGACATCAAAGAATCTTTCATGGCTTCCATCCTTCATATTAGAGTCATCTTGATCATCATTATTCATATAACTTCCTTCCTTATGCTTATCAACCAAATCAACTTTACTTACGAATATCTTTAGCTTCTTGAAGATTATGTACCTATGTACCTGCACAACTTAGATAGCAAGTACAACCAGATACATATATAGAAGCATGAACTTAACTATATCATAATCATATAATAATGGAATCATTTGGACTTTAGACACCAAATACCTAAACTTAGATAGGTTCATAATCAACGAGAGACACATACTTTTATATTTCAATTTCTTGCTAGGGTTTTGTCATAAACCCTAGACTTCATCATCAAGACTTCAAGCAACTTAATCAAGATAACAATTTTCATTATATCTAGGGTCTCAATATGTCTTCCAGAGATATGACATACTCTACCATAATATATTGCATACCCTAGAAGCAATTCAAACAAGTAAACTTGCAATGCATTTAACAATTTTAGAATGCATATGTTAGACTTCTACTAGGATTTAATGCAAACCCTAGATCCCATCTTTGAGACTCTAAGCCTTAAATGTCAACAATAAAAATCAATCAAAACACAGTCTAAGGTTTCAACTAAATGATCAACTTCTACTAGGGTTTGATGTAAACCCTAGGTTTTATCATCATAATGGAAACAATATCATCACATCATATCCTAGAATATCAAACTTCTACTGGGGCTTAGTTGCAAAGTCTAGACTTTGCACGCTATAAGCATCAACAATTTGGTTAGCGCATATATCTAGGATTTCATAATCATGCACAAGCATATCAATATCCATAAGGTAAGCCCAAGACACAAATATCAATACATTTAAAGTCGTACATATAACAATCTTGATTAGGCTAGGGTTTTGATTAGACATACAAACATATACCTAAGGTTTCATTCCTCGGAGCTTACTCTCTATACATAAGGGTTTTGGTCATAAACCCTAATTTACCAAAACCTCAAGGTCTAGGAACACACTACCATCCAACCCTAAAGAACTAGGGTTTCCATAATAATACTAAAACTCCAAACATGACAAAACCATCAAAACCCCAAACATCAAAAGAATAGTATTTTCTAGATTTCATCAGTAACCCTAAGTAGACTAGGGTTTTTCACATTAACATACCCTTAGGTTAGGGTTTTAATAGAGAACCTTTTTAGAGTTCCACAAACATGATTTTTTAACTAGGGTAGATTCAATCTAATGATTAATTACCCAAACAAGAATCTCTATGATTCAAAGGTCCTAGACATACTTGTTAGTAATGTCAAGCAGATTTAAATGAACATGCCTTTATCACAAAGAGAACAAAACTTATGATCTAAAACTTACCTTTGAGTTGTTTTCTAGACAAACCTTATAGGACATCAATTCCAATGCTTTGTCTTATGAGATCTACTTCATAGCCCTTGAGCACATCAACAAGATTTTCCTAGACAAGGAAAATATAAAAAGAAATGTTATTAGCATCTAGCATAAACACATCTAGATGAGAAAATGAAAACCAAATATAAAAGATAATACAAGGAGTAAGATACTTATCTTTGGAAAATTAGTGAGGGCTCCTTCTTAATCCAATCACGAGAGATACCTATAATTTTAAAACAATTCAAAAATGTTTTTACAAAGTATGTTAAGTGCTAGAAATCAAAGCATAAAGGAAAATAATTCAAAACTTTAGAGTAGAAGGATAGAGTCCATAAGAGTCCTTAGCAAATAAGTTTTTGACTTCAGATTCTTTCTTCTTGTTCTTCTTTGGTGGTTCTTTGTCAACAACATTTGCATATTCCCTTTCTCTCTTCTTATTTCTTAGATTCTTAGGACAATCGCTTCTATAGTGACCCATCTTGTGACAATTGTAGCATTCGATTTTGGATAGGTCTATCTTCCTTCTAGGCCCTTTAGACTTCTGGAAAGATCCTTTGTTCTTGTGATGAGCGGAGTAGGCATTTGAAACTTTCTCCTCTTCATTCTTTTTGCTGCTCACTAATGAAATTGCGACTTCTTCTTGACTACATGCAGTCCATAATTGTTCAGATATAAGAGTTTCCTTCCAACTGTTGAGGCCCGATGAAAAGGCACTCCAAGATGTTGGTAGTCCTAGAAGTGCAGTGATTACAAGTTCCTTTTCAGGTACTATCTCATCGATTGCCTGGAGTTCATCTTTGATTCTAGCTATTCTCACAAAGAAAGATGCCACAATGTCTTCCTTTGTCATCTTTATAGATCTCAACTCATTCTTAAGACTTGCTATTTGACCGAGATTCTTGATTGTGAATAATTTGTATATTGGGTCATACATTTCTTGAGCAGAATCTATGTTGGATATATTGGATGAGGTTATCCTTTATTCCATCCACCATTAGTGTCATGGCCAATATCTCTGTTTCTCTGAACTTTGCCTTTTCTGCATCACTTGAATCATTTGTGGGCTTTACTTTTTCTTTAACTAGATCCAAGAGTTTATTCTTTTCGTGGATGAGGTCTATCCTCTTCTTCCATGCCCTGCTCTAGTTTGTTTTCTCCCTTCATTGAGTTTGATATTGTCCTTGAAGATGGTAGGCTTGACTTCTTATATGATCCTTTTGATGACCCTTATTCAAATTTCTTAAAACTCCTTATTCTCATTTCAATAGTTCTTCAAGCTACCTTTTTCCTCCTTTACCTTATCTCTGATACCATGTTAGAAAATTAGAAAGGTAGAAAGATTTTCTTTATATTGATAATTACTTGTGATATTCTTATGTTCTTCTTTTATCTTTAGTTCATGAAGCAATTACCAATGTTGAGAATTCAATAGGGCAGTGAATATGTTAATTCTCTTTAACTTGATAATTGTTTGTGTTACCTTTTACCTTATTAGCTTTGTTCCTTATTATTATAGTGTGATATACATCAAACAACTACCAAAACAATAAGAACAGTGACACAGTATATAGGCTGCAAGCCAAGGCCAAAACCCCTCCTCTTGAGAGGAAAACCCATAAATCTCTTATTCTTTTATAGATCCTTCAATTGACGAATACCATGACCTAGTGACTCAGACAATTACCCTCCAAGATCAAGATCAACTTGACCTCCCATTGCAATATCTTCGACCTACTACTTCAGATCTGAAATTCTGTTTCTCGGCAACTACTGCAACTGTTGCTGCTCAAGAAGACTTCAATCTTCTTCATATGGCCTCCTTTCCCCTTCGCTTGCCTTTCCTTGAGACTTAGGGCTAGTGAGATACCCTAAATGACCTTCGCTTGACTTCCTTTCTCTCTTTCCTCCAAGATCAAACCAAACATAGCCCTAACGAAGAAACCCTAACTTCGATTTGAATGTGGGAGAGATAGAACTAGCCCAAGCACTTCAACTTCCTTCGATTTCTTTTTTGTCCTTCTTCTTCGACCTCTTCTTGTCCTCTTCTTCGCATAGAAAGAGATGTGTGTGAGTGTGTCTAATGGAGGACAAGTTCCTCTCTATATATAGGCTTCTTCAAGGGTAGACGTGGCTCTTCATGTAGGTCGACTTGACAACTTCTAGGCCAACTTGATCTTGGAGGGAATTTCGACACTTTAAAGACAAAAACAATTTTTTCTTTACAAGATACAATGTGCCCATGGGGTCTTCAATATATGACAATGACTCTTAAACCTAGGACAAACCCTAGAAGCACCCAATGGGCATTTGACCTATAAAATAAAAGAACTTGAGCATGAAACCCATGCTCCAATAATAATTTCTTTTCATTTTATAATTTACAAGAATACATTTCATACTTATGAAGATCGAACCTAGTTACACATTTTTCAACACTCCCTCTTAACTAGGGAGGTATTCATAAGAGGTACATGGTCATTCTCAATCTGAAGAGATCTCATAAAAAGAGTTGGATTGGTAACCCATCTGTCTAGCATCATATTTAACCAGCATTGTCACATAGCAAGGCCTTGACTAACAACTCTATCTCTCCACAAGATCAAAGCACAATGCTGGCGAGACCAATGATTTATAGACACCATCATCATTGTCTCTCAAGGTACATACTCCACCCGGGTGTTCACCGAGTATGACCTTCCATTGGACTATTCTTATCTTGGGTAGCTAGTCCTCAAAGAATATCGGTCCACGACTACTCTTGTCTTGAATGCCCTACCACATTCTCAAAGAGTATCGAATGCCAGATGGTTACCCAATCCTCCATTCTTTCTTCCCAAGTGAAGACAAGAATGTAGTGTCTATCTCTCCCTCTCAATTAGGGAGGATACATCAACCAAACCAAGCTTGTCTCTCAAGTACACAAGCTTCTTGTTCAGAAGTGACTTTGTCAATATGTCAACTACCTGCTCATCAGTGGAGATATACTGTAGCTGCAGCACACCATTTTGCACTAGCTCTCGAATAGAGTGATACTTATTGTTTATATGCTTTGTCTTTCCATGACACACTGGATCTTTAAACAAATGTATACAATTGGTGTTATCACAAAGTATCACTGTAGGGTTCATCGATCCTTTAAACAGGTCGAATAGTAGCTTCCTCAACCATACTGCTTCTCTGCTTACTTCACAGGCTGCAACATATTCAGCCTCAACATTACTCAAAGAAACTTTGTCTTGATTTCTGCTCATCCATGAGACCATGGAGGATCCAAAATTGAAACATCCTCCCATAGTGCTCCTTCCATCTTGCTCACTGCGTCCCCAGCAGGAATCTGTATATCCAATAAGTTGGAAATCATTCCTTCTATCATACTTCAGATAGTAGTGGATGGTCCCTCGTAGATATCTTAGAATATGTTTCGTTGCTACCCAATGATCATGCTTCGGCTCCTGGACTCTGGACAAGTATTCACCAAGTACATCAATGAGCCAATAAGTTGCCTATACTTGGAAGGATCCACAAGGCTAGATTCTGAACTCCTTAGTCTCTTCAAGTTTTTGATCATCGGAGTGGTCATAGGTTTGCAATCCATCATGTCAAACCTCTTCAACATCTTGATTACGTACTTTCTTTGACCCAAATAATTTCATTAAATCCTTGCCAGATTTCTAGTCCCAAATAGTAATGCATCAGCCCCAGATCCTTCATGTCAAATTCTGCTGCTAGTTGCTGCTTACATTCTTCAATTCGACCTTCTACACCTGTCAAGAAAAGATCATCTACATACAAAAGAATGATTACAGGTTCTCCATCTACAACCTTAATATAGAGGTTCAGATCAACAAAACTTTTTGCGAAGCCTATTCTTTGTAGGTATGCATCCATTCTAGCATACCATGCCCTTGGTGCTTGCTTGAGGCCATATAATGCTTTCTTCAATCTACAAACATATGCCTTCCTATCTTTAACTTTGAATCCGAAGGGTTGCTCTATATAGACTTCTTCATCTATTGTGCCATTCAAAAACACAGTCTTGATATCCATTTGGTGGATGTTCCATCCCATTGATGCTGCCAGAGAGACTAATGATCAACTCGTGTATATCTTGCCGTTGGAGCAAATGTCTCTTCATAGTCGATGCATTCAAGATGAGAGAAACCCCTAGCCACAAATATTGCTTTATATTTATCTATACTTCCATTTGCTGCATGTTTGATCTTACAAATCCATTTGGAAGTAACCACAGATTTGTCTTCGGGCCTAGGTGCAATCTCCCCTACTCCATTCTTCATTATAGATTGATACTTTTCATTCATGGCATCTTTCCATTCCTGATTATTTACAACATCTTCAAAAGTGGATGGTTTTGCTGCTATCAATTTTGTCATGAATGCAGCATACCTAGAATATCTTTTGGGTTTCTTGCTATCTCTAAATGATCCTTTCGCTGCCTCATGACCTTCTGCATCAAGTAGAGTAGATTTTAACCAATTAGGTCTTTTTCTTGTTTCAAAGATGACCACAGGTTGAACAGGCTCACTAGGACCTTCTTCTTCATGGTGTGATTCTTCTTCTCCCTTGTCCACTTCCTCCTCAAATACCGGAAGTTCTTCATCATCAGAGTCTATGGAAAGTTCCTTTGATTTCTTGAAAGCTATGCTTTCATCAAATATGACATCACAACTGACTTTTATGTGATGTCCATCTTTCATGTAGATCCTATAAGCATTCGATGAGCTGCTGTACCCAACAAATGCTCCCTTCATGCCTGAATGCCAACTTCTTTCTTTTGTCCTTTGGTATGTGGATATATACAGGACAACCAAAGATCCGGAGATGATCTATAGATGACTTCTTTCCAGTGAACACTTCTTTTGGAGTTTTGTTGTCTAGAGATCTGTTGGGACTTGGGTTCTGAATGTAGATTTCTCCCCCAGGAACTTAGGTAGTTCCTAATCATGTAACATTGCTTTTACACTTTCTTCAATGGATCTATTCTTCCATTCTACGACTCCATTTTTCTTGGGATTATATGGGACTATCAACTCCCTCTTAATCCCATACTCCTTACAGAATGCTATAATTTCTTTGGATGTATATTCTCCTCCATTATCAGATCTTAATATATTGATTCTTCTTTCTGTAAGGTTCTCCACTTTAGCTTTGAATTTTGTAAATATTTCGTCCTTGGTTTTCATTAAGTAAGCCTAGGTTCTTCTTGAATGATCATCGATGAATGTAACATAATATAGATGACCTCCAAGAGATTTAGGAGTCATAGGGCCACATACATCAGAGTGAATGAGATCCAAGATTTCTTTTGACTATGAAGCACTGCTTCCAAATGGTCTCTTGGTATTCTTACCCAATGCACATCCCTTACAAACTCCTTCATGATCTTCCTTTAGATCAAGAATTCCATCTACTATAGAACTTAGAGTTGGAAGGATTTTGAAATGTAGATGTCCAAATCTTCTATGCCAAAGGTCACATGGGCTAATTTCAATGTGAACTAGGGCTTGGGCCACAAGAGATATTAGTCTATAGAGTCTTCCTTCTTGAATGCCAATGACTTTGGCTTGATCTATACTTGAGTCTTTACTCCATACAACGACCTTACCATCAATGAAAGTTACTCTATCACCCTTATCTTCTAGACTTGAAATGGAAAGTAAGTTCTTGTGCAAACTTTAGAACAAATAGAATGTTGTTGAGGTGAATGTTGCTTCCATCTTCTAGCTTTGTGGAGGTTGATCCAATACCTTTCACAGGATAGCTCTTGTTATCTCCAAGTTCCACTGAATAAGTGGATTTTCCTTTTGATAAGGTCTTCAATCGATTGGAATGGCCAGTCATGTGCCTTGATGCACCACTATCAATTACCCAAATGTCTTCATCTTGGAATGTGCCAGAGAGAGCCAAGAAGAGACCTTCATCTTTTTCTTTGATTGATACCTTTTTTGAAGAAGATAAGAAACTCCATGCTTTCTTGATACCTTTCTTCAGATTGCTTGCGATCTTTTTGATGAACTTCTTCACTGTAGAGGAGATCTTCATGATGCCCTTTGATAACCTTAGCTCTGATACCATGTTGAGAATTCAATAGGGTAGTGAATATATTAATTCTCTTTAACTTGATAATTGTTTGTGTTACCTTTTACCTTTTGAGCTTTGTTCCTTATTATTATAATGTGAGATACATCAAACAACTACCAAAACAATAAGAATAGTGACACAATATATAGGCTGCAAGCCAGGGCCAAAACCCCTCCTCTTGAGGGGAAAACCCTTAAATCTCTTCTCTTCTTATAGATCGTTCAATTGACGAATACCATGACCTAGTGACTTAGACAAATAACCTCCAAGATCAAGATCAACTCGGCCTCCTACTGCAAGATCTTCGACCTCCTATTTTAGATCCAAAATTTTGTCTCCCGGCAACTGCTGCTGTTCCTCAAGAAGACTTCGATCTTCTTTGTATGGCCTCCTTTCCCCTTCGCTTGTATTTCCTTGAGACTTAGGGCTAGTGAGATACCCTAAGTGACCTTCGCTTGACTTCCTTTCTCTCTTCCTCCATGATCAAACCAAAGATAGCCCCATCGCAGAAACCCTAACTTTGATTTGCACGTGGGAGAGAGAGAACTAGCCCAAGCACTTCGACTTCCTTCGATTGATTCTGCGTCCTTCTTCTTCGACCTCTTCTTTGCATAGAAAGAGATGTGTGTGAGTGTGTTGAATGGAGGAAGAGTTCCTCTCTATATATAGGCTTCTTCAAGGGCAGACGTGGCCCTTCATGTAGGCTGACTTGATAACTTCTAGGACGACTTGATCTTGGAGGGCATTTCGATACTTTAAAGATAAAAACGATTTTTTCTTTACAAGATACAATGTGCCCATGGGGTCTTCAATATATGACAATGATTCTTAAACCTAGAACAAACCCTAGAAGCACTCAATGGGTGCTTGACCTATAAAATAAAAGAACTTGAGCATGAAACCCATGCTCCAATAATAATTTATTTTCATTTTATAATTTACAAGAATACATTTCATACTTATGAAGACCAAACCTAGTTACACATTTTTCAACAACCAAAACAATAAAACAAAGATCAGATATAGGCGGACAACCACGGAAAAACCCCTATCTAGGGGAAAACCTAGTCAACAACTCTTCTTTAATAATTTCACGAGATGATCCAATACTCCTTGACCTAGACTCAGACTTCCTCCAACAACCATGTCAGTCCTTCCCTTCCTCTGCAGATGATAACCATCCAACAACTTCGACCTAGATGCAACGAATAACTTCGACCCAACGGTAGTCTAGCAAAATCTTCGACCTAGCAGTAGCCCAATCAAATCTTCGACCCAGCAAAAACTTCGACTTCCTAGCAAATAGCCTAGTAAATCCACACGTGAGAGAGAGAGAGAGAACCCATAAACTTAGATTTTTCCTTCTCCAACAAATCTCCTCCTTCCCTTGGAATTTCACACTTTTTCTGCCTCCTCTTGGATATCGAACTTGTGTGAGAGATGTCTTCCAAATGAATCAAAATGCTTCTATATATACCCTGTTCTGGAGTTCGATTTGTCCTCTTGTAGGCCGACTTGATCAGGTAAGGGTCGACTTAGTGTGGAGGTGACAAACAATGTTGATAATATCGGTATCGGGAAAATATCGGCGAGGGTCCAGAAAATATCTTATCGGCAATATCTGCGAAAATATCGGCAAATATTGGCAAGCATAAAAAATGCATAATATATTCATTTTTTTTTTTTCAGATTTCTAAACATATAAAGCAATAACAACATGAACTAAACACATTGGCACATAAATATGAAGAAGGCATTGATATATATGATGTCAAATAGAAATTATACATCAAACTTTAAAGGCGATACCAAATCCTGCTGATCCCTGATAATTGTCCAATCAAGGACTCAAACAAAATAACATCACATATCCTGCTGATCCCTGATAGTGATAATTGTCCAATCAAGAACTCAAAAAAAATAACATCACATATCCTACTGATCCCTGATAGTGATAATTGTCCAATCAAGGACTCAAACAAAATAACATCACATATAGAACTTTAAAAGTATTTCATCATCATGAATTATAAACTTATATGTAGCAAAAGTTGCAAAACAAATAAAACTAGCAGCTATCTATCTAAGACCATTGGCCTTTCCCTAGCAGCTTTCTTTCTATCTTGTTCAAGAATTGCTTCACGAGCTTTTTGTATAACCTCTGCACTAGAAACCATACAAGGCATTACATCTGCATCATATGCAGAGAGTCTAGCCAGATGGTATTTCAATCCTGTAACCCCTCCTGACATCTTGGTCCCACACAAGTTGCATGATATATATGCCTGATTTGCCCCACCAACAACCTCCCCATACTCCCAAAATGGGTCCAAGGCTTTTGGCATCTTTGACATTTGTAGTGAACTAATTCAAACCTAGGGCACAAAAAAAACAAAAAGTTGGCATTAAACCCCCCAACACAAAATGAAAAAATAATAAGTAATAACCACCTCATTCAAAAAAAATTACTACATTATTTGCATTTTGCAATGTGAATGAAAAATGAATATAAGAGGGTGCATAAGAAAGTTGAAAAAAAATGAAGTTTGCTGTCCAAATATGGAGAAAATCCTTGCATTGGTTCATGGGCATGAAAATCATAGCAAATGGAAAAAAACAAAGAAACAAAATGTTGGTAGGCAAAGAGGCAAGCAAGCATAACCCTAATTTTATGAAAAAATCATTAACATAGGGGTTTTTAAGAACATACCTGTTAATGGAAGAAATGAAGTTTGTCTCACTATTCTTCAATCTTTGATCCACAAAAAAATCTTAATTGGTGGTGATAATCGTTGTTTGATCTTCAAACCCTCCTTGACAAGCACCACAAAACTCTTTCCCTTCCTTCTCCAACACTCAGAAACAGAAATGAAGAAAAAAAAACCAATTTTTCCTTTTTGTAGCCGCGGAAAAACACGCCCGACGATATTTTATATCGTCGCGCGATATTTTGCCGAAATATCGCCGATATTTCGGAAATATCGCGATATTTTCGGGAGCCGAAAATATCGCGATATTTTCTCGGCGATATTTCAGCTCGCCGAAAATATCGCGATATTTACGCTATTCGGCGATATTTCGCCGATATTATCTACACTGGTTACAAATGACTTATTTTACTCAATATTAATTCTTTTTACATGATTCAAAAGCCCACGAAGGGTCTCTTTAAGTGGACAATGACTCTAATGACTCAATATAAAACCCTGAAGTCCTCAATGGGGATTTTGACCTAAAACATGATGACCCAAGCATGAAATCCATGCTTTAATAAGTCATAATAATAATAATAAAAAAAAATTCTTTTTCTTTCTTTTGATAAATACATTTCATTATGATTGAAATACAATTATGAAGACCGAACCTAGTTACATTCTTCAACATTATCCTCATACTCCATTTATTCAAGGGCTTTGCTGCCACTTGTGATAGGCCATTATGAATGAAGATTGATCTTCTCTGTAACAATGTGGTTATAGCAAACCCTACACTTATCCTTGATTCCAAAAAAATGCCTTCAACCACACCTATTCCAATTCGTTACTCATTCTTGGGTGCGATAGCGATCAAGCAAACTTGTTTTTTTTTTTTTTTTTGATCCGATAAGAGTGGTACCTCTTATAAACTATCCAATGATACATAATTTACAAAAGCCACACCAACTCTGTGCGCAGTCAATAGGCAGCTATGTAGGCAAAAGACAACCACGCACCCCACGGGCGGGCAGTGTTTAGGACAAGAGGCCGATATTAGACTATCTGATCGAGCAGTCAAAAACCCAAGGAAACTCTAAACATTTTGTTAAGCGGTTCCACCGAATCGAGGTCCCCACAAAAGCCACATGTGTTCGGCCAAGGGTCCACAAAAATGCTTCCAAACACCAACAAAAACTCTAGTAATATTGAAGAGCCGAGTGCCTTACGATTCGTACTGCCAGGATGTAAAGTACCCTCTTTGAGAACGGGCCCACCCCAAGCCCACACACATGAACCTGTCTCCCGGATCCGATTAAACCATTAGGCTAGCCCTCTAAACTTTTTCGGATCCGAAACGCCAAACCAATGTGCACGATCCATCCAACACCGTTGATCACCCGATAAGGATCCAACGGTCTACGCCGATATCGGGTGGAAAAGTGGCATGAGTGATAACCACCCGATGTAAGCGGTATTCTCTCACCTCTCGCTGCTACGTGTCCCACAGAGAGTGGAATTGGAGCCTTTCTTCAAGAAACCGGAAACCACTTAGACCCCGCCCGATAGACCGCTTGTGGTTTTAGAATCGAGCTCTTTGCGGAAAAATTAGCGCGCTCGTTCGCTGAGTGATAACTGTTGATCAAGAGCATCAGACGACTCTTATGTCGCTTATTCAGAATCTCTGCATGACCCCAAACACCATCAAAACCTCCACATAATGTATTGGGCAAAGGAAGATCAAACTTGTGAAGCTTCCATAGCCGGTTCTTTCGCCACATATCCGATGTAATACTGAGCTGGGTATTACAGCCAGAACCAAAAAGGGGTGCCAGTTTAGGGTGCCCTATCCTCCCGCCTGTCCCCTGAGTCATTTCGATCCTTCCTGTGCATCCGTAGCTCCATATCCTTGTCCACCTGACCAAGACAATCTTCCATCAGTTTACCTGGGGTTAACAGGTCCCAATCAGACCTATAATCCCTGTCCCTGTTGGTGACTCCTTCGTTTGCCAGACGATCCGCTAACATGTTAGCTTTCCTTTTCACATGGACAAAACTAACATTTTTTAAGGTTTGCAAGTGGGAGTGGATTCGGGGACCTGCAAAAGCTTCCAATGCTTTGATACTTTATCTGGAGAAGTGCCATTGCATATTTTCTTGGCTGCTCTAATGATCAATTCCGAGTCCGCTTCAATGATGACATTATGTAAGTTTGAGTCCAACAAGATTTCCAAGCATTGCTCAAGAGCCATGAGCTCCGCCATATTATTAGTGGTCTTGGCCAAGTGGCCATGGAAAATCTTCTTTATTTGACCCTGTTCATCTCTGATAACACCCCCAAAGCCAGCTAGCCCTGGATTGCCCTTAGAGGCTCCGTCTACATTAACCTTTAGAAAGCCCTGAGGAGAAGGCTTCCAAATGTTGATGTCTGCATTTATTTGGTTTATTCCCTTGATTAATCCATGTGGGCTTATTGACTATAGGCCCAAATGAAGTATAATATTTGCCTCTTGGGGCAAAGGAGGATCCTTAGGCAGAGTCCTCGACAAGCTTCGAATTGTGTCTTTGAGCTGCTTTAAAATTAGTTCAATGATATGTTGGGATTTGCAACCTTTGTTTTTGAAAATTCGACTGTTATGCTCTTTCCAGACATTCCAAATTACAAAGCCTGGAACCAGGATCCAGGCTGTATTAATAATTTCATTCCTTGAAAAGTTATTTCTCCAATTCTTCAAAGTGTTGGAGATGTTGAGACCATCCCTATCTGTTTGTCTAAAGGTTGAGGCCACCCAGTCCCAGACATTGGATGTGAAAGGACAGAGGTTGAGAAGGTGCTCCATCGTTTCTTCATGTGAGCCACATAGGTAACATTTAGAAGGGCCAATGAAGCCTTTTTTTTGGAGATTCTCCCAGGTTAGGATTTTCCTTTGGTGCACTAGCCATATGAATATTTATTTTCATCCAGTAGGAGCTCTGCCAAAGTTTCCTCCATACTTGATCGAGATTTCTATAGTTAAGTCTTGTAACTTCCTGTTTAGCTTCTTTGAGGTTAAAGTTGCCTTTGGTGTTCTTTCCCCATCTCAATTGGTCAGGTAGGGAGGAGACTAGAATCCTTCTATGCTCAAGTTCTTGATTGAGCTCTTTTGCCATGGCGTTCAGAGGACTTTCATCACTGTGGCCTAGATCCTTCCACTTCCTCCATTTTCCATTGTTCCTGTCATGGTCCCAGAAATCTTTGACCATGAGTAGACCTTTGTTATCTGTGTCACGCTTGAGAGCCGCTAAATCCTCCTTATATATATTGGGTTCTTGTTGCCAGTTGTCCTCCCAAAATCGTGCAAGATTCCCTGCCCGAATTTCCCAGAAGCTATGCTGTTGCACTAAACTTTTGTTTTCCCAAGCCAGGTTCCAAATATGGGAGCCTCTGATTTGCCCTGACAGTCTGATGTGATCCTTCTCCTGCCAATGCTTAGCATATTTTTGCTTCCAAAGCTTAGCCCAAGGAGCTGTCGATTCCTTAATCCAACACCACCAAAGTTTGGCTCCTGAAACTCTACTGAGGGTTTCAGGGTCTTGAAGCCCCAGGCCACCATGGCTTTTGGGCCTACATATCTTGTCCCAGGGAACTAAGGCCCACTTCTTTTTCTCTTCTCCTCTGCCCCGCAGAAAATCCCTTTTAATGCTCCGAATTTGCTGCTTAATCCCTTTAGACGCTGGAAGAGCTGAAAACATGAAGATGGGAATTGCCTGCAAGACTGCTTGTGTGAGCACTAGGTGCCCTGCCAAGTTTAGTGCCCTGCATGTCCATTTTCTGACCTTTATTTAATATTGGCTCCCATACTTTCTTGCTGAGAGGTTTGTCAGTGAGAGGTATTCCTAGATACTTGGAAGGTAGCTGCTCCCTTTGGAAACCAAGAATTCTAGTAATATTACTCTGAATAGCGATGTTAGTGTTAAAGAAAAAGACTTTGGATTCGTTGAGGTTTACCTCTGTGCCTGTTGCCCTAGCAAAGTCGTTCAAGATTTGTTTAATCTCTCTGGCTTCCCTGACTGTGGGTATGCCCTTCAGCATAGTGTTGTCCACAAATTGTTGATGAGTGTTTGCTGCTCCATCCAAGGTGAGCTTGATACCCTGAATGCGTCCTTCAGCATTTGCCATTTTAATTTCTTTGCCTAGCCCTTCCATCATGAGAACAAAGAGGAAAGGTGAGAGTGGTTCTCCCTGTCTGAGTCCTCTGGAGGGTGTGAAGGTTCTTGATGGCACTCCATTAAGCAGTATAAAGAAGCTGGTTATGGTGACGAGTGCCATAACCCATCTTATCCAATTTTGGTCGAAGCCGTATGCTCTTAGAATTGCTCTTATATAAGGCCAACTTAACTTGTCATAGGCTTTTGCAAGGTCCAACTGAATGATCATACTCTCCTATTTGTTGCTTTTGAGAGAATGCACCACCTCATGAGCTTGGATGATATTGTTGAGGATTTGTCTTCCTTCCACATAGCCCGTTTACTCCTCCGAGATGAGAGAAGGTAGAAGGGGCTTAAGTTTGTTGGCTATCACTTTGGAAATAATTTTGTACCCCACATTACATAAGGCTATGGGTCTAAAAGCAACCGGAGCCATGGCATTTTCTTGTTTTGGGATTAAAGCTATGAAGGTAGCATTGAGAGCCTTTAGAACCTTTTTGGATTTTCTTGAGTCTTCCATAGCCTCAAGGATATCCTGTTTGACTGTATCCCAGCAAACTTCGAAGAAGTCTACATTGAACCCATCCAGGCCTGGAGCTTTTTCATTTTGCATTTCGTTGATCACTCCATTGACCTCCTCTTCCGACACTGGCCTGTTGAGATTATGGTTGTCCTCTCTGGTGACCAACTGGGGGATGTATTGAGTAAAGTGGTCAATAAACCTGGATCTATCCTCTAGAGGTTCCTCTGTAATATTGAGGAAGTGTTGTACAAGGATTGATTCCATTTCATTGTGAGCTTCAATCTCTCTCCCTTGAGAATCTCTGAGTTTTGTGATTCTGTTGTGTGCCTTGTGAACCATGGTGGATCTACGAAAGAATTTTGTGTTCCTTTCTCCCTCTCCGATCCACTGTATTCTTGATTTTTGTCTCCAGAAGATTTCCTCTTGCAAGCATCGTTCTTCCCATACTTCCTGCAAAGAGTCAGTTGACCTTTGCTTCTCCTTCTTAAAGCCATCTGTGATGCTGATCTGATTGATCTCCTTGAGCTTCTGTCCAGCTTCTCTTTTGGCCTTGAAGATATCACCAAAATCTTTTCTATTCCAAACTTTAAGTTTGGATTTGATGTGTTTGAGTTTCTGTTGGAAACTTGGAGCATGTACATTTTAGTGCCTTGAATGTTCAGATCCTCTTTCCACCATTTGTCAATATTACTGCTGAAATTGGGGTGAGTGAGCCAGGCATTCTCAAACCTGAAAGGTCTGTTTCTTGGTTTTCTCGTGAAGGTGGCTTCCAGCTGTACAGGCCAGTGATCCGATCCTCCAAAAGGCAGAATAGAAGTTGTCATGGCAGGGCCTGTAAGAAAGAGGTCCTTTGAAATAATGAATCTGTCAAGTTTGGAGACGACTTGAAGTCTCTTCCCCTCTTGTTGTTCCAAGTGAAGGTTCCATTTATTGTTTTTGTATCCACAAGCCCCATCTTTGTTATGAAGTTCTGAAAGGCCATGGAGTCTCTTCCTAGCTGTCTAATACCACCTTTTTTCTTTGAGAGAGATCTTATCATGTTGAAATCTCTTGCAACTATCCGGGGCAGATTGGGGTGTCTTGCTCTTAGATCCTCAAGGGAGATGAGAAGATTGAGTTTGTCTGCTTGCCTTTGAGGTCCATAAACATTTGTGATCATGTATATTTCCTTATCACCTACAGATTGACAAACCATAGAAAGATAGTTCCTTGATGCTTCAACATCCAGGATCCAAAATTTAAGTGGGTCCCACAGTGTAAGAATCCCCCCCGCTGAGTTGTTTGCTTTAACCTCTAGATACTCATACTTGATTAGCCACTTATTGTGAATCTTTCTGATCTTGTCCATCGAACATTTCGTTTCCTGAATAAAAATCATATCTGGTTTTTCTTCTTTCATTCTATTACTAAGATTCCGTTGTTTCCTTCTATTTCCTATACCTCTAATATTCCAGGTTGTAAGCTTCATTAAGAAAGGTTAGTAAAGGAATAGCTGGTAATATCTTTCATCTTACCTGAGTTAATCAGAAGCTTTCCACATTCATTTAATAGTTCACTCTGTCTTTTTCTTCCCCTTTTCCTTCCTGTGTTCTTTGAAGATTGTGCTTGTACATTATCCATCATTTTGACCCCACTATGTTCCTGGCTATCATGATTTATTTTGACTCCTGCACTCTTCGCTTGTGATCTCTAAAGAAAGAGTTGTTGCACCTTGTCATAATCCTCCTTAGGTAGGGATTCCACTCCTATGGTCATCCCTTGCTCCAAAATTTTTTCTAGATCGAGATTTTCCTTATCTAGAATTTCCTGTAATTCATGGTCCTCTGTTCCCGCTTCACTTGGAGTCATCTCCTGGTCCCTACTTACTTCCATACTGCTTGGTAGATCATCCTTTTGCTGGTCGTTTACTATGATGTCATCCATGTCAGTTTCTTTATCCTTCTCATTGTTTGTTTGCTCCATCTCCTGGACAATTTCCTTGTTCCCCTCTTCTTCCTCTAGGATTTTGACCTGATTGTGTTTTGAATGTTGATCCTCATTCATCTACTTTTGTGGGCGTTTGCCTCCTTTCCCTTTGCTTCCAACTTTGGTGAAACCCTCGTGATTTTTATCCTCAGTAGATTTTACATTTCCTTCCATCTTGTTTATTGGGCAGTCTTTGAATAAATGCCCATGCTCATGGCATTTGCGGCACCGAAATGGGATGTGCTCATAGTCCACCGTCTGCACCCATTCTTCATCATATAATTCTAAAATCATCGCTTTCGGAAGGGCTCCAGATAAGTCCATTTCCACGCATATCGGGCAAAGGAAGTGTATTTTCCTTTCAGAGTCGCATATGAGATTTTTAGAAAATGCCCCAGCTTGTTGCCTATTGTTTTCAGAGATTCTAGTAACCAATAATCCAGAGGAAGGGAGTATAGTCTTATCCATACCGGAACTGATGTGAATGTTTCATGTTCTGGGACAAAATTCATCATGCATGGCCTCATATAGAGTCCCGTTGCAGCGTAGAAATATGGCCCTCCTTCAAACACCCTATCTTTATCCTCTAGGCTCGTGAACACCACTGTGAAGAAGCCCTTAGAACCTAGATGTAAGTGTATTTCCCCCTTTGGCTTCCAATGGCTCCTTATATAGACATGTAGCGCCCTCTCCGTCGGCCATAACCCCATAAACTTGCATATGATCGCATGTTCCGTCATATGATCCTTGTGCGCTTGAATCGCTGGATCACTCAGTATGACCTGTGGTATCGTGCTCGATTTGGGTTTACAGGCCCCAATTGATCTTGTGGAAGTTGGCTTTCCACTGCTGCCCCCAATTGCCTTCTCCTTATTTGGTTCTGGCTGATCCCCTTCGAGTTCTTGATGTTCATTTCTTCCCAATGTTCCTTTGTTCCTGGCCTCTGATACCTTCTTCAGAGGTTCTTTAAAGAACTGCTTTCTGGCGTCCTTATTCCTACCTTTAACTGCCTGACTGTAAGAGGGAGCAGCGCTCCCTCCTTCGCATCCTGCCATGGTACCCAAAGTAAAACCCTAGCTCCAGTAGTTGTTCTCACCCCCATCGATCAAGCAAACTTGTTGATCCTTATAACTTGGTTCATTTCTTTGGGTCACAACTTATTATTGTTATTAACAAAAACTATTCTTGTTGATCCTTATGTTAGTTTTTGTAGCTTAGATAGGTTTCCTAGTCTCTGTTGGTGTCTATAAGGCTAAGGAACACAAGAGGATTAATTATCTCTAATACCCAAAAAAAATTCTAAGGGAAATGTCTTAATTAGATTAATTAGCCAATTTTTAATTATTTTCCAAAGTCTAACTTAGGAAAAGTGGTTAATTAAATCAGATTATCTGAATGGAGGCTTTGTAGAATTATTTAGACTGTCCTCCGGATCCATCATATAAAAGCATTGATTGTTAACGCATTTCAAACCAACCAATGTGGTTCATCATTAGGACGAAAAGATGAAGATAAAATATGATCGAATAGGGGTATAAAAAGGGAGGGAGTCTAATAGGTCAAAAGTCAACGAAATTAACTATTAGAAGACTAAATAAATAAATGAAAGAAATAAGGGCCAAAGAGTAATTAAATAATAATAAATATTATAAATATAAAAATTCATATAACTATTATAATTATATAAATATTTATATAATAGCAAATATAAAAAATACCAAGAAATATTTTGATTTAAGAGAAAGATTGCTTACTTGGAATTATTCTCTAACGAATGCCAAGCCGAATTCCTCAACTGAGTATACTAACCCTTAATAGCGTCCTTTCTGGCCTCTCATACGAGAAAACTCTTTTACAACCTGTTGACCACGGCGTGTCAACAACCCATAGCAATACACCCCCTTTTTTCGCAAAAGGGATAGCGCCTGATCGATGTGTCCGTGCCACCCAACCATCATCATCAGCCTGATTTCCAAGATATTATGTAAACCCTTTCTGCATGTGTATAATGTAAATAATCTCAGCAGCCCTGTGTCATGTATGTAACGACCTAGGTAAACCTACCTTTCTAGTGACGATCTCCATTTTAGGAGGTTTTTCGTCTCACTGATCCATTCTCGGATGGTCGGCAGAGTTTTCCCCCTCTAGTCTTACCCCACAACTGGAATGGATTTTGTCACTAGGATCTTAGGCGAGTCTATGTAAAAGCGATTTGGGAATAATCCTAACTATTTGGTTAGGTTATTTTATTACAAAATGCTTGGTCTGCTAGATTATATTTGTGTCGCAGAAATGGGTAGTCTATGAGGGTCTATTACAAATAGGTTTTCCCCCTTATGATGTAAAAAATATGAAAATCATAATGTAAAGTGTCTTAAGAGTTGGAAAAATAATTTATCTCCTCATAGGTTAATTAACTAATTTTTGTGGCTAAAAATTAATTAAAATCCTAAGCCATAAACTTAATTAATTCTATATCCTAAGTAAATTTAAATTCTCTAAAGGCAAAATTCATTGGTCCTAAAAAATTAAATTTTAAAAGGTCCCGTGGCTAAGGTAAATTAATTATTTTGTTAAATTTTAAACCTTTGATCCCTGGGGGTTAAGTCAAATTCAAATTTTTTGGGAAATTAACTCAATTTTTATTTTTATTTTTGAGTCAATTAAAATGCATTTAATAAAAAATTTCGAATTTCCCCAAATATTTTAATATTTCGACGGATGAGATTAAAAGAAATTTTAATCTTCATCAACGGTCGAGATTGTTTTGACGAGGATCACTCGAACTAACCGTTGGAGGATTTATCTTTAAATAGGAAGTCATTTGTCAGTCGATTCATTTGATCTCTGAGTGGTGTGCTTAGCAAGAAGCTCTTGTGTAATCTTTTTTCTGGATAATAAAGAAAGACTTTGGGGTTAAATTTCGCTGGTGTTACTCTTCATGGGAACACTGTAAGATGTTTTATTTTCATGCATGATTTTTTCCTAAAACCATTGATGATAGCTTTTGAAGAGTGATTTGAATACAAGTATCTTGTTAGTCGTTGGGATTTGAATAATAATCTAAATTTTGAACGTAATAGTAGGTATTTCGATTTGTCTGAATTATTATTATTATTTTCTCGCTCTATTTTGATGGCTGTATTGAGTTTTGCAGGGAAATCTTGATTTTAGATCCTCAGGCGTTAGGGGAAGTTTTCAGTTGGACCAGCCAACTCCTGATCTGTGTTCCCTGAAGTGGCCAACTAAATTAGCTCCAGGCTTATCATAAGATTTTGTTGGTGATACACGAAGGATTTTCGAGTTAGCACCTCCTATTAAATTAAAAAATTTAATTTTTTGCGCGACATAATGATAGATCTGGCTACTTAGAGCCTTCAGCTTGTAATTATTGTAATTTAGCTGGTTTTATTTATTTATTTTTTAATTTTATCATTGTATATCTCGTTTCTGGGTGTTTCGTTTTGTTATTATAGGTACAAATATGAAGGAGGATTCCTGTTTGAAGCCAAATCTAGGCCTTTGAGGGTAAGATCTGGCCTCAGGATCATTTTGCAGGGACATTTTATTCAACTTTTTTGTAGTCCAAGGGTTTTAAAATTTAAATCTGGAGATTTTATAAGTTTTTTCAAGAACAGATCTGAAGTAGGAGAATATCACTTTAATAAAAAATTTATGAGATTTTTTTTAAGGGTTTGAGCTACCAACTTTTGGCTACTTTCTCTGGATTTTTTTTTTTTTTTGGTTCGATCTGCTGCAAATCTCGTTTTTTGTTTGTTTGTTTTGTTTTGTTTTATTGTTTCTTTCAGAAACCCCTTATTTCTCCATTGTTGTGGCTCGATCACTGCCATCGTTGCATAGCTACTCGTTTCATTACTGTGGCCTTAAAACCCTCATCTCTCCTTCTCTGCGATCATCTTTCCTCCATCGATCTGCAGATTCTGTCACCCCTCCATCTGGCATTGCTGCTGCATAAAATCCCTATCTCCCAGCTCCTCCCATTTCCCATTTGCTGCCTGAAAAATGCTGCTTGAAATCCATTGCCATTGTTGCCCCTCTCCTCTTCTGTCCGTTGCCTGCAAAACAAGTTCTTTCCCCTCACATGTTGAAGTTTCTAAGTTTACTTAGTTTAGAAACCCTTCATGCACTTTTTCTGATTTATTCCTACCTACTTGTTATTTTTCTTTAACAAGTTATTTACAAAGTAGATTCTGGAAATAAACACCAGTGCATGCTCAACATATTACAGATCAACAACTAAAAGAAACAAGAAAAATCACACCACATGACACCATTATTTTTGGACCAATGTCCCCGAAAAACCCAATGCGTAGGGTTTTCTTATTAAGCATATCAGGGTACAATCTGGGTGCCGAAACTGGCCTACCCAACAGAGAATTTCCTTAGTAGCTATACCTCACATTTTGAGAGAAAACTCCTCACTGAAACCCCAGAAAATCCTTTTGGCAGCTCCTCAACACAAAACTGCTCTGCAACCCCAGCATCTGCCCAATCTGGATTGTGTCAGCCCCTCTCTGTCTCACGCTGGCCTTTCGTCAGCCCCAGGAGGCCTTGCGTCAGCTTTTTGGGCCTCTATGTCAGACACGCTGACCTCTTTGGTGCTCTGCGCAGCACTTGACTGCCTTTGCGTGGCCCTGCGTGAGCCCTTGCTGGCTTTGCGTCACTCTCCTTGGCTGCTGCGCTGGTCTCCCGACACAAACTCTGCCTTCTCCATTTCTCTGTACTCAATGCCCCTCAGCTGCTCTCTCGATCACTGATTCTATCTCTCTTAGCAAACCCCGCTCTAGAGAATAGAATGACTGATCACTTTTCCTGTTGACATCTCAACGACCGAGATTAAGTCCCTAATCAACGGTTAAAATTAGATCTGGCTTGATCCATGTCTTTTGGACCACTCTAACAGAGGTTCATATTAATACACATTAATATTTTATTTTCCCTAAGTTTAGACTTAGGGATTCCATTAAAAATATTAATTATTTTAATATCTCCTGATCTGTTCAAAATCTGCCCAAACCCTTTCTGGGTATTGGATATCTCATGTGCCCCAACCTCTCCACCAAATTTTGTGGCTAGAGCACATCCGATGCTACCCCAAATCAACATCACGCTGCCTTATTACTTGAGCAACCTTTTTTTCCAGCTCCATTAAACCTCCGCGTCCCTTCCTCGCTTTCCCTCTGTTCGCAGCCTTCTTCCCTCTGCTGCAACCCGCAACCTTCCCTTGTTGTCTCCCTCAACCTGCCGTCGAGTAGACTTGCACCCCCACTCTCCTCCACAATCTTCTTCTCTGTCTTTCCTCCCGCCGCCTAACCTGCATACGCAACGTTCACAAGGCTCATTCGACTTTTTTTTTTAATTGCTTTATGGCCAGGTTCGCGTTAGGGTTTAGTTAGTTTCTTTTTTATTTTGTTTTATTTTGATTTTTTTTTTTACTTTGGTTAACTTCTAGATTCATTTTTTAATTTTAAATTTGCTTTTTTTGTTTTGGTTGTTCTCTTTTTCCTTTTTTTTTGATTTTTTTTTTTGTTTATGACTTTTTTTCTTTTCATTTTTTATGTTTTGATTTTTTTTCATTATTTTGATTTTGTTTTAAAAAAATTAGAAAATCTAAAAAATAAAAAAATATAAAAAATTAAAATTTGGTGACTTTGAAATTGCAAATGAATTAAATCAAAAGAATCTAAGCTTTCACATTTAAGAATTTTTATTTGTATGTGGCCTACGGCCCATAAAAATTTAAATTTGATTAAGGTCTTTTGATTTGATTTTTAGTCACATTAAAAAATTCGTTTGCCACATTAAGCTTTGCTTCATAAGCTTAGCACATTAAAATTTACCTAAAAGATAATTAAATTCTAATCCAAATTTCCTTGGTGTTTTTTTTGTGTTAAGTGTAAAATTTTAATTTTTTTGGTGGTGATTTCTCTATTGTCAAGTGCGATTAATGTTTTAAAATCATGTTGACTATAGGAGAAAGATAAATTCTAGATCTGGGTTATTAATGAAATTCATTTTAAATCTGGAATCATTGCCTAGCATTTAAATTTCATAATTCTTCATAGGATTTAATTACTAGAAAATTTTGCATGAGAAAGTTTTGGGCGTTTACTTTTAATCGTTCATGATTGTCACTTTCGCCACATTTATAAATTGATCCGGATAACTTGTTTTTATTTAGTCTATGGTTAATTGAATATAAGGCATTGGTCTAAAATCATTTCTATCTTGTGGTTGTGTCTTATTTGTATTAATTATTTGATCTATCCATCTCAGTTAACTAGGACTTGTTCTACATTCATCAAGTTGTTCATCCTTAAGTCTCCTAGAGCCTGTATTCCACAAGCTATCCTCTTTCATTCACCTTAAGGACTACCCCCCTTGACTTGTCTAGGAGAGAGTCTAAACGGAGTGAGTAAAGATTAGAGTGACAACCCTTACTCTGAGTGTTGTCGCAGAGTGTAGACACTTTGTGCGACAACAAAGCCAATAACTCAAGATACTTGTGGAAGAAAAATCCTCAGACTGGCGGCCCAACAGGTTTGATATTAATTCAAACAAACAATCACCAATTCAAGCTCTGAGGTATAGCTCAGGTATGCTTCGAGCGATGATTTACAAGGCTATAGATACACTTATTTATAGTGCAGAGAACACTCTTCGGATTTGAAATCCGGAATTCAAACCTATTCTAAGAATCTAAAATATCTACAATAATAGAGATACTGCGAGGGTCCTGTCGGAATCCTTTTGCCAACAGTGTCTACTCCACTCCTTACAAAATTAAAGATTCGTACTTTAAAGTAAAAGTATTTACATTTATTTAGATATGTAATCATATTCCTATGTAGAATCATATCCACTACCCAAAATGGGGTCTGGCTGGGAATCATCGGGTACAATAATTGGAGGTGGTTCATCCTTTTGTCTTGATGATTCTCCTTCATCTGTTCGAATCTGCATTATTTTGGCTTTATCTATGTTTTTCTTTCTTTTTATCATTTCATCTGCATAGGCATACAGTTCGATTTCCCAGTAATGTACTATTGATCTGTCAATTTGCAGTTTTGGTACATCAACAACCGAGACTTCTACTACTGATAATTTTTCAAATTCAATATTTGCATTTATCGATTTGAAGATCCACTCAATGCAGTCATTATTTAAATCACCATCTTTAAGCTAATCAAGAGTGAAGAAAATCGATTCACACCTGGTGGAACATAATAAAATGCTGATCAAACATAAAATGTCAGGATTCCAATTTCCCAAACAAACAACCATTTTCATCCTTGCCTGGATGCTTATAACAAATATTCTTACTTTGTCTGTAATCCTTTCACATTCTTCTAAATGGTTTTTTTAATGTCTTACAGATCTTATAGGAAAATCTTTGAACCATTCTGTTACTTTATTAATCATTTCTCGGTTCTGTGCTAATTTAAAAGCCATGCTGATTTCTCCTGTATCAAGCCATAATTGGTCAAAAGGATAAAATATCAAGTCTTCAGATAAACCAATTGTTTCCCAAGGTTGTCCAAATTGTCTCAAGTACCTTTAGGATCTTTCAATAACTTGAGAGATTCTCACTTCCTTTTTTTTGCTGCATATCCCACCCCTTATTTCCCAATCTGCAAAAGGTTCTGTGATAAGGAACATGGGAAATTCATCGTCCATTTCAAAATTATCTTCAAAGTTTTGCATGTATGCATTGTCCATTTCTTCAAATAGATTTGGAATGCCTAATGTGAACATCCAATTTTTTAATGATTCCTTGATAGGAATGTTCATTAGGTCAAGTAATTTAGCTCCATTATAAATAGTAAATACTCATTCCAAAATCTACACAGGCAATTAACTTATAATAGTCCAAAGTATATAATACTTTTAGCATTTCTTCTGTCCAGACCTGCGACCATAGATCTATTAAAGATCTAAAATAAAGCTTTACTTTTAATCCTTCAATCCTTCAACAAGGTATATTCTGCAAAGTTCATCATTTATCCCTAGAGTATTTGAAATACTCTGTCTTATACCCTCTTATTTTAATTATCCATCTATTTCTCTGCAATTTGAACCCAATCAATCTTTTGATTTCTTCTGTACATTCAGGAGCATATTGTTCTAATGTATGAAACCTTTTAACAAAAGTCTCGTAACTATATTTTTCTTTAAGATCAAAGACACTGGAAAATGGCCCAATTCTTATTCTTTGAGTTTTAGCCATTTCTCTTGTTAACGCATCAGCTAACCAGTTAGAGTTACCTGGTATCCATTCAACATCGAACTCATACTGCTGGAACCAGATATGCCATGATAAAAGTCTACCTCTAGCTAGCTTTTTATCAATCTTAGCATTCAAAAAGAACTTGAAATTCATACAATCAGTTCTTATTAAGAATCTGGCTGGGGCTAAATAAAGTTCGAACTTTTGAATACCATTGAAGATTGCTAGTGTCTCTTTTTCAGCTGTAAAATAATTCTTTTGATGAAAGCTAAATTCTCCCGATTTATATGCACAAATTTCTTCTTTTCCATCCTCCCGTCTTTCAAAAAGAATTGCTGCCCAATAATTATCTGAAGCATCAGTTTGTAAAATAAGCTTACCATTACCAGGAGGTTTTAATTCTGGTAGCTTTGTAGCTTCTTCTTTTATTTGCTTGACTGCTGCTGTTGCTTGGTCGCTCCATCCACCATTGAGATGGTGTCTTATGGGTTCTGTTTTTTCTGATAATCTGGGTATATACTTATGTACATAATTAAGAATTCCCAGAAATCTTTGTATCTGATTTTTATCTTATAAATTGTTGGGAAATCGAGATCTTTTCTGTACAATATGTTGTTGCACCTGGATTTTTCCGTCAATGACATGTATACCAAGTAAATCTTTTGAACAGTTCGATTTTCTTGTCAGATAACACAATGCCATGCATCTCTACTTCGTTAACAAATATTTTCAAATGCTGCAGATGCTCTGGTATGTCATTACTATGTACAAGGATATCATCTATATATACAGTGATGAAGTCATACCTTCCAAAAATTGAATCCATTCGTGTTTGAAAGAATGCAGACGCATTTTTGAGACCAAAAGGAACTACATTCCATTGATACTTTCCTGCTGGACATGTAAATGCAGTTTTATGCTGATCTTCTGGTTTAATTTGAATTTGATAATAACCGCTCTTCATGTCAAATTTTGAAGAGACTTTGCTATTTTGAATCTTCTGCATGATGACCTCTTGTCTTGGCAAATGATAGCTAAAATATTTTGTGATAACATTCAATTATTTATAATTAATAACCATTCTGGCTTTTCCACGAACCATTGCTGCATGATTTTTAACAATAAAAGCGGAACAGCAATAATGTGATTGAGATTCAGTAATCAAATTCAAATCAAGTAACTCTTTCACCTGATTTTTTATTTCTTGCTCGTCCTGCGGTGTGTAGGGAATTAATTTTCTTTTGACTCCATTGTCATGTAGCGTCTCTATCTCCTGCTAAGGGCTTGCAGTATTCCAAAATTCTTGTGGATTGCTGGAACAGAATTTTAATAATTCTTTATGAATTTCTTGTTGTTCTTTTGTCCATGATTCATCTCTTGATGCCTTATTCTTATGCAAACTTTTCTGTTCATATCTCTGTGACACTTCTTGCCAATCCTTTGAATCATTTTTAGGTTTTTTGATTGAACCTTTACTTTTCTGCTGAACTTTCTTGCTCTTAACATTTGAATCTGCAAGGGTTAGTCTTTGCACACTGATGGCTTTTAACATTTGAATCTGCAAGGATTAGTCTTTTGCACACTGATGGCTTTCTTCTTGATGTTACAAATAAACTATGTTGCATGAGTTTCTGGAATGTGGGAACGTTGGGAACTTGGGTACGGGTGTCGGGAACGGCTAGAGGTTTCCCCAAAATTTACAGGAAACGGCTAATCGGGAATGGTAATATTATATAATAAAAAAATTAAAAATATAAAAATAAAAAATATATAATTATATAATAATCAAAATTAATATTAAATCAAAATATTCAAATATTAAAATCAATTTAAATATATAATCTCTCTTATATATAAATATATTCTCTGGGTGTCTCTCTTCCTGAGTCTCTCCCTTTTATATATATAAAATATTAAAATGTCAAGTTCATTATCAGTTCTCTGACACATGACCAATATTTGAAACAATCTGCCTTAAAAATACAAAGGAACAATTTTACCTATGTTTCTCTAGTTATTCTTATGAGAAAAAGTAAAGCGACTTTAATGGTTAAGCATCGACTGCCACATACAATATGCACATAATCTTCTGCGATACATATACAAACAAAAAAATAAATACTCATCAGCATGACATCCCAGATATTGCCCTTACATTGAGGTGTCACACGCTTCCTTAACCCATCAAGAGATTGCTCCAGTTTCTCAATTAAGGGTATCGGTGTTAAGGATGTCTTTGGCCTTTCTTCCTGCGAAGGTTTCAACAAAGCCTCATGTTTTGTGGGCAGTTCAACATATTTGTCTACATGCTTTGTATTCTCCAACCCCAGGGAACACGGGAACTCCAAAAAAACAGTTTTCAAACCTCCTGGAACTTTCCCAAGCTGCCATTGCAGCTCCCACAGAAAAGGGAACGTTCCCATACAGTTCCAAAGCTTCCGGGAGTGCGGGAACCACTGGAACAGGTTTCCCACCTCTAGGGAGCGGTTCCCATGTAACAGAGCAAATAAATCTATTTTTTGTAATGGTAACAGGCAAAACTGATGATATGTAAGGCATAACAAGTAGTAGACTGCTTGTTGGATCATAATGCTGAATAGCGCTGATTTTTACAAGTTGACTTCCAACTTTCATATTTACGTTATCTACATAATGGGTAAGATGTACCTTACCCCCTATTGTTTCAGAACTAAGTACATGCTGCCACTGCTTCCATTGATTTTTGAATAAGCTGGGTCTTGCTAAATTGTTGGATCCGCCTGTATCTATTAAAGCATCCAATTCCAACCAATCTTTTTCAAAAAGTTTGATTCAACAACTTTATCAATTGTTTGATGCGTTGTTGAAGAAGAAGTGCCAATATTTTTTGGCATAGAACATAGACTAGAAGCTACTGAATATATGTTTTCATTTACTGTTTTCCCTTTTTCGAAGACTTTTGGTTCTATGATTTCTTCCTCTGTTGAACTCTGAGAATTCTCTTCTTCTTCTGTTTCAGAATATTCTGTCAAATCGTCTGTTTCCTCACAATCTTCACATTCTGAAAAATCTGAATCAAACCTATTCATTTTCTGACTATTTCCTGCATCCTCTATTTCATCTTCAGTTTTTATTAGCACATATACATCAGAAACTTCTTCATCTGTTTCTACTACTGACCAGTTATCTACAAATTAATAAAATTCTGTACACTTTTTGAGTTTTGAAGACCTCTTTGGGCATTTTGCTGCAAAGTGGCCTTTTTCTTTACAGATAAAATAACATCCTTCTTTCTTTAAATTTCTTCTTCTTTTCAGATATTTGAACTTCTTAAATGGTTGTCTTGGATTAGATGCCTTCTTTATTTTGTATTTTCCATATCTCTTCTTATGATGCCTTTTCTTCATTGTAGTCCATAGAAACATTTCATAACAACAATCCTGAGAAGGTTTTGTAGCATTTTCTTGGGCGTTCTTTTCCCAACACAGATATTTTAAATTTTCTTTGCATAAATCTATCAGATCAACACAATAAATTGCTCCCAATTGTCTATTTTCTGATTCTAGGTCTTTCATTACTAAATCACCAATATTATGAGGTAATTTAGAGCAATAAGTGACTCTAGACATATAATCATCTTGAAGCTGGGCTTTTAATATTAATCTGAAATATTCTCTCGAGAATTCATCCAACCTTTTGGCATCTTTTAATTCCATTCTAGACAAATCTGACATAGCTTGTTTCCTTTCATCTTTAGGCTCAATACAAAACTGAGTTTAAGCAGTTGTTCCAGTGTATCTAATCCTGCAGAGATGACTGTCTCTCTTTGTTCTTGGGGTGGCGATTTCCACCAATCATAGACAATTCCAGTCATTATTTTTTTAGCTATCCAAAAGATAGATTGATTATCTAGCTTAGCTGTTAATAGCATTTACCATAATGAACCAATCCATACCCTTATTGTATCTGTAGGGTTATCTGCATGATCTAAATCTAATACATATCCATTGCTATTGGCTGCCATTAGATTTTCTTCAACCTTAGGATATTTGGGCATAGAATGAAAAATGTGAGCTTTATTAAGACTGGGTCTTATGAAATCCGGAAACAATTTAGCTGCATCAGTCATACTTAATTCACTCTTTTTGAACTCTGGTTCTGCCTTAAGTTTAAACTGTGTTTCTTTGCTACTCTCCCCACCTGAAAATGAATGACATTTTTCAGGTCGTATTTTAAAACTAGATGATTCTTCCTCTTCAGAGTCATTTCTGATGAAAGATCCAAGATTTTCAAATTTTGATCTTTCTTTTCTCTTTTTCTTTCGTTCTTCTCTCTGTATTTTCCGTATTTATTTCTCAGCCTTTGCTTGTTGTTGTTCATCTTGTATTAGTTTGAGATTTTGTAATACTAATTCTGCTTGTGATCCGAAATCATCTAAAGCAACTTCAGCATGACTACAGCAATTTGCAATATGATTATTTATCTGGTATATTTCATCCAGATCTGTTACAACATTTGCATCTTTCTCTACAATAGGTGCACAGTCAGATCTTTTAGTAGGCTGTTTATAATTAGAAGAACTTGTAGTGCAGTATTGTGTTTTTGGTGGCCATTTACCTCCTCTATAGAATCTTCTGTTATTATATGTCCATTCTTGAGTAGGCTGCTTAGAAGATGATGTTGTCCTAAAAGCCTTTTCAGAGATTGATCCAGCCAATGATCGATATCCTTTTGGTAAAACTGGTTCTTGATAACATCTAATCCCATTGCTTCTAAAGGCTTTGGCCATAAAGGGTTTTTCATTTGGTATGTAGAAACCTTTATTTTCTTCTGGTATATACAACTTATTTTCATTACTACTGGAAGATCCTGCTTCTGGAATAACTTGTAACTTATCTATATGATCAGAGAAACTATATCTTGGTGGTTTTATAACAGGCCTAGGAATTTCTTCTCTTTCTTGCAACCACTGTACTTGTCCATTTTTTGCCACTACTCTTTTTGGTTGTTTTTCGTTTTTCTTCCGACTCTCTAAAGATTGAGATTGAAAATACCAATTGGATGGAAGACCAACTTCTTGATATCCTACTCCTTCAACTTGAGCATTGGTTGTTCCTGTTGTAATACAATCTTTTTACACTGGTTGTTTTAACTTTGGATGTATGATGTTATTCAGTTGAAAGGCAGTTTGGATTTTAACTGAAAGATATTCTGATTCATCTACCATATTTATTCCTTGGATTCCAACCAGTGATTTCCAAGCATTTTTGATATGCTTATCTGTCAGACTAACAGCATAATCTGGATATATTGTCCCATATTGACAACCAATTGCCAATTTCCAGTTATGGTTCCCACGCTTGCATGTTCATAGTCTAAATGACTGGGATCAAACAATTCTACTAAACAGGGAGTGTTAATTCAACTTCTGAATAAAGGTGCTAACCCAATTCTTATTCCCCCAAAGTGAATATATGAATATTTCTTTTCTTCCACATACTTCCCAAATTTGTTAATATTTTCATCAGTGAAGATGTTTAAAGCAATTATCTGGGTAGATGGTCTAGATATCTTGACTGGTAACTCTACTTCTTTTAGTAAAACTTTCTTTCTTATTAACTGATTGGTAAAGTTTTTATACACATCATCACTTGCTAACTTAGGAGGATTCCATTTAGTCAGGTCGACTGTTTCAATTTCTTGTTCTATTTCTCCTTCTTCAGCAAAGCTGGCTTGATCTCTTCCTCTCTTCTTATTCCTTGGATTCTCGGGACAGTCACTCTTGTAGTGACCTTTCTTATGACATTGATAGCACTCTATCTTAGACATGTCAACTTTCTTCCTTGGTCCCTTTGATCTCTTTCCTTTATGATGAGCAACATAAGCATTTGATACTCCTTCAGGATTGGCAACCATTGAGATCCTTAATTCTTCTTGACTACATGCGGTCCATAATTCTTCAAAGGTGGGAGCTACCTTCCAACTGTTGAGACCTAAAGCAAATGCACCCCAAGAGGGTTTCAATCCTAATATAGCAGTGACCACCAATTCTTTGTCCGGAACAATCTCATTGAGGGCCAAAAGAACATCCCTGAGTCTAGCTATCTTCACAAAGAAGGTTGCCACAATATCTTCTTTAGTCATTTTCGTATTCCTCAGCTCATACTTCAAACTTGCTACTTGACCAATGTTCTTAATAGTGAACAATGTCGACAAGGCTTCATACATCTCCCGAGCATGATCGATGTTAGCTATGAATGAGACCAGATTGTCTTTTATCCCTTCTACCATTAGAGTCATAGCCACCAATTGTAAATACTTGAATTTCACTTTGTCGGCATCACTGGCACCTTCTGTAGCTTTCTTTACATTTCCTCTTACTAAATCCAGTACCTTGTTCTTCTCAAGGATTAGGTCAATCCTCTTCTTCCAGGATCTGAAGTTGGATGCTCCTTCAAGTTTGTTCTCACTCTTGATTGAGTTAGACTTCTTCCTTGAATATAAGAGACTCTTTCCTTGAGATAGTGCCTATGAATGGATCTGTCTTTTTCTTCTTTTTTCACCAAAGCTCTGATACCATGTTGGAAAATCAGAAAGGCAGTAAAAAATTTCTTGATCTTGATAATTACTTGTGATGTTTCTTATTATTACGATTCTTTATATCTTCTATATTTTAGTTCATCAAGAAATTACCAAAGCAACAACACATAAAACAGTAGACACTAGATGTAGGCACATGCTAGGGCAAAACCCCCCTCGAGGGGAAAACCCAGTCAAGATAATTCTTCCTTTCAATAGTATTCTTTGAGACTCTTCACCTGTTAAAATTGGCAACTAGGGCCAAACTTCATGTGGGTCATCTTATTCATGGCTGATAATATGTTCATTAGATTCCTCTCGTCGAGAGGTGTAGGATTGATCTAAAGATGATCCGATTCCGATAAGTATTCATGGAGATATGAATTTATTTTGATTATGGAATTATTATCAAGCCGACCTACAACTCATGTAGGCTCAGAAGCCCAACAGTCGCATCTATTCAAACACCAACAGCTGTGTATAAATACAGGAGGACTTTTCCTCATTTGCACTCACTCATCTCATCACATCTCTCTCTCTTTCTACTGCGCAGAAAAGGGTCTCTCTCTCACACGTGAAGCCGGAAGCTGCTGAAACTGAAGTTGCAACTGCAGATCCAAACTTTGACCAGCGTGGACCATCAAACCTCCTCTTCTGATCTGCGTTGTAGGTTCATCTGAACCTCCTTTGAAGGCTGCAACTTTTGGTGGTGGAATCAAGTCGATCCGATGGACGGTTTGCGAGATATCGACTGCCCTAGTTTGAAGGAAGCTGCTGAAACTGAAGCTGCAACTGCAGATCCAAACTTTGACCAGCGTGGACCATCAAACCTCCTCTTCTAATTTGCGCTGTAGGTTCATCTGAACCTCCTCTGAAGGCTACAAATTTTGGTGGTGGAATCAAGTCGATCCGACGGACGGTTTGCGAGATATCAACTGCCCTAATTTGAAGGAAGCTGCTGAAACTGAAGCTGCAACTGCAGAAGTAAAATTTGACCTGCGTGGACCAGAAGATCTCCTCATCTGAACTGCGTTGTAGGTTCATCTGAACCTCCTTTGAAGGCTGCAACTTTTGGTGGTGGAATCAAGCCGATCTGACGGTCGGTTTGTGAGATATCGATTGCCCTAGTTTTAATGATGAAGCCGCTAATGTTGACGCTGCTGATCTAGGGTTTACTACTGCTAATATAAATCAGATTTATTGTACTATTTCTCTCTGCTAAATTATTGAAGATAAAAGAAGATTTGATCAAAGGGTTTCCCCACACATTGTGGGGTTCGTCCTTGGCTAGCCGCCACATCTTGTGTCTCTTGTCTTGGCTTGCTTTTTGTCGATCGTTTAATGTTCTATCTGCACTTTAATTTATGTACATGTGATTGCTAATCTGTGGAATATAATAAGAAAAAGAAGTAAACTGTTATAAGCATAGAACATATCATAACTTAACATCACCCTATACCAAGACCAAACTTTCCCTCCACACCATATCAACCTCCAAGATCTTCAACCTCTTCCCAACAACTTCGACTACGCAACAACTTATGACAACTGACATCTTCTGGTAACAGTGAAACTTGGAAGACTTCGATCTCCCAATCTAGGACACGAAACATAGAGAGAGAGACACCAAAATTTCGATTTTCATTGTCTCCTTAGACTTCCCCAAATTCGCACTCACTTCGACTTCCCGGCAATAGACTTCACACCTTTTCCCAGCTACAAGAGAACTTCGCACTTCTGCCCAACAACAAGAGACTTTCGCACTTCTTCCCAGCTACAAGAGACTTCGAACTTGATTAGAGAATGATGCTCCAAATGAATTCGATGTGCTTCCTTTTATAGGCTTCTTGTGGGGTCGTATAGGGTCCTTAGGCTGACTTGATCTTCTCTTAGGTCGACATGGTGTGGAGGTTACATAATTCATATTTGACTCAATACTTAACCTTTTTACATGTTTCAAAGGCCCAAGAAGGGTCTTTTTAAACGTACAATAATTCTATAGACTTAGAATAAATCCTAGAAGTCTTCAATGGGGACTTTGACCTAAAACATGGTGACCCAAGCATGAAACCCATGATTTAATAAGTCACAACAATAATAATAAAAATTCTTTTCTTTATTCTTTTGACAAGTACATTACATAATGACTCAAGTACATCATTTTTTTTAACAAAGTCGGTTACTGGATTACTATTCCAAAAAAAGAAAAAAGATGGAGACATGCTCCCATTACATCAAAGCCAAAATGGGAGAAGGCATCCTGGAAGAGAAACAGAGGGAAAAAAGTCCCTATCTTCCAAGCTCTTCCCCTTTTGTTACTGAGGCTACAAATTGCAGTATCCTTAAAAATACTTACATACCAATTCAGCAACAATTTACACCTACATAGCATAAAAGACTAGTAGTGGTAAGACTTTGCAGAAAAGAGAAGAATGAGGCAATTACAATTAATGTTTGTTCACTGAGGGATCCCGATGGGGTAGAGTCCAATTCTTGCTGCTTTGAGCGTTAGAGTTTTCTCCTATCTGATTAATATGTAAATTCTTCAGATAATTGATCGTTTCCTCCAAATGCTTGCACTTTTGTTTTAGCGCAAACATTTCTTTTCGCTGCTATTCCACTTGTCTCTTTAGGAAGGAGTTCTAAGATTTTGCTTCAAATTTGTAGTCTTTGATCGTATCTCTAACATGCTCAATCATGAATTTGTTAGCTCGATAGGCTACGTAGTTTTCGCCTATGTTGCACGGGTTCCCGCACCCGGGGGTGGGGTTCTCGAACCCGTCCCGGGTTCCCGCACCCAAGTACCGGATTCGGGTACGGGTTCTTCCTAGAAGAACCCAGAAGAACCGGGTTCTTCTATGAAGAACTGGATTCTTCAAAAAAAAAATTGGGTTCTTTTCCTTTAATGGGTTCTTGGATTCTTGGGTTCTTTGGGTTCTTTTAAAGGCTTGCCGGAATGAATGTCACAATTTCTTGCTGTTTTGGACTGTCTGCAACATGAGCCACAACTGTCAGTCCACTTTTATACACTCAATTTGCCTCCTACAGCTGCGGCATAGTCCCTCCTCCTTGTTGTTGTCAAACGCTGAGCTGTAGGGCTTGATTCATGCCACTGTTTACATAAAACAGCTCATTGTTCACTAAGGAACAGACCTCGGCCTCCCTATGCAGACTCCTGTACCCAACCGAAGCCCTAAACAAAGATGACAATGCCACAAACTTACCTCTACTCAGCCCAGACTTGTTAAATTTTTAATTTTTTATACTATATACTATAATATGGGAAGTATACGTTTCAGTTCTTTTAACCTGATATAATTGCAATTAGATTAATAAAGCGCAAAAAATCTTCATGATTTTTTGCATTAATGAATGGCATTACATAAATGCATTCATACATTGAATATAGCTCTGTGCTATTCTTTACAATATAAACCGTTCAGTGAGAATGTATTTCAACTCAATCATCTACACAACGTTCAAGCCAGTTCATTATCTACCCTCTATCAATGGTGTTGCTTGCCCCTTGCAATGTAATTTCACCATGGATCAACAAAATCCAATTAAATGGTTCAGAATTTGTTCAGGAAAAAGTAAAACATTTCATAGTATATATATTTTAATTTTTGAAAAATTGAATCATTACATTAACATATAAATTATGTGGTTTTCTTTAAGGCTTGTGGCTACATTAAAGTATAAATTATGGTTGCTGACAGCATATATTTCACTGCTGTCCCACAAAACACACAAGGCAACCCAATAAAATAAAGTTTAAAATGTTGAGTCTTTGAGAACTCAGAATACTTTAGGATTTTTGAGCGTACTCCTGAGTTTGTAGGAAACTTGGCTAGTGTATCTCAATCAGCTATGTGTGACAAAATCTGTCCCATATCATGATTCATGTTAATATGTAAACAATGAACAGTTGTTTGGTGATAAATTTTGAAATTTCAATGTCAATGTTGAATGTTCAATTATGTGCATGTTTAAACGATTATCATTAAAGTTTTCTTGTTTAAAGTTGAAAAAATATACAAATTCAAATTTCATATATATTATTAATTATAAATTTATAATTTATAAAATATAATTATTAAAATTTAATATTATTATATTACCCGACGAACCCACGCACCTTGTTTCCAAAAATGTCGTCCCCGTCCCCGTCCCCGTCCCCGTTCCCATCCCCGAACCCACGTTTCCTGGCAACATTGGTTTTCGCACTTTGGGACATCTACTGTGGGTTCTGATCCGTTTTTCCTGAAGGGAGAAGACAACCAATCCAACAGAGAATAGAAGGGGAAATAAGACACAGAGTGAAGAAACAAAAGCAACCTCTAGACAAACCCGTGAAGACCCACAACTGCCAAAGAGAGGGAAACCAGGCTCCAAAAGCAGAAACCACACAAGCTGCGTGAAAGCTAAAGAATCTAGGAGGCGGGGGCCACCAGAGCTACGCGGTGGCGAGGGCAACAGGAGCTTCACGAAGGCAAAAGGTTCGGAGCCTCCTCCATAGATGCGCGAGGGCAGGGGCCCCTAAAGCTGTGCGAAGGCAATAGGATTTGGAAAACAACCACCAGAGCTGTGCGAAGGAGAGGGGCAAGGCTAAAACAGAGAAGATAAGCACGATCTCTAAAGGGGCACAATGACGAATACAGGAAACATAATTACAACTTTTGAGACAGGAGGAGGAAAGGGAGGGAGAAGATGGCATAGATAAAATAAGACGGGTGGAGGGGAAGAATATAATGCTGCGCAGCTTGCCACATCAGGGAAGAGAATGTTAACTTTTCACGGGAAGCTTGAGTAGCTGCAATTCGCTTGATAGTTGTAAACTGACTATCCTGTCCGTTCTTGGGGATTTCGTGATCTTTTGAGATCTAACCATTCGAGTTGAAGTGACTGTTGTCCACCTTGAAGTTCTCTCTTTGGTTGAAATTTTCTGCACATTGAGGCGAGAGATCCTATGGGATCTATTTCTGAGCAATCGCATTATCAATTCTAGATTCTCCCATAGGATGGTTGACAACCATATTCACTTGCATGTTGGCGGTACAATTATTTTTTCTAAGAATATGCTTGAAGGTGACTTCACCTAGAAACTGCAAAATTTTTCCCACCCTTTTTGTTATTTGTCTAAGGGCTTTGTTCTTGGGGCTTCTACTTTCCACCATCGATTGGATTATTATTGAAGAGTCCCCCATTATGACCGGATTCTTCATACTTCGCTGCCTTAAGATTTCCATTCCCAAGAGGAGGCCATATGCTTCTGCCCTGTTGTTGGATAGTTCTCCTAATCCCCATTCATAAGTGATAAGATTTTTCCCTCTTGGGTCAAAAAGTATACCTCCTGCTCCAGCCTTGCCTGGGTTGGACTTAGAAGCACCATCAAACAGTAAGCAGGGCCTATTTAAATTTTTTGTCCATGTTTTGAACTCCTCTTTTTTAATTATGATTTTCCAATTCTGCATGCTATTAGGAGATTTGCTGAAGTGAATTTTTTGTTGCTTGCTCATCGCGAATTCAACCCAGACTCTTTCCTCGTGCTGCATGTGTTTGACATCTATTGCTTTAACTCCTTTAGAGTTGATGAATTCTGATGACATGCTCCAAGTTTTTGCCAGGACTGTTATGGAATTTGGGGTACGATCTTTAAAGGTCCTCTGGTTTCTTGATAACCAGATTTGCCAACACATAAATGAGGGCAAACTGAACCAATATCTTTTTACTGTTTCTTTATTTTTAAAGGAATATGGATTTTTTTCCCCAAGTCGATAAAAGATCATGCAAAGGCAGCGAATGAAGGATACCAACCCCCAAGGGGTGAACAAGCCCTTTCTAACAGGCCCTGGCAAAGGGGCATCCCACAAAAAGATGTTGAATATTTTATTCACTTCCTTGACACATTGCACAGCGAGATGGGCCTTCATATCCTTTCTTTTTAAGATTATCAACGGTTAGTATTTTACCTTTGAGCAGTGTCCACATGAAAACTTTGATTTTTGGCAATGTTTCAATTTTCCATGCCTCCCTCCAGTAATCCCAGTCTCGATTTCCATGTTGATGTAAAGTAGCATACCCAGATTTGACTGAGTAATCCCCACCATTAGGATCCCATCAAAGAGAATCTTTTGAGTCTAGACTTAGTGGAGCGGCCCCCTTAAGATGTGTGATTAGGGACTTCCACTAAGAGACAAGGCCGAGATGGAGGTTGAGAATCTGCCAATCTCCCCATTCTCCTTCTCTCAAAGAGATATGTCATTTAGAGTAATGATTCCTTTTGATTTCATCCATCTTCTCAGATCCTGAAGACTTTCTTGGCAGGCTATAGGCTGAATTCCCATTATTCTATCCTTCCATATTTTTATGAGTTTACCATTTCCAGGGATCTTAGAAGAGTTTTTTTTGATGAGGGAAACAATTTTTTTAATCAGAGTCTAGAGCTGGGAACAGGGCTTGATTGGATAACCTTTTCTCAATAAGAGGGTTCTATTGTGGTTCATGTATTTTGTTTCTAGGATTTGCTTCCACCAGCTGCTCTCTCTTGTTATAAATCTCCATGTTAGTTTTGCTCCTAGCGCCAAGTTCATTATCCCTGGGAGTTTTATTACCAACCCACCTTTCTCATACGATAGAGTTACTTCATCCCATTTTACAAGGCTATGCACCGTACCTCCTTGCCATAGGAACCCCCTGATTACTAGCTCAATTTGTTTGTGTATACTTGCCGGGGCTAGAGTTGCTGCGTACTGGTAAATTGGGAGAGCTATGAGTAGGGAATTTATCATGACCACCCTACCTGCCATATTGAGCCAGATCATACCCCAATTCTGCACTTTTTGTTTCATTTTCTCAATGTACTTATTCCATATTTCGGTCTTCAAATTTTCTTTTGAGATCGGGAGTCCAAGATATTGGAAATGGCTCCATTTTTCTTGAAATGGGATTTCCAAAATTTCTAAGATTTTTTGAAGAGTGCGAGAGGGTGTGTTCCATCCATAGATTCTGCATTTATGATTATTTAGTAGTCTTCCAGAGGCTTCCAAAAAATTGCTTAGTACCTTTTTGATTCTTCTTGCCATTATGCAAGAGGCCCCTCCCATGACCAAGGTGTCATCTGCAAATAGGGAGTGGTTTATGCTTTTAACTTCAGGAGAGATTGATAGTCCTGTAATAGTCCTATCTTGTCTGCATTTATCAAGACTTCTACTCAGAGAGTCCGCCATTATTATATATAAGAAAGGAGAGAGAGGACATCCTCGACAAGCCCCCTTGAGCTCTGAAAATATTCATTTGGTCTTCCATTGACCAAAGGTGCTATCCAGGGACCCACAACACAGGCTTTTATCCAAATCTTTGTAGAACAGTAGCAAGAAAACCCAAGTTGACCCTATCAAATGCATTAGCCATGTCAAGCTTGACAATCATTCCTTTTTCTTTTTTCATAAGGCTAGAGTGCAAAGCTTCTTGCACTATTAGAATGTTGTCAAGGATTTGTCTTTTTGGGACAAATCCTCCTTGGTTTTCTGATATTATTCTTGGAAGCAAAACTTTTATTCTGTTTGCTAGAATTTTTGTTGTGATTTTGTAGGAGTTACATAGAGAAATGGGCCTATATCTACTAAAGGAGTTAACATTTGACTCTTTTGGAACAAGGGCAAGGAAGGAAGAGTTTGTGAATCCTCCAACCTTGAATTTCCCGAAAACATTTCTGATCATTCTGATCAAATATTTTTTGATAATGATCCAGTTGTTTTTATAGAATGAGATAGGGAACCCATCCGGGCCTGGGGCCTTATCCGGATGCAAATCCCAAACAACAGCTGCTACTTCCTTTTCTTCAATTGCTCTTGTGAGTTCATTGTTTTCTGCTTCATTGATTTTCTTGGGAATATGTTGCAGATAATCTTCATACTCGTTATTTGAAGCTGGGGATGATAATAGATTTTTATAGTATCTGTAAGCCTCCTTCTTTATTTCCTCTTGACCTCTGACTTCTTTGCCTTCGTTATCTTTTATGCTGTCTATTTGGTTTTGGTTTCTTCTTATCCTGGCACATTATGGAAAAACGCGGTGTTCTTGTCTCTTGCTTTGAGCCAAAGACTTCGCGATTTTAGCCACCACTCTTCTTCTTCCTTTCTATTTTGCCTATACATCTCCCAATATGCTTGCTTTTCCTGCCATATGCTCTCCTGCGATTCCTCTTGCTGCTCTTTTTCAACTTGGATTCTATCAATTTTTTCTGCTATTTCTAGCTTTCTTTTTTGTGTTTCTAGTTGGTTAATCCTTGCCCAATGTTTTAGCTCTCTCCTCAGGGATTTTAATTTGGTTTCCCAAACATAGCTAGGAGAGCCAATAATTGATTTTGTCCATACTTCAACAATGATTTTTTTAACTTCTTCACTGTCGTTCCAAGTGGAGCTGAATTTGAAAGGAACTGGGCCAAGATTTTCCAACTTCCCAAGGGTGAGAGCCACTGGTTTGTGATCTGATGCTATATTGTGGATGATTTTGGATTTTATCTCGCTGAATGCATTGGCAACTTTGTCTTGAATTAGAAATCTATCCAACCTTTCCTTTATGTTATTTTTCCCAATTCTTTTGTTGCTCCATGTATACTTTCCATTGCTAGGAGGCATGTCCAATAATTTGCATGATTCCATAATATATATGGATCAACATTGTATATTCCCCCGAATTTCTCCTCTGCGCTCAAAACTAGATTGAGATCTCTTCCTATGATTATGTATCTATTTTGGTCCTACATAAGATAGTTTTTTAAGGTGGACCAATAGACTTCCTTATCCCTGTAATGGTTTGGGGCATATATATTTATAATATCATATTTCTCTTTTGTTTTTTTTTGTTTTCCAAGTCTGTTTTTATCCAGTGCAACTCTTTTTTTTTGCTGAATGAGTTCCCAATTTTCGGTTTTTCATAGTGTGCATATTCCTCCTAAGGCTCTGATCGCTTGAATTGAGCTTCCTTGATAATTTTTTGTTTTTTTGAATCATTGTTTCCATTTCCTTTTCATTTGTCTTTGTCCCCTGTAACAAAAAGATTTTTGGTTTCTCTGAAGTTATTAAATCTTTCATTGCCTTAATTCTTGGCATACTTCCCATTCCTCTGCAATTCCAGGAGACTATATAATTTTTTGTTTTTTTGAATCATTGTTTCCATTTCCTTTTCATTTGTCTTTGTCCCCTGTAACAAAAAGATTTTTGGTTTCTCTGAAGTTATTAAATCTTTCATTGCCTTAATTCTTGGCATACTTCCCATTCCTCTGCAATTCCAGGAGACTATATTCATTTTCACTTGATGTTATGGGTAGAGGGACCTTTCCCTCTGTTAGGGTGGGCAATTTTCTCCTTATTTTTTTCCATGAAAGTCTCCAGAGGTTGTTGGGTGCCCAGAGCCATTTTCTTTGCCATAGTTTCATCTCTAATTTCTCTATTGGTTTTTCTGGCAACCCTTTTAAGGTGGTTGAGAGAGGAGAGGAGCTCTTTGGAGAGGGTACGAGTGATTATTCGGTCAAAGGAGGAGGGAGAGGGCTTTGGGAGGGGATGGGTGACGTAGGGGAGGGGTTAGAGGGGATAGGTAGAAGAGGGTTGGAGGAGGGGGGAGGGGAGATTAGGGTCCACAAGGGAGGCAAAGGGATTAGAAATCAGAAGATTCGATAGGGGGGTATAGAAGACGGAGGGAGGGGGGCAAAGGGAGAGGGGGTGTCATTAGATGAAAAAGGCCTGGAAGGAGAGGATGAGGGGGAAAGGGGGGAGAGGGGGGAGAGACACGAGGGAGGGAGAAAAGAAATCGAAGAGGGTTTGGGTTTGGGTTTGTTTGCTGTCTTTTTCTTCTTGACCTGCTCCCATTTTAGTTCCTGGTTTTCTACTTCTTTTGTTTCCTGATTTTTAGTACATACTACATCTATTTGCAAAATGACCATATTCATGACGTACCTTGCATTTGAACGGAATTTGTTCGTAGTCTAGCTATTGAATGTGAACCGAGCTATCCACTTTGATCTTGACTGCTTTCGGAAGACCCCTCCTCAGATCTACTTCTACACATATTCTCGCGTAGGCATGCATGTTTTCCTTTGGTTCACTTCTGTCGATATATTTCCCCACAACATTTCCTATTGCTTTCACAGATTCATCTCCCCAACAATGTAGAGGGAGATGGGGAAGCCTCACCCATACTGGCATTGCATTTGGCACGTCCAACTCTGGATTGAAGTCCGAAATCCATCTGTTGAGATAAAGCCCTCTTGAATCCATGAAATATGGCCCGTTTCTGAAGATTAAATCTCTGTCCTCTTTCGTTTCAAAGTGGAAGGTAAAATATCCTCTTCCACAAAATCTGATGGAGATTTTCCCCATGATAGATGAGGCCCAGTTTCTTTCTACCCATTTGAGGACCGAACGGGGCGAGGGCCAGAGACCAGTAAACTGACCCACCAAACCTCGTTCAGAGAGGGACAGAGCTGCGTGGCGAGGAAGGGAGGGAGGAAGGATTATTTCAGGAATTTCATCGATCTTCTTAACAAACTTTGATATGGACGGTTTGGGATGAGCTGGTCCCAAGGAGGAGAGCAGAGAGGCAAAGGCTTCCACATTTTCTCCCAGCTGAGCTGAAGCTCCGGCAGATGAGACAGGGATCGATGCACCCTCAGGGGGAGGCTCCGCATGATCCATCGCGAACCAGTCAAGGGCAGAGCCCCGGGAGCAGGAGGCCCCGGGAGCTGAAGGAATATGTTGCGCTCAGAGATTGAAGACGACCAGGCGGGAGCAGAGCGCGAGCTGCAGTTTCTCCTCTAATTCCTTAGGTCACCAGTTAGGTTTTTTTGACTCAAGTACATTATTGAAGACCGAACATAGTTACATTTTCCAACACTATTGAGTTGGGATCGCCTATGGAGTGATTTCACTTAGGAGGAGCTTAGACAAAGCCTCATCAGTCGCAGTAGCAGTGGTAAAACTCAAAAACGTGAAGAGGACGAAAATGTGGCCCTAGCAGCAAGGGGCAAGGCCAAGAAGGGCTCGAATAAAGGGTCCAAGGGAGAGAAGAAGAAAAAGGACTTGAGTAAAATCAAGTGCTTGGTTGCGGTCAACGAGGACAGTATGTCAACCAATGTCCATGTTTGTTTTTGTAGCATCGGACAAGTGTTCTCGTCTCGGTTTTTGTTTAAGAGACTAAGGAACATGAGATCTTCAAAACCTAGAAAAGGTTTCACAAGATAAGCTTGCGAAATGTCTTAATTACATTAATTAACCATCATTTAAATTTTTCCTAAGTCTAACTTAGGAAAACTACTTAACTAATAGGAATTAATTAAGATAAGTTGAGAAAGCTCTAGAGACTCACACGGATAGAGTCTAAGATAATCTTAGGCATTGATAATGATTTAATCATGGCTGTTGGTGCTCCAACTAGAGATTATAAGAGTAGGTCGATGGGGATGGAGATAGACACATTGAGCCGCAGTGGTGAGACACAGGGAGAGCGAGTTCTTTGGCAGATCGAGCTATCCAGTTGCATTTAGCAGGAGAGAGTTTGAGCCAGAGATTAGTGATTGAGGGAGCAACAATAGGAGGATTCCGAAGCATCTTGCAGGAGTGTGAGGAGGCAACATCCAGTCCATAAAGAGACTGCGCATGGGCTAGGTAGGTCTCCAAGAGGAGCAATTTGAACCAGCTAAGCAGGGGATTGATTCAACGGCTAAGTGCCAGGAAATTCTTCTAGAGGGCCAAAGCATTCATCTTAGTGGCAAAGACAGTCAACCAGAGACAGTTCGAGGCTATTCCGGAGAGTGCGAGTTATAGCTTGTGCAGAGGCTACGCAGAGGTATTTTCGAGAGGTAGTTCAAGAGGCCAGTTGAGGCTAGATTGTTTGTGGATAAGGGAAATTTTCTTTTAGAGATTTTGCTATAGATTCACTTAGGAGAGGATTGGCAATTTGGCATCCAGATTATTGTACTCAGATTTTTGTTGCTACATAATAATAAAATAAATCCTCATCTGTTGCACTGGTTTTCTCTTTGGGGTTTTTCCGAGGATGTTAGTCCAAAAATATTGGTGTCATTTTTATTGTGTGTGTGCATCTATTTTCTTAGTTCCAGTTTATTTTCCGAAGTGTAATTTAATTATGAAGAATTATAGTGATTTATTTGTTATTTGCCATAATAAATAAATTGCTAATTAATCAATTAGAAGATTAAACTACAGTTACTTCAATTCAAGGAAATTTCACATGGTATCAGAGTGACATTGAAGATCAGATCAGAGGCTCAGTAGTAGAGGGAGAAGATTTTGCAGTTTCAGAGGGAGTTCTGAGTAGAATTTCTCAAATCTACGTAGGCCACCAGGAAGTGCAAATTTGTAGAGGTAGAGGGCTCAATTTCCAGTTTGAGACATGAGGAAAAATCGATCAAGCTCAGAAGCAAAGATTTGCAAGTTGTGAATTTGCCGGATAAAGGGTTTTAGTGAGCAGATCAATCAGTTCGTTGAACAAATCTGGGACAGTTGGTTTGCAGCAACTGATCAACGCTAGGTGGAAGAGAAAAGCACACAGAAAATTATACTCGGGATGTCGTTAATAGATTTCACAAATTTCTCTAGTATGGCCGTAGAAAGATTTGACATTCAGGAGGCTATAGATTTGTCTTCTAGATTAGAGACGAATCTGCTCAGATATCTTGCCTTTCTAGCTCAAGTTCAAAAGGAGTCTGGTATATAGACAATGGAGTGTCATCTCACATGACAGGAGTTAGAGAATACTTCTCCAACTACAAGGAGGAGCAAATGGACTTCTAGATTAAAATGGGAAACAAGAGTAAATGTACTCCAGTTAGACTAGGTACCGTCGAGACTTAGAGGGAGTCAGGAGCAAGCACCAGTGTTACAGATGTGTTGCATGTGCTCAACTTAAGTATGAACCTTATTTCAGTATCCCAGTTACAAGATAAGGGATATGATGTCCACTTTGTAGGGAAAAATGTGTTCATCAAACACCAAAAATGGAATAAGGTGTTCATCAATCACCAAAAATGGAAGAAGGTGAGGCAGATTGGAGTTCGTAGTGACAAATTGTACAAGTTGCAGCTCGATTCTCCAAAGGCACTAGTTAGTAGTGGCGGTAGTGATTGTAGTAGCAGTGGGAGAGCCCTGAATGAGCTATGGCATAGGAGAATGGGGCATTTACATCATGGAGCACTTAGGATGCTCAAGGAGACAGTGACATGTGTTCTAAAATTAGGCATGAAACACGATGATGTGTGCAGGGGGTACGTACTTGGGAAGTATGCGAAGGTAGCGTTCCCAAGAAGTGATAGTAGATCAGATGGTGTGTTACATCTTATACACGTAGATATTTGCGGTCTTATGTCCACTAGATCTCTCGGAAGGTATGAGTAATTCGTCACCTTCATTGATGACCATTCCAGGAAAATATGGATCTATTTCTTGAAGACCAAGGATGAAGTCTTCAGTCGTTTAAGGGAGTTTAAGGCTCTAGTAGAGAATGCGATAGGAAAGAAGATCAAGGTACTTCACTCAGATAATGGAGGAGAGTAAACAGATAGTGACTTCATTGACTTCTATGTGAAGGAAGGCATAAGAAGGGAGTCAACAAATCCATACAATCCACATTAGAATGGGGTAGTGGAGCAAAAAAGCAGGTCAATGGTTGGTGCTACAAAGGCAATGTTATATGACCAGGATTTGCCCAAGTTTCTATGGGAAAAGGCATGTAACACCGATGTGTATATCCATAATAGGGTTCCTCATAGGGCGTTGGGGAAGATAACACTAGAAGAAGTCTTCTCAGGGAGGAAGCCAAAAGTAAGTCACTTCAGAATCTTTGGCAACATAGCTTATTGCCATGTCCCAGATGAATTGCAGTGTGATTTATTCGTTATTTTTCGTAACAAATAAACTGCTAATTAATTAGTTAGAAGAATAAACTCTAGTTGCTGCAATTCAAGGAAATTTCACAGACCAAATAGGAAGAAGGGAAGCAACAAACAACTTCAACGAGCATTGAGGACTTATCTTCAAGGCTAGAGGATGAGTTTGTTCCCATAGCTTGCCTCTCTAGCTCTACCTCTACAGGGGTCTAGTATATTGACAATGGAGCGTCATGTCACATGACAGGAGTTAGAAAATATTTTTCCAGTTATCAGGAAGAGGAGATGGGCTTCCAGATTCTGATGGGGAACAAGTCCAAGTGTTCTCCAGTTAATAGGGTCTGTCACTATTCAAAGGGAGTCAGGTAGGAATACTAGTGTTACAGATGTGTTACACGTGCCAAATTTAGGAATGAACTTGATTTCAGTTTTTGCACTTCAGGACAAGGGATATGATGTCTACTTTCAAGGGCAGAAGGTGTACATTAAATACCAGAATTGGAAGACGATGAAACAAATTGAGAAAGAAGCAACAAGCTATACAAGTTGCAGTTAGACTCTCCAAAGACATTGGTTAGTAGCACCAATAACAATGACGTGGGAGAATTATGGCATAGGAGGATGGGGCACATACACCATGGAGCACTTAGGTTGCTTAGGGATACTGTAACAGGAGTTCCAAAAATCAACAGGAAACATGATGATGTGTGCAGAGGGTGTATGCTTGGGAAATTTACGAAAGCAACATTCCCAAGGAGTGATAGTAGAGCCAAGGGTGTGCTTGAGTTGATACATTTTGATATATGTGGCCTGTTGTCTACAAAATCTCTCAGGGGTTATGAGTATTTCGTAACCTTCATTGATGACTTCTCTGGGAGAAAAATAAAGGTTCTCCATACAAATATTGGAGGTGATTACACAGATAAGGTCTTCATGGGGTTTTGTGCGAAGGAAAGCTTCAAGAGAGAATGGACAACTCCATATAACCCAAAAAAGAACGGGGTCATAGAGCGGAATAATAGATCGAAATTCAAAGCAACAAGGGTGATGTTGTATGACTAGGACATGCCTAGATTTCTCTGGGCAAAGGCATGTTGTAAAACAATGTATACCAGAATAAAGTTTCTCACAAGGTGTCGGGGAAGATGACACCCAAGGAGGCTTTTACAAGAAATAAGCCAGAGGTTGGACACTTCAAAATCTTTGGCAGCATAACTTATTGTCACGTGCCAGACGACAAACGCACCAAGTTGGATTAGACTACAGAGAAGGGACATTTCGTTGGGTATAGCAAAACGTCTAAGGCATACACTATTTACATTCCTAGTAGCAAGAAGATTATCGTGAAATGGGATGCAAAATTCCAATAGGAGAAAGCCTTTAGAAGATCTCGCGAGTTACCAAAAAATGATCAGAGTATGCCAGTAGAAGTTCCAAGAGTTGAACAAGGATCTCAGTCTCAAAGCACTAGTACGAGTACAGCGACTAGTATAGGTGTGGGTACAAGTGTAGAGGAGATTTCATAGTAGATGGAGCGGCAGGGGTAGGATGAGGAGCATGAAGGTCCACCCACCACCAATGGAAGAATAAACAGAGAGGTGCTTCAAACATTGAGAGATGCATAAGAGTTCGTGGGAGCTCCTAGATCGAGCACTAGAGAGCGAAGACAACCAAACATGTATAAGGCATTAGTGACAGAGGTCATTGACAGAGAGCCTTCCAACTATTATGAGGCCGCGCAACATTAGGTGCAACAAGATGCAATGGTAGATGAATATAACTCCCTCATGCTAAATGATGTATGTGAAGTTGTGCCTAGACCGGTGGATAGGGAAGTAGTTGGCTTTTGTTGGATATACAAGATCAGATATGCTATAGATGGTAGCGTGGACAAGTATAAGGCTAGGTTTGTGGCCAACGGATTTGCTTAGAAAGAGGGCATAGACTATAAGGAGACATTCGCTCCAGTGGCCAAATACACTTCTATCAGGGTCGTGATCTCTCTAGCAACGCAGATGGGATGAAAAATTCACCAGATGGATGTTAAGACAACTTTTCTGAATGGAGTGATAGAAGAGGAGGTATACATCGAACAACCAAAAGGATTTGAGACGCATCGGAGAGATACCCATGTTTGTAAGGTGCTATACGGACTCAAGCAAACTCCCAGAGCATGGTATGGTCGAATCAATAATTATTTGCAGCAGATAGGCTTTGTGAAGAGTGAGGTAGACTTAAACCTCTACTATTTGATGGTAGGATGTGAGCCTCTCATTTTCGTACTGTATGTTGATGATCTATTTTTGACAGGGTCATCAAGGCTCATAAAGACTGCAAGAGGGACTTAGAAGCAGAGTTTGAGATGAAGGATTTGGGACTGATGCATTATTTCCAAGGACTGGATGTATGGGAGACAGATGGGGAGATCTTCCTTGGGCAAGGGAGATATACTATGGAGATCTTGAAGAAATTTAAGATGCAGGACTGTAGACCCATGTCCACACCTATGATTACCAACTGGAGGAAGATGGACGCATCAGATGACGCATCGGTGGATCCAACCTTGTATAGGCAACTTATTGGCTCTCTTATGTATCTGGTCATCACAAGGCTAGACATTTGTTTCACGATCAATACTCTTAGTCAGTTCATGGTTGAACCAAAGATGGTACATTGGACAACAATGAGACATGTACTACAATATCTACAAGGTACCGTCGAGTATGGTTTGATATTTACTCAAGGTGATGGTGTTAGATTGATGGGATATATAGATGCATACTGGGTAGGTAGTGCAGTGGATCGGAAAAGCATCTCAGGGTGGTGTTTCAATATTGGATCAAGGGTTGTCTCTTGGTGCAACAGGAAGCAAAATCTGTTGCACTGAGTTTTGCAGAGGCAGAATACATGGCAACAAGCATGGCTACACGTGAAGCTATTTGGCTTCGGACGCTGCTAGTGGCACTATTTGGTCAAAGGATAGATTCGACCAGTATTTACTATGACAATCAGAGTTGCATTAAGCTCTCTGAGTATACAATGTTCCATGATAGTTCGAAACATATTGACATTAGATACCACTTCATCAGAGATTTACAACATGGATCAGTTCGACTACAATATGTTTCCACAGGTCAACAGGTCGCAGATATTCTGACGAAGGCATTGGGTAAGGCAAAGTTTGTCTTCTTTAGGGATAAGTTGGGAGTAGTGGAGAACACCTTCCTCGCTAAGAGGAAGTGTTAGATTTTGAAGCTGGGACAAATGTTCTAGTCTCTATGAGGCTAAGGAACATAGGAGGATTAATTATCTCCAATACCTAGAAAAAGTTTCTAAGAACATAGGAGGATTAATTATCTCCAATACCTAGAAAAAGTTTCTAAGGGAAATGTCTTAATTAAGATTAATTAGCTAGCTTTAAATTATTATTCCTAAGTCTAACTTAGGAGAAGTGGTTAATTAAATTAGATTAATTGAGACAAAATCGATTTTGCTTTAGTGACTTCCAGAAAAGTCATGACATGGAGTCGAGACTTAAGATGATCTTAGCCATCGATTAGAGCTAGATTGTGGCTATTGATTCTCCAACGAGAGATTATAAGAGAAAATTGATGGGGCTTTTGGAGATACAATGATTTGCAGTGATAGCGTGGAGGACACCAACAACAGGGTTTTAGCTAGAAAATTTGAGGAGAGAATTTCCAGAGAAATTCTTCATGAAGATTCCAGTTATTCTGAGTGAAGGAAGGAGGCCGAAATCATCTGCAGAGGCATTAGCCAGTGCGATTTGCAGGGCAGTAGTTCGATTTCCAGTTGTTGGAGGAGGTGCGAGTTGCTCTAGTGAGTTGTTTAAGGTAGAGATTATTGCCGGAACAAATTTCCAGAGGCAGTGCTAGTTCTTGAAGAGGCCGTACGGATATCTAGATTTGCTAGTGCTTGTTGCTGGATGAGGTGCGAGTTGCACAAAGAAGGATAAAGTTTATCTATAAAGGATTTTCTAGATCGATTTGGCTAGTAGAGGTGAAGAAAAAAAATATTGCCAGAGCTTTGCTAGTGAGAGGTAAGCAGTCTATGTAATTCTCAATCGCTAAAGATTATTATTAATAATAAAACCCTCATTTGCAGAACTGGTTTTCCCCACATGGGTTTTTCTAGGGACTATTGTCCAAAAATATCGGTGTCTAAATTGTGTGTGCATTAATTTTTTCAGTTCCTGTTATTATTGGTGAAAATTGCAGTAGTGATTTTATTCATTATTTACCGTAATTAATTTCAGAAGGCAAATAATCTGCATAAGATAGAAGAATAATTTCCAGTAACTGCAATTAAGGAAATTTCACACCTTATAGCTTGATTCATTTCTCTGGGTCACAACTTATTATTGTTATCAGCAAAAAGCAATCCTGATGCACCTTTCTCTTTATATGGCAAGTTACGGAGGACTACCAATGTGGAGACCTCTTGTTCTCAAAATCTTCCCTTTGTGCCCTTACTTTGTCAATTTGGTTCAAAAGAAATTGGCTTTATGGTCTCTAACCAGAGCGACTGTGTGAATACTCCATTTTTCTGTTGTTGAATTGGTCTGAGATTTCTTGATTTTTACTTGACTTGGGATCTCATCTGATGCATGCATATATGGTTCCTTTATTCCCTGTCCATTTAAAAACTTCACACCTGTATCACATTCATCATAATCAGTCTTTTCAACTTCAGAAACATCATTTCAGCCATTCTTCCAATCACCTGCCAGGGATTTGAAACAGCCATGTTATCCTTATAATGACACAGAAATTGTCTTTGGATCTGGTAGCAGCATAGAATAAGGCTATGGATTTATCACTTTATTGTAGGGGCTAGCAGTGGGGATGTCTTGAAGATGCTAGTGGAAACTTTGGCCCTTGAGCAAGGTTGAGGAAGCATACCCTTTGTGGAGCCAAGTTTGGAATGTGCCCCTGATGGTGATCTGAGGGCCTGTAATTTGACCAGCAAATATGTGTAGGTTGTGGTAACCTCCACTTTTTCTCCTGCAGAACAAGAAATGAAAATACTCCAAAGATTTCTTGGAGGTGTTAAAATCATAAACGTAGTTTTGAAAAGTTTGACCGCCATTTGCTTAAGATCTCAAAAGCTGGTCGGAGCATCCAACTACCTCTGAAATCCCTCGATGGAAGGACACAGAGGAATCACATTGTCCAAGAACAAGAACAGGACAATCAAGACGTGGTGTGGGATGCAGTCATAAATTGCATGAGTTTTCTTCCTAAGAAATTTCTCTAGCTCATCAATGTAGATCCCAAACAACGTGGGAGACAGGGGGAAGCCCTGTTTGACCCCAAAGCTGCTCCTGGTGAAGTCAGAAAATCCATGCCGTGTACATAGCTGACCTACATGTCTCATAAGGCCTCAGGAATGCCACAGTGGGGGACTCAACTTCGTCCTGATATATGTCATTGAATACATGTCAGGGCACAAAAGCTGTCACAAACTGTTTCTTTAAAGCCTTGGCCATATGTGATCTTATTCATTAGTTTGACAGAGACATGCTTAAAATTGAAATGAGTGGATTTTATTTTTTATCCTTTTAAATTGACATTTTTCCTTTTAATGTTTCCAAGGAGACCACTGAAACACTAATATTAACGACTTGGTTATCACCGTAGACATATTACCCTAAACAACTTGTGTAGAACATCACCTTGATGCAGTTAACTAGTAGTACAATATTGAATAAACCACACACCAATAAACACCTAGTGACCCACATGCCTGAAAACAATATGGCGAATAATCCCCATGAAGATGTTTTCATTGGTTCTACACCGTGGATCTCCATACTCCTCATGCTCACTGAAGGTGGAAATATGTTTGGCCTAGTTACACAGTTTCAGATGGACAAGATTTTTTGCCTGGTCTGTTATGAAAATTTTGAACCCACTTTTTCATTGAAACTTACAAGCTTAGCCTTCTAATATGCTGGAAGAAATCTTTTGCCTCGAAATAGACTTATGAGTTATTATAAGGGAAAATAGTTCCTTAAAGTCGCTGGTTGACCTGCCATTATCACAAGATTTAGAGGCAAAAGTTTTCTGAGTAAGAGCCATTCGCCACTTGGATTTTATGTTCACTATGAAACATCCAAGATATTTTGTTGATATACCTATTTAATGACCATAATCTTGCACTCATTTACATTCTTTTAACTTAAGTTGAGAACAACTACTTGGATTGATGCTATGTGGAGATGTTAACATGAATGATCGTTTATACAGATGAGAAATTCCTAGCACTGGTCTCTGTGTACAATACCCTCCTTAACTATTCATGAAAAATGTATAAATGGTATATCATCTGTTCTTTCAGTAACACTCTGCAGAAACTAGGGTTTGGCAATTGATTCTTTCTTTACTTTATGAGGCCTGAAAAGTATGATCATTTTTGTATAATTTAGGATCTTAATTTAGTAATTTTCACTAAACGTTTTGTATACTTAAGGATTTGAGTTAGCTGTTTGCATGTCTTATCATGTTCTTTTGCTATTCTGATAATGATTATGTGTTGGCAGATTTTGCTAAAAGGTGCAACTGGAGATGAGTTAAAGAAAGTTAAATTTGTTGTTCAGTATGCAGTTTTTGCAGCTTATCATTTAGCTCTTGAGACTTCATTCCTGGCAGATGAAAGGGCCACCCTCCCTAGAACTCCCTTCAGTTCTGCAGTAAATGTTACCATGCCAAACAGACAAGTGCAATTGGAGACATCTATTTGTAGAATGACAGATCCCACGGCTCCTATTCCAGGCAAAGTGCACACGAGAGAACTCCAAACACAGAATAGAGATGATAAAATTATGACCAATTCTCTTGTAACAAGTGATTCTTTGAATGAAATTAAGGGGGATTCTAAACCCACTATAAGTGCCACTGGAACTTCTGAGACAACCAAATCCTTCAGCATGTCTACTACAAGGGATATATCTATTGCTAGTGAAGGTGTGCATCAGAAAGACACATATTCAGCTTGTGAGAGCTTTTCACCACCATCTTTTTCTTCTGGTCATTCAATATCTGGGTTATCGGTTTCTTTTAAAAAAACATTAGGGGAAGCTCTTCCACTTATAGGTACAGGTCCTTATGCAGCAATCACTTCTTATTTCAGTATTAAGGATAAAGAATTTAAAGATTTGACTCCAGTTGATATATCAACAGTTTCTGTTGCATCTGGAGATAATCATTGTGAAATGGCCTTAGAGGAACCACCTGGTACAGTGCAGTTAAAGAATGAAGGAATAACTGATAATAAGGTTGATTCTATTTTATTACAGTCTCAATCCACATTTGAACACAAGCAAGAAGGTACTCATTATGAAGAACAAGGATTCTCTAAAGCAGGAGTCATGCCTTCCCGTTTTGATTATCCAAGTATTTTGGTTTCATTATCCCGCCGGTGTATTTTGAAGGGGACAGTTTGTGAGAGGAACCAGATCTCTCGTATCAAGTACTATGGAAGCTTTGACATGTCCCTTGGAAAGTTCTTGCGGGATAAATTATTTAACCAGGTAATGCTGTTGATTTACAAGTTTGTTTTTAGTTACTATAAAATTCATTTATGAGTAGCATATGTGGCTGTATTTATGCACCCAAATGAGTTGCAAACCAGGTATGGGTGTGGTGTTTGCTATTCTGTTGTGGGCTAGGGCATGGTGGGTGCTTGCTATGATCCTGGAATGCACTCAATGTATCCTAGTAACAGCAACAACAAATGCTGACAAAGAGTTCAGAAAAAGTCAAAATAGATCATGAAACTTAACTCAGTTTCACTTAATCCTAACCTAAGCTATTCTCCTCATAGTCACTGGGTTCGGCGAATTTCAAGGTTGAAATTTGAAATTCACCAAACTTCAAGCGAGGCTGAACAATTTCATTACAATTCAGCAAATTTGAAGGAAAATTTAAAGCTACCTCAAATATGAACAAATTCTTGATTAAATCTGTCTTTATTCATCCAAGCTCATTGATATTCAATTTGAACTTGTTTCTGTAGAGTTTAAAAAAAAATTAAAAACCCTAATTGAGTCTTCCAGCTGCTTAGCAATACTCTGCCCTCTGCACATCTTTCCTTCCACTCAGCACACTGTATCATTCCTTCTGCACTCCAGCCTCAATACCACTAATCATTCCAGACTCCAGTCTTGGCTCCTCTGAGACCAAGCAGTGTTATGTAATGAATGTATTTTTTCTGAAGTAAAGACACCCGTAATTTATTCATCATGAAAGAAAAAACAAAATTACATTTTTCATACTGTAAGAATTCCGGAAATATGCCTCATGGCATTGAGTTAAAAAGAAAAAAAAAGACTGAATTTTTTTTACAAAAGGAAATATACAAAGTTAAGTGTGAAAATAATAACTTAACTTCTCTTTTTGCCTTTCTTTTTTCGCACTTTCTGCCATCCTTCAGAGTTTGGTTCAACAAGAACCATTGCCAGTTCTCCTCCTGTTTCCTTTGGTGAGGTTTCTTTGTCTGAGTCTGAACTCTTAGATAGTAATGAATGTATTGTATTTTATTATAAATATTTTTAATTTTCACATTTTAGAATCTGTTGAACTTAATGCTAAATTTTATTACCAAAATTTTTGTTGTCACATTTTTGTCAAACTTCAAGGTTGCCAGACTCAAACTTGTACTTGAACCAGGTGATTTAGATTCTCCTATGTAAACATCAAAAGTTGCTGAATTTAGGTCATATAAGAAAGAGATTGAAAAGGATCAATGTATGCAAAACCCAGGTTCCCAAAATTTAGGTTTTGAACATGCGAAGAAGCTGACAACATACAGGGATGAGAAGGAATAATTATTCCACACGAGAAAAAGACAGGTCACAGCATACTAGGAAAACTGGCAAAGGGGATGAGAAAGAAGTAGAACACTTCATCTACTATACCATCACTGCTTGATTGGAAGAAGAATTCCTCACATTTAATATCTAGTTTCACATCAGCTTTAAACTTTAAAGTCAGTTGAAATAATTATACAATACAGTCAATAATGCTAAAATATAAAATACAACAATGCAAAATTAAAATATTATAAACTTTTTGGGTTCTCTTTTCATTAACTTGGACCATACAGGTATATTGGACTATAATATAGTTTCCATTTTTTTTCTATTACAATACTTCAATATAGGATCTCCATCATTGTTTTCCTGCTTCAGTTTTTTCTGCTGCAATTATTTGTTTTAGCATGCAGTTATTGTTTATATTGTATGTGATTGCAGTTATATGTTAAAAATTTGGAAGTGTATGCTTTTCATAACTAGTTTGAACTTTGATATGTAGCTTTTCATGGTGTTAATAGTGTTTTCCATCTTATTGTTTTATTATGTAAGTTATGTGAGCTGGTTCTTGTGTTGTAATTTTCATTCACATCCTACACAAAGTTATGTGAGTTGTTTTTATATTGGGTTGATTAGGTTTCTATGATGGACCATTATAGGCAATAGAATAATCCCACTCAGTGTTGCGGGGGAGCGCCCCCCCCTCTTGATCCCGCTCCCAATCCGCGCTTCGAGCGGGAGCGACTCGGGAGCGCGCTCCCTTAAAAAAATTTCCGCTCCCTGGTTTTTTTCAAATCGATATAAGGAGCGTCACTCCCGTCGCTCTGGGAGCGATTTTTATAACCCGGGAGTGGTCGGGGAGCGATTGCTCTCGACTGCCCCCGGGTTATAAAAATCGCTCCCGGCGGTGGTGAGCGACGCTCGGAAAAAACGCGTGGATAAAAAAAATTTCGTCAGAAAAAAAGATAAAAAAATGCGATATGTGTGGAAATAAAGTGAGGGAGGGAGGGAGGGAGGGAGGGAAAGAATATAAATAGACCCTCCTTCATTCATTTCATCACTGTAATGAGAGTGAGAGTGGGAGTGAGAGAGAGTGAGAGAGAGGGTGAGAGTGAGGGTGAGGGTGAGGGTGAGGGTGAGAGAGTGAGAGTGAGAGTGAGAGCGAGAATGAGAATGAGAGTGAGAGCAAGAGAGTGAGGAGCAAGGAGAGAGAAAGAGAGAGCAAGGAGCAAGGAGCAAGGAGCAAGAGAGTGAGAGAGCAAGAGAAAGCAAGGAGCAAGGGGAGATTGAACAGATTGCAAGGGGAGATTGGACGCCAAAGAGGTAGGCTCTACAATATTGAATAGAGTGTCTAGCAATTTTTTTTTAATGCTCATTCTTAAATAAATAAATAATTTTTTTCTCTATTTCCCATTCCCATTCCCATTCCATTTTTTAAAATTTTGCAGATTCAAAACTTCAAATTTCAAACATCATGGTTATATTTCTTGGCATTTTCCTCTTCTTGGTTCCTTTTTTGGTTATTATGGTGTTGGAGAGTAGAAAAAGGAGGGTTGAAAATGAAGAAGGGGATGAAGAAGTGGGTCATAGTGGATTTGATGAAAACCTCTGTGAGGAGGAGCTAGAGGTGAGTAAACATGAGTCAGCTCAAAAAACTAAACAAGACCAAACTCCATTGTGGAAATATGTTAATAGGCCTGAAGCAGGGAAAGGGGGTGGAACCACTAAATTTCACTGCCCCCTTTGCAACAATAATTACATAGGTTCATACACCCGTGCCAGAAAGCACCTCTGCGGGAAAAGGCCATGGGATGGAGATAAAAAAATAGGAATCAAAACTTGTTCAAGTGTGTCAGCAGCAGATAGAGCCAAATACATAAGGGAAGAGGAGGAAGCCCAATACAAATCTAAAATATCAAAGGGTTTCTTTGAACCAAGCTCACAATCACATGCACAAAGAACTCCTTCAGCATCCTCCCAAGGCAGTGGATATGGAGGCACAGGGTCACCTGGTTTAAGGTGTAGAAGCATATCAGATTTCCTTGATGAAGGGTGTAGGAATTATGTGGATTCAAAAGTTTACAGGTTTCTCTATGCATGTGGGATACCATTCAATGTTCTTCGCTTACCTTATTGGCACGAAATGGTTTCTGCCATAAATGATGCCCCTAAAGGATACAAGAGCCCTGGGTATGACAAGGCAAGAACCGTTCGACTTGATCATGAAAAAGCAAAAATATCACATTCTTTGAATAGAATGACAATTTCTTGGACTGACCATGGGGTGTCCATTGTATTTGATGGATGGACAAATGTAAAAGGCAAGCCATTGATAAATGTTCTTGCTGTGTCTGTTAGTGGTGCCATCTTTCTTTCAGCATATGATTACTTAGACAAGTCCAAGACTGACATCAACATTGCAGAACCATTACTTGAAACAATTGAGCGTATTGGGCCATACAATGTCATCCAAGTCATCATTGATAATGCTCCTAATTGTAAGGCAGCGGGAGCAATTATTGAGGATAGATACCCCAACATATTTTGGTCTGGGTGTTTGGTTCACACAATGAACCTTTTGATGCATGATATTGTTAAGAACAAAAACGAACAATACAAATGGATTGGTGATTTGTACAAGAGAGGCAAACAAATGATAAAGTTTATTACAAATCATAGCAATACCCATGGCCTTTTCCGCAGTCACTCAAGATTGGAGTTGTTGAAGATCGCGAGGACTAGATTTGGTAGCTATTAACTCACCTTTAGGCGCCTTTTGAAGGTAAGAGAGTCATTGGCTAGCATTGTATCAAGTCCACACTGGCAGGTATTAAAGGAAAGGGCTACAAATGCAGCTGACAGGCAAGGTTTTGAACAGGTGGAGGCTGCTCTTGATGGCATGTTTTGGGCACGTGTGAGGCAAGTATTGGATTTCACCAAGCCCATTTATCACATGATTCGGTTTGCAGATATAGATAAACTAGTGATTGGCGAGGTGTATGAGCAGATGGATACCATCTTGGGGCAAATAAAAGATATTGTTCATAACCATGATCCCAACTTGTATAAACTGATTCACGATTGTGTGTGTATACGGTGGGATAATCTTAATGTTCCACTACATTGCTTAGCGTATATCCTTACGCCAAAATACTACTCTACATCTTGGTTGGGCCAACCTGCACCAGGGGGTGGGGTTAGGGTCAAAACCCATATAGATGAAGAGGTATCTAAAGGATATTTGCAAGTATTAGAAAAGTTGATAACTGACAGGGAGGAATGTGCTAGTGTGCGTCTTGAATTAGGCAAATACTTCAGTTGCACTAGTTTGTTTGGTACCTTTCATGCAATGGAAGATAGAGACAAATTTGATGCTCTCACATGGTGGGAATCATATGGCGGCCATGGACTTTTGCCAAAAATGGAAAAAAAGTTCTTTCACGGGTGTAAATACTTCTTCTGCAGAGAGGTGTTGGAGCACCGGGCAGAAAGCTTGGTTTATGTGCACTATAACTTGAGGTTGTTGAGTCATTACTGTGATCGGGCTTATGATGATCCGACATATAAAATTTGGGACACCCACCCAGAGGATGATAATTTGGAGGATGGCACTATACATCTTGAAGAACTAGAAGCGGAACTTATGAGAGAGGAAGATGAAGCAACAACCATGCCACCTCCACCATCCAGTAGCAGTGCTCGAGTTCCGAGTCTTGTTCCTTTGCTGTCGCTGCCTCCATCTACACCCTCACGTGGAGGGCATGTGCCTTCTGGTTCTGGTCGTTGGTCTGTGTGGGAGGAGACTCCTAGAAGACCACCATGACCTGCTCATACATCAGACACTTCTCGTGGCAAGGGCCACATGAAGTAGTAGATAATAGATTTACAGTTTACTTGTCTTTTCTAGTTTCTATTAGTTTTCATAACTGTTGAGTCTTGACTCTTTCATATCATAATGATATTTTTTGTAAACAATATATGACTGTGACAATCTAAGTTTGAAGTTTGAAGTTGGCAATTATAACTTATTGGTAATGATTCTGAATTATGAATATGATGCTTTGTGAAAGTTGTTTCATTTCATTTCATAATTCATTTTATAACATTTCATTTCATGTTAGATATTATTTCTTGTAATTGTTAAAGTTTAAACATAGCTTACAAGTACAACTTTTGTGATCAATGATGATAAATGTTATATATTGAAATTTTCAATTTTGAAATCTTGAAGTTGAAACTTTAAGATTGATGAATCATGATTCACGAGACTCAGTATGTTGTATGTTACTAATTTGTGGACGTGGGTGATGAAGATTATAACTTCTAGATGATTGATGTTATATGGTTCAATGATCAATCTATGTTTTTTTATGTTTTTTATATTTAATTCATCATTCTACATGTTTTTGTTGACATATATGTATCAAAATATAAAAAATATAAAAAATATATATATTATATAAAAATCGCTCTGGGATTCGCTCCCAAACTGGGAGCTTTTGAAAATGTTGCTCCCGCACCCGTTTTCGCTCCTGCTCCCCGCTTTCACTCCCGCTCCCAAGTAACACTGATCCCACCATTGGCAGCTCCATTGCCAATGAAAAATGCATAAACTAAATAAAAAAAATTCTTCACACAACATTGAAGGAATAGTTGGTGAAATGATTAAATTCTTTGTTTAAGAGGGTTTTTCACCCTAGGCCCCAGACTATGAATAAAGCTGGTATCCAAATACAGTCCAGAACTCGCGAAAAGTAGGACAGCAACAGCCCCTAGGAAGAGCTACATGCCAATGGAGCTGTCAAGTATGGGGAATATCAAGGGAAGACAAGTTTATGTTGGCTGCTACAAGATCAGGGACGGGAACACTCTAAAAGAATAGAAAGAACCTCTCAAGCAGGGGCAATGCCCATCTCTTTAATGCAATCTGTGTGTTCTAGTTTTCCCATAGTGGTGGAGTATAATCTGGAAACATAAGCTTTCCATCCAACCCTAGCTGATGAAGTGGAAGAGAAATTTTTTCTTCCGACTATGACTATAAATATAGCCAAGGCAAGTTGGTGGAAAATTGGAAGGAGAATTGATTCTCCTCTATGGGAAATCTGATTTGTCCAAGTGGATTAAAGGTATTGATGTTTGCACTTTACAGAGCCATCTTGAGAGTTGAGCTTGTTTCTGACATTTAGTCCCATGCATTGTGATTGAATAATTAATTTACTTAAATTAGAATTTCTCTTTCTAGCACCACTTGTCTTTTCTCTCAAGAGCTGATGATTAGCCCAAGGTCCATATCAAAGTCCTTATGGTTTAGCAATTGGCCACTAATCTTTAGTTAATGGACTTTTAGGTTTAACTAGTACCTTATTCCATGGGTTAAATTTCCAACTTGCCAAAAGCTAAAGAAGCAAACTAAAATTATTTCATGATAGTTGGGCATGCCCCATGCATTTGCAGACTGCAGTTAATCTCTCGTTTTACAAAAATGGGATGTAACATATAAATGCAAGGTTCTACAAAATTGTCAAGCGCTTGGCGGAAGAATAAGGATGACTCTATTTAAATTCTAATAATATAACATATATGAAAATTTTGTAGAACCTTGCATTTATATGTTGCATCCCATTTTTGTAAAATGGGAGATTAACTGCAGTCAGCAAATGCATGGGCTATGTCCAATTATCATGAAATAATTTTAGTTTGCTTCTTTATCTTTTGGCATATATATATATATATATATATATAAATGGCCCATGCATTTGCAGACTGCAGTTAATCTCCCATTTTATATATTTCTCCTAATTCTAAATCATAGTCCTCGTTGTGAGCTTAAATATTTTTTTCCTGCTTGATTGGTTTATGATATTTTGTCTGTATTTATTTCTACTGTGGCTGTTTCTGCGTTTTAAAAACTTCTTGTACAAGTCTGACTCATATGCCCATTACTTATACCACTGTTGCAGAACTCTCCAACTAATTGGCAGTTCAATTATAAAATGATTAATTAGCTGAAAAAGTTGGTGATTTTTACAGTTTTTAATATTTGGTGAGTATTTTTTTGCCAATCTTTTCAATAAAATCAGCAGCAGTGGCAGATGTTACACTTCCAAGATAGATTTTTTTCATATTTGTTGGATAGGGAAAATGTTGATTCAGCTTGCTTATGTTGTTTTAAGTCCATATTTTAATTTATTATTTAGTTGAAAAATATGAAATTAAATGCATTTTTTATTTCTCAGTGTTTTTCCGCTGAGTTTTTCTGGATTCAGTGATTTTGGACCCTTGTTGATTTATTTCCAAGTCTGAGTTCTGCAAGATTGATTTACACATGTTTTAAAAGTTGGGGTCTTCTATGTAACTGTATTCTAAAACTTTGCTTCTATGGCTATAAGGAACTTACAATTTGTCCTCGACATTGCAGAATTCTCGCTGCCATGCTTGTGAGAAACCTCCAGATGCCCATGCATACTGCTATACTCATCAGGAGGGAAGGCTTATGATATCTCTTCAACGAATTCCTCAACCTCTTACTTTACCTGGTGAACGGGAAGGAAAAATATGGATGTGGCATCGGTGCCTGAAATGTGAATGGAAAGATGGACTTCCTCAACCAAACAGGAGAGTGTTGATGTCTGACGCAGCATCGGGTCTGTCATTTGGAAAATTTTTAGAGCTTAGTTTCTCAAACAATGCTGCGAGTAGAGTAGCAAGCTGTGGCCATTCCTTACATAGAGATTGTCTTCGTTTTTATGGGTATGGATATACCTTATTTATCAGTCATTGACTTCTAATAATTTCCAGCTGTTGCACCTAGTATATCATGATCTCTTCTCAGACACTTGGAATGACTTATTTCTATGCCTTTCCCAATGGAGCAGGCTTGGCAGTTTGGTGGCATGCTTCCATTATTCTTCCATCAATATTCTGAGTGTTCATTTGCCACCTGCTAAACTAGAATTCAATAACCCAAATCAACAAGACTGGCTCAGGAAGGAAGCAACAGAGGTGCCCGCAGCCTTTTCATTATTCTTCTGTGTAAATATTTATTTCTAGATCTGCAACCTTACAAACAGGTGGTTTGGTTTATGTATCGTCTTTTAATGCTCCTGTCTGATTATGTAAAATAGGTTACACAAAATGGGGAGGAGTTCTTTTTGGAGGTTTTTGATTTGATTCATCAAGTTGAAGAGAAAATTTCAAGTGCCGGGCCTTATCCCACTGCAATTTTTCCAGAGTCAACAAAAATTGCAGAAGTTGAAGGGATGTTACAGAAAGAGAGAGCTGAATTTGAGGTGAAAATCCTTGGTCCAATAATCGGTTTCTTATATATTTTCTTCTCAATGCAAGTATGCTTTCAAAACTTTATCTGGATTATGTAGCATTTTATTCTATCAATACTAATATAACTGCAAAATGTACTTGGTTCTGTACATTGTTCTTTCTGAAACAGGAGTCATTGCAAATGGCTATCACCAAAGACTGGCAACCTGGTCAACCGGCAGCTGATATTTTAGAGCTTAATCGCTTAAGGCGGAAACTTATATTTCAATCATATATATGGGATAAACGTCTTTGTTATCTGCATTCATCTCTTAAAGTGAAAAGGTCTTTGGTCAATTCAGACTTTAGTCTACCAGATCTTAATGGTTCTTTGCAGGAGAACATTAATCCCGAGAAACAAGGGTTGATTCATGTGGCACGGATTCATGATAGTAACATCAAAGGTGCCAAAATTTCAGAGGAACATAATTATGGCTGTACAGTGAATAACGTTAGTCTTGGTGATAAAGAGGTGCCAGTTGTTGGTCAGAAAATAATTACTGGTGCACTTGTGCAGTCCCCTAGCATTCCTGGCATTCAACAGGATTCCAATTTGATTGATCAATTAACAGAGGCAGCCAGAGTGGGCTTGATAGTGAATTCAGAGGCCATGAAACCAGATCAGATATCAATGAATGAAGATGATACTATCAAAGATTTGAATCCAGTCAGGCAGGATAGAACACATCAGGCTGTCAGTGACAAGTACTCTACTGATAACAATAATTCAGAAGATAGATCAGTTGGTAGAATTGGTACCGGGGACATGTTGGATACTTCAGAGAAAGATTTGGGAGTTTATAGGAGAGTGCTAGAGGGACATTCTTGTAATGTGTCTAATCTTTCTGATAAACTGGATGCTGCATGGACTGGTTATCCTTCATTGGCAGGCCAGGCTGCCCATGTGACATCACAAGGGCAAGGAGTTGTTAATGCAATTCCAAGTCTTGACAATTCTGGGGCGTGTTCTGAACTGCCTTCGAAGACGGTTTCTGATTCCATCAAGCCAAGTCTGGTTCCATCTATGGTAAGGACTGAAATTAATGATTCTAGTTCTGACACACGAGATATTGATGGGTCAGACTTACCAGATGCAAACGTGCCTCTATCAGTGGTTAGAACAGCTCATTATTTAAATTATCCCGAATTTGAAGAAAGCTTGATCTGGGAACCCTTTTCATACTTGCATATGATTTTCAGTAACACCTCTCAGGAATCTATGAGAATTATTGAACTAATTAGTGATTATAAGCCAGAATTTGTGTCCTCAGCTGTTAAGCTGCTTGATCAGGGTGGAGCAAAGTTACTCTTACCGACTGGCATTGACAATACTGTCATTGCTGTTTATGAGGATGAGCCTACAAGCCTGATAGCATATGCTGTCACCTCTAAACAGTACCAGGCTCAGATCTCTGATGATCAATTGGAGGAGAAACACAAAGAGAAAGATGAGGACACAGAAAGAGATTCTGAAGACTCATCTGTTAGAGATACTGCTCCTTATTCTCTTCAGAACACAGAGAACTCCTTTGAAGTGGCTGGAGTTCCTTTTGGGGGTAGAACATCTTTATCTGAGGATCTTTCTACTTCTAGTTCCTCTGGTTCCAATGAGATTGTGGCTGCAGATACTGTATTACATACAAAGATCAGGCATGCAGAAATATGTTTTGGTGATGAAAATTTGCCGGGAAAAGGGAAATATTCAGTAATTTGTTACTATGCAAAACAATTTAATGCTCTTCAGAAAAAATCTTGCCCAACAGAGAGAGATTTTATATGTTCTCTGAGCCGTTGTAAAAAGTGGGGGGCACAAGGTGGAAAGAGCAAGGTTTTTTTTGCAAAAACTCTCGATGATAGATTCATTATTAAGCAGGTCACTAAAACAGAATTGGAGTCCTTTCTTGTCTTTGCCCCAGAATATTTCAAACATCTTACAAACTCGTTATGTACAGGAAGCCCCACATGCCTGGCAAAAATCCTTGGAATTTATCAGGTTATTGCTATAGTTATTTCCATGTATTTTCTTAGACATGCTCCTAAGGTTGTTGGGAAATGATAGTATTCCCGTGTTGACATGCCCCTAAGTTTTCTTTTCATTTATTTGTGTTCACTTCAAATATGGATGGCTCATAATCTGATTCTGCAGGTTACTGTAAAACATTCAAAAGGTGCAAAAGATGTTAAGATGGACCTTATGGTGATGGAGAATCTTTTGTTTGGAAGGACTGCAACTCAGATTTATGACCTGAAAGGCTCTCTTCGCAACCGATACAATACAGATTCAAGTGGAGTTCTTCTAGATCAGAATTTTATTGAAGCAATGCTAACATCTCCAGTATTTGTTGGGAACAAGGCTAAGCACCTTTTAGAGCGAGCTGTTTGGAATGACACTGCGTTTCTTACTGTGAGTATGCTTCTGTTTTTTCCTCCATACTCATATATTTGTTCCAGTATTCTGTTGGTAAGCAGTTTCTCATGGTTTTGTATGTGGCACTGATGTTTACAGTCAATCAATGTGATGGATTATTCATTGCTTGTTGGAGTTGACGAAGAGCGACGAGAACTAATTTTGGGCATTATTGATTATATGAGGCAGTATACTTGGGATAAGCATCTTGAAACATGGGTAAAAGCATCTGGAATTCTGGGAGGTCCAAAGAATGAAGCACCCACTGTTATCTCTCCAAGGGAATACAAAAAAAGGTTTCGTAAAGCAATGTCTACCTACTTTCAGACAGTGCCAGATCTATGGTCTTCTCACTTTATCACGAATCCTTCCCTGAGTGAAGATAATACCAAAGAGAGCACTGAAGAGCAAGCTGTAAAGTCCACTCCATAGTACATTTTTCTCTGCCAACCATTATACAACTCTTGCAGGATTAGCGGGGTGAATTTTTCCTGGGTAACCTCTTCAAAGAGAAGTACTATTGATTGTATGAGTAAAAGAAAGTTTGTTTCTTCTAGAGCCAGATAGTTCCATTCTTTTTAGTTTTGACTAAATCTCATCTGTATGATTATTTCTGTAATATCGATGAGTGTAGGAATTTTAAATTGTCAATGCTGTATCCTTTAATCCCTGTAAAAATTCTGTAGATAATTATTTGTATATCTCATGTCATATGAGTTGGGTCTAGAAAATGGCTGTATTATCAGCGATTTGGTTATGATGACTCTGCACTTGATTTTTATAGTGATTACAAATCCAAATTCTTAAGTCAAAGTCCAGGAGGTAATATTGATAATTCACACGTTGAACGCATACATATCCTATCTGTAATTAAATCTTGGGTATTGATCTAACTTGAATCAGTTCTTTATTTCTTTCATGGCTTCTTGAAGTCTGCAGGTTATTGGGAACTGAGTAACTTAAAGTTGTTATAGTGCTGCACTTGCTATCCAGAATTGATATTACATGTCTCATCATGAAATTTCATTTTGCTACTGCTTACTAATACACCAATTGATAAGGTAATATTGCAGACGTTTAAACATGTGCTTGATTGGTTGCATCGATCAAGCAAACTAGGTACTCATGTTTTGGTCATCACAAAATGTTGTTAATAAATGCACTATACCTGCTTTGAGGATACACATTCATTATGCATGTTACACGTCTTTACTTGGCATCCAAAGCTCTTATTGTTTGGTAGCTCTTGTTTAATTAACTTGAAAGCCTTAAAAGGCTTCTACAAAGAGAAAATGATTTATCCAATAAAACGATCACTAATGTTTGCAGACTTTGTAGATATTACATATGTCATGCCAAGGCAATTGTCATGGATCAGTCTCCTACAACAATCACAAAACATTTTGACAAAGAGAAATATTAATCGTAGTTTGATATGTATTTAGAGGGTGTCTTAAGGGTGTTTTTTATATGATGATGATGATGTTGTTCAAGGTGCTTTATTTCCTCCCATGCTAAATTGGACATGTGTTTTATGGTAGATTTACCTAACAAGTCTTGCACAAAACAGTTTAGGAATCTTGCAACATTCTTTAGGTTACATATTGTGGATTGAGTTCTTGGGTATTTAGCTTAGGTATTGAAAAACTGAGGAATTTGGATATCTATTAGTTCATTTATTTTGGTCTTTGAGTAGCCATTAGGTGTTGTCTTCTGCAAAGGGTAAGATAGTACAATTGAGCATTCACACATGCATTAGATGACAGACAATAAGATTATGTATAAAAGAATATATCACATTATTATTGTTAAAATTCATAGAAGAATAAAAAGCTCATCAACACATTTATCTACTAACCTTAACTAAGAATCTACATATTTATATCTAGTAATAAGAACCATAACAGAGTAAACACCAAAAACTAATGACTCACTACTTTACGATGGACATTGATTAGTCAACATTTTGACTAGCCAACCTAAAATCCTTATTTAGTCAATGTCTTAAAGTTCGCTAATATAGGAAACCCTCTAGCATCTGCATATAAGAAATAGTTGAAATTTACAAGTACACTTCATCTTCGTTATGAATTAGACATGAATTTCTTGAAGATCTTGACATTGTCTACAAAGCAAATTTGGTGCTATAAATTCAATTTATGAAGATAGTAAGTTCAGGACATTGCTTTGTTTGGGTTTGTTAACTAGTTTGATATGTGTTGGGTAGATTAACAAAAGGATGGAAAATTAATCATGCAAGTTTATATGAAATTTATCTAATTGAATTTGTGAACAAGGCTACCACACAATTTTGAAGGTTCTCTTATTTAGGATCACACCTTTTATTTCACAATATGTGATCACCATTGCTCTCTTCTTCATCCTCCACTATATTTAATCCAATCTCCACATTTGTTGGTATGGAGGATGACCCCTTAAGAATATCATCAACGTCAAAAGTGTCTAGCTCTAACATTGGCTCATTAAGATCTAATCAACATTGTTGTCCAAACTCATATCATGAAGAAACACTTCAATCACTCCCTCTACCTGCAAATAAATTGGAGGTTAGAGTGCATATACACCATTGTCTCTGCCTTGGACTACTCAAGCTTGCTCTTCGTCATACTATACAAATTCTCATATGTGTTTCATCTCCTCTTGCAACAAGAGAATCAAGTAACCTGAGAGAGAAGCCTCATGGATAATTGATGTAGAGGGGGGCATGCTATCCCATGAGTTGCACACCAAGCATAGGGCTTCCTAGGTCCCTTGTCTTTGAGCACATCATAGCCTCCAGATCTCCTAATGCTGGTGGAAAACTCTACTAAGTACCCCTCTATCTCATCAAGGGATGCTCTATCTTGACTAAATGCATCCTTCCTCCCTTGTGAAATTTCACCATCCACATGAGGAGGGAATTGCAAGAAGGCCCATCATTGAGTCAACCATTGTTGGTGTTTGAGATTTAATGAGTGAGCCAGGCAATGCAAAGGTATGCAATTCTTATCCCACATGCTAAGAAGAATATTCTATATGGTGGTGAAAAATCTCTCTATTAATGTCTCAGATTTGGGGCATTCATTTTGAAAAAAAATAGTGTTCATAGACTCAATCATGGAATCACACTTCACATAAACCTCTCCTAGGATGGGCTAATCCATGCCAACGAATTGCAACAAATGATAGGGTCCATGCTCTTTTGATCCGTAAACTACCGTGGATATTCCACTAAACAATTCGTCACAACATATTTGATAAAATTATATTTAAAATATGAAATTGTACACTAGTAAAGTGTGATTAGATTTAGGGATCTGTAGATTTATTGTTAATAGTGCATGCATACAAACTAAAATTATGCAGAAAATAGAGAACGAAAAATAAAAGTTCATACACATTTGACACACGATATGACTTGCAAAACCCTTTTAGGAGAAAAACCCCACTGGAAGGTGATTCCACTTCGCTCTCTTTGTCTGAATGGAAATATGGCTGTGAGTTCAAAGAAGTATGACTTGTGGCTCGCGGGCTACTACAATGCACAAATCCTCTCTATGTGCTTTATCTCCTATCCCTCTCTATTATTTTGCTCAGCTATGGAACAAATGCACTCGAAAGAATGTAACCCATTTTCCTCATCGCGACCCAGTTATAACACAACCTGATAGCCTATACGAGTGGTTAGGATTGACTACCTCAACTCTTATCCAAAGTTACAATATAGACTCTTCTAGATTCTTTTACATCATAATAACGTGGCTAGACCCTTTTGTTGGAAAACCGAGAGGCTTTATAATTAGAGTATATTTTCCTTTCTTTGATAATTGCTTGTGAATTTTGGCTTCTTATTTATCTAATTATGTTCTTATTCATCAAACAATTATCAAAACGTAAACATCAAGATCACAAGAAAATGGAGAACACAAGATATAGACTCCAAGCCAGGGAAAAACCCCTCAAAAGGGAAAACTCGGAAAATTCTCTTTGCATAGAAATAGAGCAAATGAGACATCTAATACACTTCCACATTCTAGAAGCCAAGTCAAACCCTCCTTCCGCTCAAACTTTGGCCTTTCTCTTTCTCTGTAAAATTTCAGATTAGATGCTCCAAATTGTATGTCCAAAATGAGCTCCAACTTTCTTCTATTTATATTTGTTCAGAGGGGCGCAAACAATCATGTCTTTTGGAGCAGAACCTACATGACAGACATGGCCGACTTGGCTTCCAAAGGGAATTTTTATCCAAAATACATATTTAAAAATTCTTTTTCCCTTTTCTTTACAATAAGATTTTGACTCTTTGACACAAGAAAACCTAGAAGCACGAAGAACATGCTTAAGTATTAAAATAATAATTTCTTGAGCATGAAACCCATGCTGGAAAAAAATATTTCTTTCTCTTCTTTTGCATTTATATAAAATATATAATGACAATTATGAAGACCAAACCTAGTTACATTTTCCAACACTCCCTCTTAAGTAGGGAGGTCTTCATAATTCCATAACTGGTACAAGGATACTTCTCAAATTGAAATATTCTCATAAGAAGAGTCGTACCAACATCACAATCAACATATACTATTCCAGGGATCTATATACCACTAGGCTACTTCCAAGGTATCAACCCAAGATCTTTCAGGGATCTAGGCAAAATTTAGGCTAGTGCCAAGGCGCTAACCCAACATCTCACAAGGATCTGGGTACCATCTTGGTTACTTTCAAGGTACCAACCCATCTTACAGGGATCTAGGTACCATTTAAGCTATTGCCAAGGTATACCCTAAGTACCATCATACTATTGAAGAATCTAGGGCAAATAAGTGTAGTGTGATTTTTCGTTACTTGATAACAATTTGTGGAGTTTTTTTACTTTTTCTTGTTAGCTTAATCTTCTTCTTCTTCCTATTAATGCATGTGTGTGTACTTCATCAAATTGCTACCAAAACATAAGAACAAGAACCCAAGATGTTGGCTCTCTGCGAGGGCCAAAACCTCTCTTCTCTTGAGAGGAAAACCCTTTCGTGAATTTCTCTTATTGAAGCTTCTATTGATCAATGCCAAACCCTAGACCTTTGATAAGAAGATCCTCCAAGCATAAGTCGAGTCCTTTCAAGATTACTTCCTGTTGCAACACTTCGTCCTTCTCCTTCCAACACTTTGTCTTCCTCCCTTTGACACTTCTTCCAGCAACCGTAGAGACCTTAGATTGTATGCTCTAGGATGAACCTTGACTTTTTCTTCCTTCGCTTGAGATGGAGCCTTCCTAACTTGAGAAGATGACCTTGTTGCCTCCCAACCGAGCCTTCTTCTCTTTCACAAAGATTGCAGACTTAATATGATTGTCCTGCAACCCTAGATTTCGGCACGTGTGGTGACTTCCTTTATATAGTAAGCTCTTTTCTTCCTTCGCTTGAGTGTCCTTCTCCTTCGCTTGATTGGGAGACCTTATAGGTCTAGTTTCCTAGTCCCATTAGATAGATATGCCGACAATGAGTTTCTGTTGCTATGGCCGCAAGCAGACCCTTCCCCTTTCGCACATGTGGCTATGTGTTCACCCTAGAGATAGTCCTTAATCTTCAACTTCTCTCTTCCTTCACTTCCTTAGAAGACCTTTTCGTCCTTTTTCTTAGCCTCTTCTTCCCTCGGATTTCAGAGCTCTTGATTGTGTTGTAATGGAGTGGAAAACCTCTATTTATAGAGGACTGTCCATCCTTTTAGGCTGACTAGAAGGATGCCATGTTAACTATTTGTAGGCCAACTTGTTGAGCAGACTTCAGATGGTTTCTATGGCGGTATAACATGCTTGAAGGAGCTTCTTTGATGGTGCCTTTGCATAGGAGGAGACTTGACTTTGCTTGGAGGTATTCTTTTGACTTTAATACATAATCATACATGGTGTAACATGCCCTTAAAGCCTTCAACATTTCCTTTTGACTATTTGACTCACTGATAACACTTAACATGTGCTAGACCTATTTCAATGAGCAAGAAACTCATTGTCATATATTATAAAAATAATATTTTTTTTCTTGAATAAGTACAAATATCAAAAGTACATTTATGAAGACCGAACCTAGTTACATTTCCTTCAACACTCCCTCTTAACTAGGGAGGTATTCATACAATATTACAAGGTGTTTGGCTATTATCAATTTCTGAAGAATTCACATAAGAGAAACCTGATTTGCAATCCATTTGTTATAGCATCATATCCATCAACATTGTCATAGTGTAAGGCCTTGACTAACAACTCCATCTCTTCATGAGATCATGAGCTACAATGCTGGCGAGACCAATGATTTATAGACACCTCCATCACTACCTCTCAAGGTAAATACCCACCCGGGTGTTCTCTGAGTATGACCTTCTAGGACTATTCTTATCTTGGGTTCCCAACCCTCAAAAAATATCGGTCCTCTTGCCTACTATTGTCTTGGATGCCCTACACATCCTTAAAGAGTATCAGATCCTAGATGATTACCTAATCTCCCCATTCTTTCTTCCAAGTGAAGACAATAATGTTGTGTCTACATTTCCATTCATGGCCTTCATCGAGACTTACGGCTGTTAGTCCTGGTCTAGTGCATTAGCCATGAGATGGAAAAAACAGAAATGTCACTCCTTTGTAATCAGGGGTGATCCAAAACTCCCTCTTGATTAGGGACTTGTCAGGGCTCCCTCTTAACTAGGGAGTCATTCATTCATCATCAACTTCTTCTTCGTGGGTCCTTCAACTGCTTGATCTCATTTCTTGCTTGATGTCATGAAGTCTTTGTTTGAACTTCTTCTAGGTAGGGCACCATCCATTGATCACTTTCCTTCCTGGTTTGTCATGTCATTGCTTCCTTCGTGGAAAGTGGCTTTCTTGTCATACATAAGGTTTTCTTGTCATCTGGTTACTCCTTTGTCATTTGTCCATGCTTCAGAATACTCTTCTCATGGATGCTTTGTTGTACTTGCTTGTTTACATGCTTCAACCTAGTAGCCCATCATGACTTCATCCTGATATTGCTTCAACATTAATTGGTGCTTTTTGCTGGATGGCTTCTTCATCATGACATCTTCGTAGAGTAGAATTAGTTATCTGCATCTTTCATATCTCCAAGGCCTTCATAGGTTTCAAGGGTCCTTCCTGCCTTTGTTAGAGTGGTCTTGCCTTCTTTCAGGATATATCTTCAATGGTTCTTTGTCAGATAGTGATTCTTTGTGATCATGGTGTTCTTCACATGCTTGATGTATTTCTTCATTATCTTCTTCTTGGATAGATTGGTCAACCACCTTATGCTCCTTGTGAGAGCACTTCTTCATTGCTTGCTTCCTGGACTAGTCAACATTTCTTTTTGCTTCTTAGTCAACAATCTTATAGTCCTTATGTGAGCATATCCTTTTGTTGACCTTCATTGCATTGTAGTACATGCCTTAGAGCATGTTCTTGGTGAAAGAGATTCTTTCATACTTGATCATGTTATATAACTATTCCCATGACTCAATAATATACAAATGATAACATGACTAAAATTTGATACATACATACCTCATCTTGATTCTCCTTTGATTATCTTAGCTTAATTTGGTTGTCCTTTGTGTGGCCCTTCTTGCTTCATCTTAGCTTGCCTGCATATCATCCTTTTCTTGAATCCCATGAATGAGATTCCTAATGAGACATTTGCTTAGGTTCATGAACCTTCTTTTGAAGATTCCATCATAGGATCTTAAAGACCCTCGCCTTGCAAATGTTTCTTTTCTTTTGATGATTGAGGTCTTAAGATTGTTAATCATGATCAATCTTATTTTATCATGGATGAGATCCTATACTAGGTATTCTCCTTCTATATGAATATCTTGAGCTATATCTACCATGCTCCTATATTCTAGAAGATATTTTTGACCATGTATTTTGTTCTTATTTATAAATGTTCTTCCTACATGAGTATCTAGAACTCCATGTATTTCTAGATTCTAGAAGATTTTTCTAGCTAGCAATTTTAAATTATTCCTACATGCTCCTATCCTACTCAAAACCTTGAAAGAAGACTTGAAGTAAAGAGTTTGACCTAGTCATAGTAGAGATCTAGAGGATCTTCCTTATTTTTCTTCTTTTCTTATTCTTTCAACTCTTGGTTCATGTGAGCTTCTTCCCTCTTTCTCTTGTTATTGTTGTCCTTCTTAAGCTTAGGAAAATCCCTTTTGCAGTGTCCATATTCTTGGCATTCAAAACATTGGATTTAGACATGTCTTTGTTGTTTGTTCTTCGTGGACCAAATTTGCCAAATTTTCCCTTTCTCTTGGCCATGGTAGCAAATGCTTGCTCCTTTGATCCCACATCTTCCTTTTCTTTAAGTCTGGTTTCCTCTATCCTACATAGAGACCACATTTTATTGAGTGTGGTTTCTTCCTTCTTGGCATATATGCTTGATGTGAAGTTGCCCCAATCCTCAAGTAGAGCATTGAGTACTACAGTTGTCATCTCCCTGTCAGACATGATTTCCCCAAGCTCTTGAAGTTGATCTCTCATTTCAGAGACTTTCATGAAGTAGGGAGATATTCTTTCCTTTGTTATCTTCATCTTGTCCAATTCATTCCTTAGAGATATTACTTCTTCGGTTGTGGATACCAAGAATAGCTCTACTAGCTTATGATAAATTTCTTTTGATGTTTCAAATTTGGAGACATAAGGAAGGAGAGAGTCTTTGATTGATTCTATCAGAATCCTTTGAGCTCTTGTCTCATCCTTATTGTACTTAGATAAGGCTTGAGTTTGTTCCTTAGCAGGGATAGTGATATTCCCTTTGACATGTTCTAGAAGTTCATTCTCCTCGAGAAGTAAATCAATCCACTTCTTCCATGCAAGAAAGTTATTAGTACCTACCAATTTATTTCTTTCCTTGCAAAAAGACATTGATATATATTCAGAAGGGGACATGTACTTACTTGATAGATTTTGAGATGTAGTGGATTTTCTTTCTCCTTGAAGACTTGATGGCTTGCCTTCCTAGGATCTTGATGTTCTTCAAGTTGCCTTCTCCAAGTGGACTTGCTTGATGATGAGATTTGTTTGACGACTTGTAGCTTGATGTAGGTCCTGCTTCAATCTTCTCTTATTTGTAGGTGCCTTTATGTAAGGCTCTTCTTCTTGTTATATAGTCTTCCTCGGTGAATGATAGGTGATAGGCCTTCTTTTCCTTGAGTAGATTTGGCTTGATGCTTCAACCTTGTAGATGACTTTCCTTGATGAGTGTTCTTGAGTTTCCCTTTCCTTGACGTGTCACCTTAGCTCTGATACCATGTTGAAGAATCTAGGGCAAATAAGTGGTGTGATTCTTTGTTAGTTGATAACAATTTGTGGAGTCTTTTTACTTTTTCTTGTTAGCTTAATCTTCTTCTTCTTCTTATTAATTCTTGTGTGTGTACTTCATCAAACTGCTACCAAAACATAAGAACAAGAACACAATATGTTGGCTCTCTGCCAGGGCCAAAACCTCTCTTCTCTTGAGAGGAAAACCCTTTCGTGAATTTCTCTTATTGAAGCTTCTATTGATCAATGCCAAACCCTATACCCTTGATAAGAAGATCCTCCAAGGACAAGTCAAGTCCTTTCAATATTTCTTCCTCTTGCAACACTTTTTCCTTCTCCTTCCAGCGCTTTGTCTTCCTCCCTTCGATACTTCTTTCGGCAACTGTAGAGACCTTAGATTGTATGATTTAGGATGAACCTTGACCTTTTCTTCCTTCACTTGATATGGAGCCTTCCTAACTTGAGAAGATGACCTTATTGCCTCCCAACCGAGCCTTCTCTTTCACAAAGATTGCAGGCTTAATATGACTGTCCTGCAGCCCTATATTTCCACACGTGTGGAGACTTCCTTTATATAGTACGCTCTTTTCTTCCTTCACTTGAGTGTCCTTCTCCTTTGCTTGATTGGGAGACCTTATAGGTCTAGTTTCCTATTCCAATTAGATAGATATGCCAACAATGAGTTTCTATTGCTATGGCCACAACCAGACCCTTCCCCTTTCACACGTGTGGATGTGTGTTCACCCTATAGACACTGGACAGTCCTTAATCTTCGTCTTCTTTCTCTCTTCCTTCGCTACCCTAGAAGACCTCCTTTTTGTTATTTTTCTTAGTCTCTTCTTCCCTCGGATTTCAGAGCTCTTGATTGCATTGTAATGGAGTTGAAAACCTCTATTTATAGAGGGATTTCCCTCCTTTTAGGTCGACTAGAAGGCTGACATGTTAACTGTTGTAGGCCGACATGTTGAGCAGACTTGAGATGATTTCTATGGTGGTGTAACATGCTTGAAGGAGCTTCTTTGATGGTTCCTTTGCATAGGAGGAGACTTGAATTTTCTTGGAGGTATTCTCTTCACTTTAATACATAATCATACATGGTGTAACATGCCCTTAAGGCCTTCAACATTTCCTTTTGACTATTTGATTGACCTATAACACTTAACATGTGCTAGACCTATTTCAACGAGCAAGAAACTCATTGTCATATATTATAAAAATAATATTTCTTTTCTTGAATAAGTACAAATATCAAAAGTACATTTATGAAGACCGAACCTAGTTACATTTCATTCAACACATACAGGCTATACAGACTAAGGTACAACAACTCTATGTACCATCATACATGCTACCCAACCTAAGGTACAACAAATAGTCACCATGATCTAGTCGGCACCCAAACCTCATAGTATACAAACTAGTATAGGTTTGTCATCACCAAAGTCAAACCTCCAAGAACATTTGTGTTCCAATTATGCAGGGTTGGCTAAACCCTAGAGGACATTCAACTCCTCACACCATAGGGTAAAAATCCTAAAGGATCATTACATTACAGGGTTTCCATTATCTTGGTCAAACCCTAACATCGCATGCCTCACTCTAGGCCAAAAGGCTCACTCAACAAGTAACCGAGCCTGACTAAAGGAACCCACTCTTATAGAGTGACTGGGTCAACATAGAAAGACACATACTCTTCTGAGTAACTGGACCTCAACAATATTTTGGGCCATTCTTCCTAAATCTAGAGAATGTCTTCCCTCAAAAATAATATGCACCATTCATCCTAAATTTGGAGAATGTCTTCCCTCAACAATAGTATGCACCATTCATCCTAAATCTGGAGAATGTCTTCCCTCAACAATAATATGCACCATTCATCCTAAATCTGGAGAATGTTTTCCCTTATTATTATCTTATTAATGGTCCTTCTTACAGATAATTTATCTTAACAAGTCCAAGCTTTTCCTCGAAGTACATGTACTTCATCCAGGATAGAGGCTTGTCAAAATCCTATCAAAACTTTAGCCTTTAAATATAATGCTTAAAGACATACCTTAAAGCTTGAGATTTTAACTACTCCCTTTGAATCAAAACTTCCTTTTAAAATCATAGTTCTTACTAGATCCAAAGCTTCCTTCGAATCCACAACCCTTTCAAGATTCAAAGCTCCATCAGAATCTTCCTATATATCCCAGATTTGTCACAGACTTTGTTTTGATATTATAACTTCTTCTAACGTATACAATTTACAACATTTAGATGCAATGCTATTCATGGAGATCACAAAAGAATAGTTAAAATCAAGTAATGAAAATCAAGCAAAAGACTAGTTTTACTAAAGAAATGAATAATAGTACAGGAAGAGAGATAAAGCACTTATCTTTTATGAAAAACATCATCTCCTTCTTAAACTAGAGGATCATTTTTCACCATAGTCCTGTTCAGCAAATGTTGTCATCTTTCTCTAGATACACCTCAAACTGTCAACTATCGAACCATAGAGAATTCCTTATTTTTTGCAAAGATCTGGTCTTTCTTCACATGTCAACACTTTCAAATAGAGGTGCTTCAATCTCAGAAATTTTATTGAGATGTGTTTCAAAAAGACATTCGTACTTCGTCAAGGCATTTTATCATGTACTTTGCAGAGATTTGGTCTCATATGTATCAACTTCATTAAAAAAGAGACAACTTCATTTTCATAGCCTTCATTATGTATCTCTTCTTTTGCAAAGATCCGGTTCAATTCATCTTGCTACTTTTATCCAAACTTTTTTCCATCGACCATTATTGTCCATTGTTGTCATAGAATAAGTCATATAGTACATGGAGATCATCCAATCATTGTTGTATAGCAGCGAAAATTATTGTTAGGAGTCCTATAGATAGTCACTTCCATATAATGCCATCACTATGCAGGAGTCATGTAGATAATTTATACAATAAGTGATGTTACTTCCAAGTCATTCGCTGTCATATGTCATTGTCTAAAGTCAGTGTAGATTCTTCAGAGCATAGAGCCAAACCATATAGATAACGCTTCCATCGTTAACAATTCGATACCACAGAGAGGTTCAACTATATCATATCAATGTTTGATGTTGATTTAACTGTCACTATATATATATATATATATATATATGAATGAGCCATATGAGTCAAAGATGAACAAAGATTCCATGATCTCAGAGCAACGATATATATAGATTGAAATTTAGATTAGGGTTTTGTTGACGGTGCTGGACCCACCAACATTCAGGGGATCTCCCCGGTATGATGTTTGAACTAGACCTCACACCATTTGGTGAAGGTGTCCCATCCGATACAATGGCTTGGTTGCCATTATCTTAAATATTTGTCTTAGCTCTTGCTTGTTAGCACGTAAGAGTGGTTTGATTTTTCTTTGAACAATGAGGTTCGCATGCCTAGTGAGTGCTTAGTGTCGCTTGTGTCAAAGTTCTTTCACTACAGAGGGAGAGGGTGGAAGTGAGTCTCTGGTTGAAAGGGAATAGTCCCAACTCTGCTAGAGACACACAACACATCAGGACATGCACATCTTCCGGCAGAGTAGTCCACATGGATGCGGTAGTCACAAACATAAGGTGAACAGATAGCACATACAACACCCAACGGAATAGTCCACGTGAGTGTGATAGTCGTTAGAACAAGTTTACAAGAATGAATATGTCGAGTGTTTGGCAGGATAGCCCACACAGGCAAGACAACGTTAACAATTGATACAACACATTTACAATAGCGTATGTACTAAAAAAACTGAAATAGTTCAAATATTTTTATACAGGTTAAAGTAGCATGCATTACAAGCGTCCAAAGAATAGTATTACAAATGAATACAATACATGTGTGAAAACGTGCTATCCTGTTAACAGGCTTCTGAATTAAGTGAAAGTTCCAAGACACATCCGTACACCATTACATCACTAACCTCGATAGCGGGGCGTTGGAGCCACTGCGCGCTCCTCAAAGAAAAGATTGCAGACTCTCAAGGCTATATGAGAGGAGCCAAGGTGAAAAGCCCTTTGCATGTACAAATGCGGGCTATTTATAGCCAAGAATGAAACTGGCCCTTGTGACTGTTCGACTTCCCTCATGACTGTTTGACTTACATGACTCTTCAGATTTACATGTGGGTCTCTTGGACTTCCATGTTACATTACATTGATTACAATAGTATGGTCCAAAGTAGTGATGTGGCCGAGATGACTCATGACATGACTCGACAAGACAGAGCTGGTATGTTCATGCTGCTGGTGGTGTCTATGTTGAGCTGCAATGCTGCTAAGTGATGAATGTGCTCTTGGTGCATCATAGCTTCACTTCTTCATGGAAAGGTGTGCAAAGTCTTTGATGTTCTTGGTGTTCGCTTGGTAGTTCATGCATGCGCATGTGTCTCCTTCGCTTGCTTCTTGGTACGCTTAATGTGTTTGTCTGTCCCCGAACAAGTCTCCTCAAATGCACTCTTTGTTCATCCCATTCGTCGTCATGCCATGTCTCATCCATGTACCTATGTCTGCAATCACTCATGACGAGATGACATCAAATCCATAAATATCCTAGTCTATCGTGATGCATCATCTATCGTTTTTGGGTGTAGGTGACCAGGAGAGAGGACAAGGTTCTGAAACTGCACAAAGCACATTTCAGGTCGGGATGTGGGCTCCGGGCATTGTCAATGAAAATTGCATAGAGGTCACTGGGAGGCTGAGATGGTTAGTCTGGATCAGCAAGTGACTGCCTATGGGACCTGGCTCGGCTGGAGGGAAGATCTGTGCAATTTTTTATAGGGAGATAGTTCAGGCAACAAGGGGAGACTGGTAGTGAAAACTGCGCAATCTCTCCGGGAAGGCTGGCAACAGGCTGCTGGCCAAAACTGCGCATAGCTGGGAGGATGGCCTGCAACACATCCCTGTGCAGTTTCTGGGCTGAGCGGGATGCTAGGCAACTAGGAGAAAACCCATGTAAATTGCGCAGTTTTTAGAAGCAGTAGCAGACCGAATGACAGGGTGAATGGCTAAGAAAACTTCGCAATTTTTGATGGCAGTGTAGTGACATGAAGTGAGTGTCTGTCCGGCATGTCTACACATTTCTTCGATCAATGGAAGCAAGCATGCTTGCCAACTTCTGCGCAATTTTTTGGAGAGTGAGGCCCGAGGTCACTGCCCGGTCAAACTCTCTGGTTGACCAGCTGGAGGCTTGATGGATTTGCTTACAGGAAACATAGATTTGGATGGCTTGCTAAGAAACTCTCCGCTATTCTGGGTGATATTCAGCCTGGTTGATTTGAAGATTACATAGTGCAAATTGCCTCGGAGTCAGCCTCAAGCTTTGCGCAATTCTGGGCAGCAACACATGTTCACTGAGGGCTGAGACTGCGCAACGCAACTCAATGAAGGTTCAACTGTTGGAGGATGGCCCAATCGACAAAGTTTCGACAAAATGACGAAGTGTGTGAATGAGTGACTTCGTACATGTATGAACTTGCGAACACACACTCAACATGACTTGATGACAAGACACCTCAAACCATCAAGACAACATGCACTTAGAGTGACTGACTAATGGGTGTGAGCGACAAGCGCGACACTTGTGATAGAAATTCAGACGACTGCGATGACACTTGTGTGACAATGCTTACAACATCATGTGTGAGCACGATAGATGTTTACATAGTGAACAAAACTCAAACACAACCTTCAACATCACCAAAACGAGGCTGCAAGCATGACATAATAGGAAACATGCCAAAGACAACAGTTGGTCAAACAAGTGAAAAGGAAGAAAGACATGTAGAAGAAACACATAAAATAACTTTTCGTGTTTGCGCACATGCATGTTACTGAGGACATGATGATATGACAATGACAAGTAGTCCTACAAAATCAACTAAGAGGTGTACTTCAAAAGGTGTTCTTTACTTACCGTACTTACCCTCAAGATGATCATGCATCTGATGGAGTTTGCATGCGGTCATGATATTTTCCATTAATTGGTTCCTTGGTCCTTCTCCTCAACTCCTTGGAAGCGATTTCAACATCTCACCTTTTTCTGTAGTCACTAAGAGGTATATTTGCGCAATTTTAGCAGATAGTGATTACTGCCAGAATGAGGCACTGGGAGGCCCGTTTGTGCAGTTTATGCATGCAAGACAGACAGGGCATCTTGGACTGCAGTTTTGAGGCATAGGACACTGCTGTAGGATGGGGGTCTTGGGAAGACACCTCTGCACAATTTCTGAGTGCAGTGTAACTAGGCTGCTCTACGCATTTTTGGAGAGCAGTGCTGACTGCCTGACTGCTCTGCGCATTTGTGGAGAGCAGTGCTGGTTGGGGTCTCTGCAGGCTGTAGGGTTTCAGCAGGTAAGGGAGGTTGGTGTCTTTGTGCACTGCGGGGTTTCAACAAGCAAGGGAGGAAGCTTGATGGTTGCAGAAGTAAAGAGAATAGTTCCGAGAAGCTGGATGAGGCTACGTTTCTCAAGAAAATGGCTAAATGTGAGATCAGTGAAACATATGTAAACATTGATAGGAATTGACTATGATCACACACAAACACTTAGTGACACAACGTAGACCATTTAAAATACATAAGACATACTTTTCTTGATGCAACAACCTTCGTGACAAGAGTGCGTGAAGTGAGTGTGAAACATGTCTATGTGATGAAAACCACTCATGCGCACATTATTTCCCTTGAAGCAAAACAACATTCCCTTTGCATGATAAGCAACAACCCCTATGCTCGAAAATGAAACATCCTCTATAAATATGAGAACGCGGACAACTCTTAGGATCAAGGAGGGGAGCTTGAAATCATCAGCTTACCAATAAGTGACCAAGGATGATCGATTGTAGGATCCAAGGTAGGCCTTGAAATTTGCATACGAGCCAAATTTTGGAGGGTGGTTGTAGCTGCTACAATAGTTGGTGACACACTGGTAGAACTCCAGCTCTCTGAATGGACCTTGCTTCGAAAAAGCGAGTCTAACCTTTCCGAAAGTATTGTTCGATTTTTTGATCATCATTGTTTCCACACTAGCTTGATTGAAAGGTGTAGCACTTGCCATGCTCTTGATCAGTCAACACACATTCCAAGGCAAGTCAACTTCGTTATTTTGATTGGGGATGAGGGGTATATTGGTGAAAAAGTAATATAATCATGAGAGTTTAAGTTTCATCTGTGGTGTTGCTTCACTGTCAGCAAGCCTGGATAGTACCTCAGTGGAGTCACGCAGGAACACAAGCATCACTCCAATGCCATCGACCTTGGTCGGTACCCTGGTAGAGTTACTTGGATCACCTATCTACGCAGGAAGCCTTTCTCTTCTTTCACCTTATTCATTTTTCAAGTTTCTTTTTTTTTCAAGAACTGTGTATAGGCACTTATTTATTTCAGAGGCGAAATAGGGATACCGACTTATTGAGAGCAGAAGAGGTTGTTCCTTAAGAGAATTATGTTATGTATACTTCTAACATACTTGTTAAGGTTTTTCCCCTCACCTTACTCTACTTTACTAAGCTGGAAAGGGTTAAACCAAAAGAACCAATTAGAGTTGGCAGTAATAGTTAATAGTGCAAGATTTGCGTTTTCACCAAGACTCACTCTAAACAAAATGTATTTTCCCTCAAGGCATCATCGACTGAAGACAACAAGTTATTCATAAAGAGAGAGGAAAACAGATAACCAGATGTTGATAGCTGTACAAGTCCTATTAGATTTACCCAGCTTGTCTCGAGAGCCAAACACGGTTCCACGAGAGGCTAACCTAAGGTACAAGCAAGAAAAGAAAGAAAAAAGAAAAAATATGAAGTAGAGCGAAAGAAAAACAAATAAGAAAAACAAGTAAGCAAGCAAAAAAAACTGAGTAAGTAAGAAAACAAACATGCAAACCAGACAACAAAGCAAAGCAAGAAGTAAATACTACTCCTACTCCTACGCTGAACCTGCATGGGCCTACTCACGTGAATTGATACTTCCAATGCAGCCACTGGCGCATTGGCTGGCCCATGTTGGTGAAGCATGGTTAACAAGAAAGATATGCATTTAAACCAACAGACAAGAAAGATAGATCAACGAAGACCAACATGCTGCGAGTTCTAAAACATCCACATAATAGAAAAGAGCGAATGCACAAAACAAACATTCTGCAGATGTACCATGGTGTTGCAACGCACTGCATGCAGATGGTAAACATACACACTCTTTGGACTATGAAATACGAGCGAACATGAGAAATACCAACAAATTATGCTTTGCAAGCACACTCATCGTGTGAGATTCCTTAAAATATTGAGCGACGGGATCATGTGATTTGAGTGGAGGAAGCGAAATCTGGGTGTTTGGTTGATCTTTAATGTGAAGCAGAGAGTGATGAGGAGCCTTGGGTGTTTCAAAAATTTTCTGATTGGTAGTGGAACCAACCTCAGGACAACAAGGGCTTGACATAACCATCAGTCCAGGTTGAAGTTCCTCGACAGCCTGTAGGGTTTCCAATCCGTCAATAAATAGATCATCAGAGGCCAATAGCTTAGAAATATTAACAATGAGGGAATCAACATCATGATAATTGAAGAAGTACAAAGATCATGACAACCACGATCATAAAATTTGGGATGTTCATCGACATCCTCATGATTTGATGAATCGTGCAAAGGGGTAGATGAGAAGCAAGAATGTTCACCCTTTGTGTTTTTAGAAATGATAGATGACAAATGGGACATATTTTAAGAGGAAGATGTGTCCTCTCCGCAATGTAATGACAAACTAACATCTGATGTGTTCTATGAACGGTTGGAAGTAGAAACATTAGGAAATAAGTTTTCACAGGGGAATCAATAGTTGCAGAATCACAAGGGATGTCAGGATAGAGTGGATGAGGCACGGATGGAAGGGAGTCATCCTTCACCACAGGTTCTTCTTTAGATCCCCACACACAATCATCATGAATGATAGCATAGGTTGGCTACACAACACCTACTTCGTCAACAACTTGATCCTCATTCACAACAAGTGTGGAGTCCAGAATGAAAGAACACAAGACAATACAATCCAGAGGATCAATAGAACGTGGGGACGGAGGTTGCGGTAACGAGTCCATATGGCAACCAGCAGGCTTGCAAACCAAATCTGTGCAGATATCAAGAGAAGGTTGGGTAGGAGGATGTGATAGTTCAACATATGTGTGTGCATGTTCTCCCACATCACTTTGCGGGGGTGGAGTTGTTTGATGAGGGGAAGGTGGACAATCACTTATGACAACAACTCTTTCCGCTTGTGATTGCGTAGCTCCATCACCGAAGTATGCTGGGAGGGGTTTGAATGATTCTAAGAGTTGCAGATTTTCATATATGTAAAGAAGATGGTTAAATCTTCCATTGAGGAATTCCCAATCAATTTCATCTTCAGGAAATCGATATGCAAGATTACGAAAGCACATGTAAAATTGTTCAACGGATTCATCAGGTGCTTTCTGTAATTTCAAAATTTCTTTATTGAGTGCTTTATGGTCAAAATGATTGAAAGCACGGTCTATCTCTACGATCAGATGATGGAAAGAGTGAATAGATTTTTTGGGTAGCGTGGCATACCAATGCAGTGGGTGCCCTCGAAGCGTGTATGTGAACAACGTGCAGGTCATGTAATCTTCAAATATTTCATGCCTTTCACAGGAGCCTACAATGCCAACCACGTGTCTAACCAAGGCTACTTGGCCTCCACCATCGTATGTTTTATGTGACAAGTTATTCCAGAGCTCTTCCGAGATCTCAAAGTCATTTCCATAAGACATACACTCTGGAAGATGAATTTGGTGTTTAGTCATGATAAGTATGCGAAGATTCAGAAAATATTGTGAGGACTCAACTTGTCATCTGACCCTCCTTCTAGCGCCAGAAATGTTGACGGTGATGGACCCGCCAACATTCAGGGGATCTCCCTGGTATGAAGTCCCAACTAGACCTCACACTATTTGGTGTAGGAGTCCCGTCCGGTAGGATGGCCCGGTTTCCATTATCTTAAAGATTTTCCTTAGCTCTTTCTTGTTAGCACGTAAGAGTGGTTTGCTTTGTCTTAGAACAATGAGGTTCGCGTGCCTGGTGAGTGCTTAGTGTCGCTTGTGTCAAATTTCTTTCACTGCAGAGGTGAGTCTCATGTTGAAAGGGAATAGTCCAAACTATGCTAGAGACACACAACACATCAAGACATGCACAGCTTCTGGCGGAGTAGTCCACACGGATGCAACAGCCACAAACACAAGCTAAATAGATAACACGTACAACAACCAACGAAATAGTCCACGCGAGTGTGATGGGTGTTATAACAAGTTTACAAGAATGAATATGTTGAGTTTCCAACAGGATGTCCCACATGGGCGAGACAATTTTAACAATTGATACAACACATTTCCAATGGCGTATGTACTAAAAAAACTGAAATAGTTCAACTATCTTAATACAGGTTAAAGCCACATGAATTACAAGCGTCAAAAGAATTGTCTTATAAACGAATACAATACATGTGTGAAAACGTGCTGGCCTGTTAAAAATCTTATGAATTAAGTGAAATTTCCAAGCCACATTCGTACACCATTTGCTAACCCCGATAGCGGGGCGTTGGAGCCACTGCTCGCTCATCAAAGAAAATATTGCAGACTCTCAAGGCTATGTGGGAGGAGCCAAGGTGAAAAGTCCTTTGCATGTATAAATGAGGTGTATTTATAGCCAATGGTGAAACTAGCCCTTTTGGTTGTTCGACTTCCCTCATGATTGTTTGACTTACATGACTCTTCAGATTTGCATGTGGGTCTTATGGACTTCCACGTTACATTACATTGATTACAACAGTATGGTCCACAATAGTGATGTGGCCGAGATGACTCATGATATGACTCAACATGACAAAGCTGGTATGTTCATGCTAGTGGTGGTGTTCGTGTCGAGCTGCAGTGCTGCTGAGTGATGAATGTGCTCTTGGTGTATCATAGCTTCACTTTTGCATGACAAGGTCTACGAAGTCTTCGATGGTCTTGGTGTTCGCTTGATACTTCATGCATGCACATGTGTCTCCTTCACTCGCTGCTTGGTACGCGTAGTGTGCTCGTCCATTCACGAACAAGTCTCCTAGCATGCGCTCCATGTTCATCCCATTCGTCATCGTACCATGTCTCATCCATGTACCTGTATCTCCAATCACTCATGATGAGACGACATCAAATCCAGAAATATCCTAGTCTACCATGATGCATCATATTTCGTTTTCGGGTGTAGGTGATCGAGAGAGAGGACAAGGTTCTGAAATTGCATAGACACATTTCAGGATGGGATGCGGGCTCCGGGCACTATCAATGACAATTGCGTAGAGGTCACTAGGAGGCTGAGATGGGTAGTCCTGATCAGCAGTGACTGTCTGCGGGATCTGGCTCGGCTGGAGGGAAAATATGCACAATTTTTCTAGGGAGACAATGCAGGCAGTAAGGGGAGACTGACAGTGAAAACTGCGCAATTTCTATGGGGAGGCTGCTTGCCAAAAATGTACAGATTTGGGAGGTTGGCCTGTAAGACATCCCTGCACAGTTTCTGGGCTGAGCGAGATGCAGGGTAGTTGGGAGACAACCCATGAAAACTACTCAATTTTTAGGAGGAGCAACAGGCCGATTGACAGGGTGACTAGTTGAGAAAACCATGATTTTTTTATGGCAGTGCAGTGATAGGCAGCGGGTGTTTGTCTAACATGTATGCGCAATTTCTTCAGTCAACAGAGGCGGGCATGTTTGGCAGCTTCTGTGCAATTTTTTGGAGGAGTGAGGCCTAGGGTCATTGCCTGATCAAACTCTTCGGTTGACCAACTAGAGGCTTGATGGCTTTGTTTGTAGGCAACATATATTGGGATGGATTGCTGAGAAATTTCCGTGCTATTCTGGGTGACAATCATCCCGGTCAATTCCAAGATTGTGCAATGTAGACTGCCTGGGAGGCAACCTTAAGGTATGCACAATTCTGCGCATAAGTACTTCTTCAATGAGGGTTGATACTGTGCAACGCAGCTCAACGAAGGTCCGACTGTTGGAGGGTGGTTCATTCGACAGAGTTTCGAAAAAATGACTAAATGTGTGAATGAGTGACTTTGTACATGTATGACCTTGTGAACACACAATCAACATGACTCGACGATAAGACACCTCGAACCATCAAGACAACATGCACTCAGTGTGACTGACCGATGGGTGCGAGTGACAAGTGCGACACTTTTGATAGACATTCGGACGACTGGGATGACACTTGTGTGACAGTACTTACAACATTGTGTGTGAGTGCGATAGATGTTTACATAGCGAACAAAACTCAAACACAACCTTCAACATCACTAGATCGAGGTTGCAAGCATGACATAGAAATTAACATGCCGAAGACAACAATTGGTTGAACAAGTGAAAAGGAAGCCAAACATGTAGAAGAAACACATAAAATAACTTTTCGTGTTTGTGCGCATGCATGTTACTGAGGACATGATGATATGAAAATGACAAGCAGTCCTACAAACTCAACTAAGAGGTGTAATTAAAAAGGTGTTCTTTACTTACCATACTTACCCTCAAGATGATCATGCATCCGATGGAGTTTGAATTCGGTCCTGATATTTTCCATTACTTGGTTCCTTGGCCTTTCTCCTCAACTCCTTGGAAGTGATTTCAACATGGAAGCTTTTCCTGTAGTCAATGAGAGGTAGATTTGTGCAATTTCAACAAACAATGACTGCTACCGGAATGAGGCCCCCGGAGGCCCGTCTGTACAATTTCCACATATAAGATAGATAGGGAAACTTGGTTAACATTGCGAGTTTTGAGGCACATGACACTGTTGCAGGATGGGGGTCATGGGAGGAAACTTATACATAATTTTTGAGTGTAGTGCAGCTAGACTGCTCTGCGCATTTATGGAGAGAAGTGCTGGCTGCCTAAATGCTCTGTGCATTTTTGGAGAGCAGTGCTGGCTGGGGTCTCTTCGGGCTATGGGGTTTAAATAGGAAAGGGAGGTTGTTGTCTCTGTGCACTGCAGGGTTTCAACAGGCAAGGGAGGAAGCTTGATGGTTGCAGAAGAAAAGTGGATAGTTTCGGGAAGCTGGATGAGGCTAGGTTGCTCAGGAAAATGGCTAAGTGTAAGATCAATGAAACAAATGTAAAAATTGATAGGACTTGACTGTGATCGAAAATGGACACTTAGTGACACAAAGTAGACCATCGAGAATACATAAGACATACTTTTCTTGATGCAACAACCTTCGTGACAAGAGGCATGAAGTGAGTGTGAAACATATCTATGTGATGACAACCACTCATGCACACATTCTTTCCCTTGAAGCAAAACAACATTCCCTTTGCATGCCAAACAACAACCCATATGCCCGAAAATGACACATGCTGTATAAAGATGAGAACACGAACAATTCTTAGGATCAAAGAGGGGAGATTGAAATCATCAGCTTACTAATAAGCGACCAAGGATGATCGATCACAGGATCCAAGGTAGGCTCCAAAATTTGCATGCGAGCCAAAATTTTGGAGGATGGTTATAGTCGCTACAATAGGTTTCCACAAAGTTTTTCATATTGCAGGTTTGTGTCTTTTTATTATAGATAACAATATATCATTTGCCCAAAATTCATTAAAAACATAAAGAGAATTCCAATTGCCAATAGGATTTGATCTTTAGGCCTCCTTCTTCAAACCTTAGATTCGATACCATGTTGGAAATTGAGAGACTTTATAATTAGATTATCTTGTCCTTTCTTTGATAACTACTTGTGAAATTTGTTGGCTTCTTATTTATTTAATTATGTTCTTATTCATTAAATAATTATCAAAATGTAAACATGAAGATCACAATAAAATGGAGAACACAATATATAGGCTCCAAGCTAGGGAAACCCCCTTTAAGGGTAAAACCCATAAAATTATCTTCTTATAGAATCATATCAAATGAGACATCCAAGACCCTTCTACCCTATATAAGCCAAGTCAAACCCTGCTTCTGCTCAAATTATGGCCCCTTTCTTTCCCTGCGAAAATTTTAGATCAGATGCTCCAAATTGTATGTCCAAAATAAGCTCCAACATTATTCTATTTATACTTGTTCAGAAGGGTGCGAACAATCATGTCCCTTGGGGTAGATCCTACATGATAGACAAGGTTGAATTGACTTTTAGAGGGATTGTTTATCCAAAATACATATTTAATTTTTTTTTTCCCTTTTCTTTACAATAGGACGTTGACTCTTTGACACAAGAAAACCTAGAAGCATGAAGAACATGCTTAACTAATAAAATAATAATTTCTTGGGCATGAAACTCATGTTGGAAAAATAATATTTCTTTTTCTTCTTTTGCATTTTACATAAAATCTAGAATTAAGAAGACTTAATCTAGTTACATTTTCCAACAACTTTTTCATGAATAATGGGCGTTGACATGGCATCCTCTTGAATTATGGTGGTGAAAATAGGAAGGTCAAATTTTGAGTGGAATAATTTCGTATGGGAACTCTGATTGACACAATTCTTGTACCGTTGGAAAGATTTCTATTTGTAGAATAGGAAAAAAGGCTGCAACACTACAGAGAAATTTTTTTACCCAAAAAATGACATTGGATGCCTCAAAATTGTCCTAGAAGTTTTCAAACCCCATTTTTCCAAACTAGGTCCCCTCGGTAAACATGGTCCTAAGAGTTGATTCCTGCACTTTTTCCACTTTGAAAGCATCAATATGGATGACAAACAATATAATGATCCAATTTGGCTCACACCTCCCCATTTTGGGAGGGTTTTGTTCCCCAAAAGCTTCTACTGAATGAGGTGAATTTTTTTTTCCTCAACCTTCTCTTTGATGTACCATTTAGCTTTGCTTGGAAGTTGTCCTTTCAACCCAATCTGCCAAAGGTCATGCTGCCCATGTCTTGTAGTTTTGGACCTCTTCTACAAAATGTATATTTTTTCAACTCTGCCTGAAAATCTGGTTCCAAATTCTCCACAGAAAGTAGAATTTGTTCCTCTTCTTCATATAGCATCGAAGGCTCATAGAATTTCAAGTTCTCTAAATTCACAACTAAGTAAATGTGCATATATGGTGGTAAATTGAGTCGATAGGCATTATCACCCACCTTTTCTAGTATCTCAATGGGACCGTACCTTATATGTTTATTTTATTACCAGACCCCTATAGCCTAGCCTCATTTAATTATAGTCGTTTCTTTGTCTCCCACCTTGAACAATTTCTCTGTTCTATGTTGATCATACCTATCCTTATATTTCTCCTGTGACTTTTTCAACGTCTCTTATACCTGTAGATGGATTTGCCTTATTTTCTCTATAAAATTTTCAACCCTCAAGGCATCTCTTGTAAGATCTTTCCTCACTCCTCCTTGCTACCCATATGCAATGTCCAAATGTGAAGGCGACAAATATCCAAAACAAGTTTCAAATGGGGATTTTTTGTAGAAGTGTGGGCTGTTCTGTTGTAAGAATGCTGTATATATACCATATTTTCATGCTAAGTCTTCAGATGATTTTGGTTGTATCCCCTCAGAAGCCGCACCAAAGTACTATTGACTACTTCTGTTTGCTCATCAGTATGCTGATGTAATTTTGTATATCTCTTCAACTTTGTGTCCATCTTCTCGCACAATGTAGTCCAAAATGCATTGAGAAATCTTGTGCCCCTATTTGAAATGACACTCCTTGGTATCCCAAAGTGCACATAAACCTATCCAAAGAACAAGTTTGTTGTTTCTTTCCCACTGATGGTCTTTTTACAGGGAATCAAAACGCACATCTTACTGAATCTATCAACTACCACGAACATGTAGTCATGTCCCTTTTTGGTTGTTGCAAAATCTCCCACAAAGTCCATGGAAATGATCTCCCAAGGACGAATAGGTACAAGTAAGGGATGATATAGACATTGTTTCCTATTGCTAGGCTTGCTGGTACAACAAAGCATGCATCCTCTTATGAACCTAGCTACAACATCTTGGGCCAATACACATACCACTACAAGTTGGCCACATCTTCCCCACACCAAAGTTCCTTGCAACCTTGGAGGTGTAAGCCTCTCTAATTAGTTGCGTTTGCTCACCTTTACGAACACATAGCTTATCCAACTTGTAGAATAACCCATCCTGGATATGGTAGTCAATGGTGTTGTCGCCATCGTGCGAACGACTTTCACTCTGCAGCTACTGAAACACCTCGTTGAAGTCCTCATCCTTTGAATATGCCCCTATATATGCATCATGAGTGAATGGATTCATGTGGATAAGAGTCCCTATAGCTGTGATCTTTGATGCGGGTTGCCTTGAGGGCATGTCATCCAACTTGTTTTTTCTTCCCTTCTTGTACTTGATCACCAAATGAATCTGCTGTAGAAACCCCATACATTTGTAATGCTTGGTCTATTGTAACTTAATCCAGGCCTGTAGGTATTGTAGTGGCTGGTGATCTATGTGGATTACTGTCTACTTTCTCATTAGATAGTGCTACCACTTCTTCACACCTTGCACCGAGACATAGAGTTCCTTGTCATAGGTAGGAGGGTTAAGAATTTCCCCATGAAATACTTCAGAATGGTAGCATACATGCCTTCCTCCCTACATCAAGAGAACTCCCATAACATACCCACTCACATCTATCTCCATTTCAAAGGGTTGCTTCAGTTTGGTAATGCCATAACTGATGCTCTACTGATTTTCTTCTTTAGATCCTCAAAATCCCTTTGCTGACCCTTTTCCCACTGGAAACTCTTGCCACTTGTTATGGCGTGGAGTGGTGCTACCACCACTGAAAAGGAGGCTATGAATTTCCTCAGGTACTGTGCTGCCCCAATGAAACTCATGACCTCAAAAAGGTTAGTAGGCACTGACCATTTCATGATGGCCTCCATCTTAGCAGGATCTATCTTCAACACTCTATTTCCGTGTGGGATTCTAACATACCCATGATTTGCTGTGCAGTTGGACAACAAAACTTGCTCAACATCAACCCTTTTGGAAACACCCACAGAGTGGATGAAGTCTCACCCGATATGATAATGGATCACTGTCCGAATGAGGTTTCCACAGTCATACATTATTGTTAATATCTTAAGGAACTAAACTTCAACCTACAACATAAGGCATATAAATCCATCGGACATGAATTTAGCTATCATCCTGGGACTGTGCACTGCACAGGACCTCCACACTCTTATGTTCACTGGTTAGTGTGAAAGTCACAAACAACATTATGCTGAAGGCTGACCTAAATTACACATCTCGTCATTTGTATCAACATTAACAACACAAGGCATAATTAATTATGGGAGCATTGTAACATATTAATTCATTACCAAACTATCGATTTACTTGGCTATTCAAAACATTCAAACATATTAAGTGCAATAAAAGAGCATTATACATGCATTGAGCCAACAAAATATAAGCAAAGAAACACACACATGCGTTGAAAAATATATCAAAGGCAACACAACCATACATTATATTACTTCATCATAAATAAGAAAATGCGTGAGGTGCTACAACATAGATACTATGTAATTCGACTCACCAACCATCATTCACTGCTAAGTGTACAAAAAGGACCACACATGAAACAAAAATACATACAATCTTTACTATGGATGATTTCCCTTACATCATGTGTTGTAGAGCAACTACAGAATCATACGTTAACACTTGAAACTAATGACACAAAAAGAAAGATACATTCACAACATTCCTTTTGCCTTCAGTAGTTGCAGTCTGATCATCCCATCGTCCCACTATCCAATTGTCTAACCATCTAACCAACCATTGATATATCTTGAGCATCTCTCTATATTGTCTCTTGGGAGCTTTTCAAACTTTCTCATAATGATCTTCCATTCTTCTAGTTGTCCTTTCGACTGGCTTGCCATTAGGATATTTTTTGACATTTCCCCCTTAACGGTCCCATGGCTGCTTAACAGTCTGGTAGAAATATCTCCTACCTATTCATTCCACTTTGTTGAACTTCCTCCCCCTATAAATATTTGTAACTTCTCTTGCCATGACATCCCTTTCCTCTTTCGCCATCAACTGTAAAATCCTAACTACCTAATCCTATTCGCACACATCCCCACTCTCCGGATGTTGCCATCTTCTCCTTGAGCTGTGCCGCCCTATGCCATGTCTCTTCCTCCCATGCCAAATCCCTCTGTTGTACACCGTATTCTTCTATTCCTCCACTCCTTTATCCTCCTGTCCGGTCACCTACTTAACAAAATTTAAAAAAATAAAATTTCAGCCTCCAACAACCCCCTAACACAAAACTGTGGCTTGTCCCGAGCCACTCAATCCTTCTTTTGAGAGAATATTTTCTCTTCTACAACCTTCTGCAATTCATTCAAATCTTCCTCTTGTGCCTTAATATTTACCTTAAGTTCTTATCCTTCACTGGTAATCTTGATGTCGTTTCGGTGGTCGAATCCAAAGTGACAACAACAAAATCCTCATTGCTTGTTTGTTGCATGCTCTTCAATGATTCATTGCACTCATCTATGAAATGAGAGTTTTATCCCTAATTATTGGTTCCAAATCCTCTCCCTTTATCAATAGGCCTGTAATGTTAGGTATTAGTTTGATAGTCAATTGCTCTAGTTTGTTTACCACAGGTATCCCCCATGTACCCAAGCTATAAAGCATTTGGTGGTTGCGCTTATATCATCCCTTCTCCCAAAGTGCGGGATGTGAAAAAGGTTCATGATACCACTTGTTTCTAAGTCACAGGCCCAGTCCTGCGAATCTAGCATGGTTACATTGTCTAATGTCTGTACTTGTTGCAAATAATCTTGGATTTCTTGAAGTCGAGAGGGATCACATATATTGTGATCGAAATACTTGATCCATTCCAAATAAATTCACATTCTCCCTTCCTTGCAAATGCCATTTGGGAGAAGAGGTATCTCTACAACATATTTAGAATCCCAAGGAATTGGGTTAGAAGCATGGGGTTATTTCAATGGTGATAATACCTGGGATCCGCTCTGTAGCCAGTGGTTACAACTAGCTTAATGTCCTCCTGTGTTGTTTCTGAATCACCATTCTTTGTTGATACCTTGCTCCTTTATGTCTGGTTGACCTCACCTTTATGATGGAACAACGGGTGCTTCTTATGTTTCTTTTACTCTGCTGAGGACCTTATTTATTTTCCCATCGCCTAATCTCAGTTACTCTTCTACTTGAAACCTTACTCTCTAATTCTTGGCTTTGATATGATTGAATTTTCCTAAATTGCGACTTTTATCTCATATACTCTCCTTCACTTATTTCTTCTTACTCCCTTGATTGCACAACTGTATTGCATGAATGCATTCTCCATACTCATACTTCCATGCACCCTTTTCACACTCCCAAGCCATCACCTTGTTTCGCTACCAAAATTTGAGGCGATTTGCTGGCCTGGTTGGTGTCCTCTCATTGTATGTGGGATGTACTGTTAGGTCCCTATAATATTAGTGATCCCCCCATTACTGTTGTCGTTGTATCCCTTATTGTTATTATTGTGCCCCTATTGTCCCCATATTGTTATTATTGTGCCCCATAGAATCCCTCTATTGTTATTTTTGTACCTTTATATTATTATTGTTAGGTCGACGTGGTTATATTGTGACCTTGTAGCATCCTATATATAGAAAGGAGGTTTTGTCATATGAATCATCGAAGAATTGTTCATTTGTGTAATGTAAAGGAGGTTTCCCCCTCGAAGAGGCTTATTACTAAGGCGTTGATCTATCTTTTCTATCTTTTTGTGAGCTGCTTTCATAACATTTGGTATCAAAGCTTTGGATTCTAGGGTGTCGCTGCTCCAAACAGGTCATCATGGAATTTTTGCTATAACTTTTTGTCTGCGACGTTTCAGAAGCTAAAACAAAAACCCATTTGAGACGAAATCTTACTGAAGCTCGGGTCTGAATTTCAGATCTTGTCTCGCTTTGTTTTCAGAGATATGATTTGAGGAAGTTAGGGTTTTTGCAAGCTCCAGAATTTCATCTAAAACAGGTCATCGTGGAAGTTTCGCTATAACTTGTTCACTACGAAGTTTTAGAAGCTAAAAAAAAAACCCATTTGAGAAGAAAGTGGTGTGAACCTTGGGTCCAAATTTAAAAAGAAACGTCAAAAGAAAAGGATATACACCAGGAACAAACCATAGAAAAAGAAGAAATGAATCCGACCATATCTTGTAATGCATTGGCTGGAATTACCACTGCTCAAACTATCAATATAGAAGGGCATATCAAGAAGAAAAAGGTAATAATGTTGATTGATTTGGGAAATACCGATAATTTTATGCATTGTAAGATAGCCAAGAAATTAAATTGCTTCCTATATCCAGCACCAGAGTGTCAAGTGATGGTTGTAAGTGGAGAAACCATAAATTTCTCTGGAAAGTGCCATAATATAAAGCTATCCATGGGAGGATATGTATTGAATAGCCCAATGATTTCCGTTCCAATGGGTGGTGCTGATGTTGTACTAGGAGTCCAATGGCTACAATCCTTGGGTACAATAGCTTTTAATTTTCAAGAACTTTTCATGAAATTCTCTTCAGAAGGAAAGGAAGTTGAATTAAGGGGTATCGTAGGGAAACCGGGAAAGATAATAATCTCTAACGAAATGAAAAAGCTTCTAAAGAAAGAAAAATGAGGCATAATTGCACAATTATGTTCACTAGAGGTTCCCACATCGAAATCATCCATTTCTCTAGATCTCCAAAAAGCCTTGGACAATTATTCCAAGGTATTTGAGACTCCCAAGGGCCTCCCACCTATTCGTGATCATGATCATGCTATTAATTTAATGCCAGGAAGTGTTCCTCCAAAAATTAGGCCTTGCAGATATCCCTATGCCCAAAAGAGTGAAATTGAACGTATGGTTGCAGAAATGCTAGTGGCTGGTATAATTCAACCTAGTCAAAGTTATTTCTCTGCTCCAGTAGTATTAGTCCACAAGAAGGATGGATCATGGCGCATGTGTCCAGATTATAGGGAGCTCAACAAGCTCACTATTAAAGGTAAATTTCCCATTCCCGTCATTGATGAATTATTGGATGAATTGCATGGATCAATTTACTTCACCAAGTTGGATCTTCGTTCAGGATATCATCAAATCAGAATGAAGACTGAAGACATTCCAAAAACAACATTTAGAACTCATGAGGGTCATTAAGAAATTTTGGTCATGCTTTTTGGCCTTACTAATGCACCTTCTACATTTCAAGGTTTGATGAATTCCATTTTCAAACCCTTCCTTAGAAAATTTGTGTTAGTATTTTTTGATGATATACTAATCTACAGGAAGTCTTGGAAGGATCATGTCCAACATGTTGACATGGTGCTCAAACTATTGGAGGAGAAACAATTATATGGAAAAATCTCCAAATGTTTCTTTGGAGTACAAGAGGTGGAATATCTGGTCATATTGTATCTCACGAAGGTGTTAAGGTAGACCCTAGCAAAATTAAAACCATTAAGGAATGGAAAATCCCCACATCCATAAAACATTTACAAGGATTTCTTGGGTTGACAGGGTATTATCGCAAGTTTGTTAAGAATTATGGGAGAATAGCAGCACCTCTAACAAAATTATTGAAGAAAGATGCATTTTCATGGACTCCAGAAGCAATGAAGGCCTTTGAACATCTTCAAGAGGAAATGTGTGAAATTATGGTATGTTCTATGCTTATAGCAGTTTACTTATCTTTCTTATTATTATCCACAAATTAGAAATCATATGTACATAAAGTAAAGTGCAGATAGAACATTAAACAATTGACAAAAAACAAGCCAAGACAAGAGACACAAGATGTGGTAGCTAGCCAGGGACAAACCCCAATGTGGGGGAACCCTTTGATCAAATCTTCCTTTATCTTCAATAATTCAACAGAGAGAAATAGTACATAAATCTAATTTACATCAGCAACAAAAACCCTAGATCAACCAAACTAGGGCAGACAATATCTTGCAAACCAACCGTCGGATCGACTTGATTCCACCACCAAAAAATGTGGCCTTCAGAGGAGAGTCAGATACACCTACAATGCAGTTCATAGAGGGAGAAAGATGGTCAACGCTGGTCAAACTTCCAATCTGCAGTTGCAGCCCTAAATCTGCGTCCTTCCTTCCACACATGTGAGAGAAGAGTCTCTTTCTGCGCAGTAGGAGAAGAGCCTCTTTTCTGTGCAGGAGAGAGAGAGAGAGATGTGATGAGTTGAGTGTGTCCAAATGAGGAAAAACCTCCTGTATTTATACACAACTGTTGATGATTGAATAGATGCGGTTGTTGGGTTTCTGAGCCTACATGAGTTGCTGGTCGGCTTGATAATTATTCCATAATCAAAATAAATTCATATCTCCATAAATATTTATTGGAATAGGATGATCTTTAGATCAATCCTACACCTCTCAACGAGAGGAATCTAATAAAAATATTATCAGCCATGAATAAGATGACCCACATGGAGTTTGGCCCTAGTTGCCAATTTTAACACAATGTGCCAAGCACCAGTCTTAACTACATCGGACTTCACAAAAACCTTTATTGTGGAATGTGATGCCTTAGGAAAGGGTGTTGTTTTAATGCAAGAAGAAAGACCCATTGCTTTCGAAATTCGTCCAATCAAAGGAAAGTATTTACACAAAGCTATTTATGAGAAGGAAATGTTGGCAATACTACACACACTTAAGAAATGGCGATCCTACCTAATGGGAAGACACTTCAAGGTAAAAACAGATCATGATAGTCTTAAATACTTTTTAGAATAAAGATTATTTTCATAAGAGCAGCAAAAATGGGTCACAAAGATGTTGGGTTATGACTTTGAAATCATCTACAAAAAAGGGAAGAAAAATGTTGTGGCAAATGCACTCTCAAGAAAGGATGAGGATGTGGAAGCATTTCTTTGCGCCATTTCTATTATCCAACAAGATTGGATAAATGAAGCAAGGGATGAATGGAAGAATGACAAGGAAGTGTGGGTACTCATTCAAAAGATACAACAAGATCATAGTACATTTGATACATTTGTCTCGAAAAATGATTTGTTATGGTACAAGGATCTGTTATACCTACGTAAGAATTCCAAACTCAAACAAAAGATTCTTAGGGAATTGCACACCTCCCCCTTAGGAGGGTACTCAGGATTTCTAAAAACTTACCACAGGGTTAAGAAGTATTTTTTTTATTTTTTATTTTTTATTTTTTATTTTTATTTTTATTATTTTTTATTTTTTTTAATTAATTAATTAATTAATTTTTATTTATTTTTTATTTATTTATTTATTTATTTTTTTTTTTTTCGGATGGCCTTAAATCGGATATTCAAAAGTTTGTGGCGGAATGTTTGGTTTTCCAACAAAATAAAGTTGAAATAATTAAGACTCTAGGACTATTACAACCTTTATCCATTCCAAGCCAACGTTGGGAGGAGGTTTCAATGGATTTTATCACAGGTTTAACTAAGTCCAAAGGAAAGAGTGTTATCATGGTGGTAGTGGACATACTTACCAAGTATGCACACTTTTGTGCATTATCTCATCCATTTAAAGCGAGTACAGTTTATACTACATTTATGGAAACAATTCAAAAGCCACATGGAAATCCAAAGATTATTGTAAGTGACAGAGATCCCATTTTCACTGGAAATTTTTGGACATAATTATTTTCTTGTCTTGGTACTCAGTTAACTCATAGCTCATCTTATCATACTCAATCTGATGGGAAAACTGAGATAGTAAACAAATTTTTGGAAGGATATCTTCGTTGCTTTGTATATGATAAACAGACACAATGGGTCAAATGGTTGCCTCTGGATGAATGGTGGTATAACACTTCCTTCCATATTGCAACAAAAATGCCCCCATTTATGGCACTTTATGGATATCATCCACCATCCATCACATCATATTTAAGAGAAAATTCTAAGGTTAAAGCAATGGAAGATCACATCAAGCATCAACAAGAAGTTCTCCAACTCTTAAAAGAGAACCTCACCTTGGCACAGAATAGAATGAAACAGCAGGCAGATCAACATTGCAGCGAAAGAAGTTTTGAGGTAGGTGATTGGGTATTTCTACAGCTACAACCATATAAACAAATATCCCTCAAGCAAGCTAAGAAGGATAACAAATTATCACCAAAGTATTATGGTCCGTACAAGGTGTTGCAAAAGATAGGTACTATTGCATACAAATTGGAGCTTCCTGCAACTTCTCAAGTGCAACTAGTTTTCCATGTTTCATGCTTAAAGAAGGTTATAGGTGAAAAGCTTCCAGTTCAAACAATATTGCCAGAACTTGATAAGGAAGGAAAAATCATATTAGAACCTGAAGAAGTCAAAGAAACAAGAACTTGACAGCTACGAAATCGATCAATTTCAGAGTATCTCATCAAGTGGAAGAACTTACCCGTTGAAGATTCCACATGGGAGGATGAGAATTTTATACAGAAGCATTCAGAACTACTCAAGCATTGAGGACAACAATTTTTTGAAGGAGAGGGGCATGTTAGGTCCCTATTATATTAGTGATCCCGCCATTACTATTTTTGTTGTATCCCTTATTGTTATTATTGTGCCGCTATTGTCCCCATATTGTTATTATTGTGCCCCATAGAATCCCTCTATTGTTATCTTTGTACCTTTATATTATTATTGTTAGGTCAACTATATTGTGACCCCATAGAATCCTATATATAGAAAGGAGGTTTTGTCATTTAAATCATCCAATAATTGTTCATTTGTGTAATGTAAAGGAGGTTGCCCCCTTGAAGAGGCTTATTCCTAAGGCATTGATCTGTCTTTTCTACCTTTTTGTGAGCTGGTTTCATAACATGTACTGACACAATTTCCTACTATGATTATGGTTTGGCGGTGATAGTTTCCAAAATGAATACCCACCTTTCCTAATAATTGGAAACTATTCATTCTAAGTGTATCTTCTACCTTTTCGTCGGGTTCTCTACCAAACACATCTTTGTTTATTTACTTCTGACAAGTCTATTGATCACCTAACTGTCTTGAACTTAGTGTTGATGTGACCATGACCCTAATATGCAATAAACATTATGCCACTAATTGATCCCATCCACCTTAGTTCGTTGTCACTTTCTTCCCTTATGCATGCTTATTGATGGTAGGGACCCCCCCAAAACTCCACATTGTCTAGTCTGATAACAATATTACGGAGGATCCTTCTCTGGTGCACAATGTTATACTAGTCGCTACCTCAAGAAAATTAAAATGAATTGCTAACCACTAACTTCAACAAACACAATTCTAATTCCCTACAATCCTTAACCAACCTACCTTATTTATGTACAACTCGTAGACTGCTTCTCAACCCTCCTCACATAAAGCACATAGGAGCTTAGTGGTCCCTATATAGTTTCAATTGACTCCCATTGACAAATCCATCATGTGGTGTACCATCCAAGTTATTTAGTTGCACCATGCCCTTATCCATTACATGTTGGATGATATATGGGCCCATCTAGTGTATTTGGAACTTACCTGGATGCTTGAGGAACTTGGAACTTGTTGTCATATAGCAAGACTAAATCTCTAGCTAAAAATGTCTTCTACTTAAGCCTCCTATCATGTCAGGCTTTACCTTGGGCTCTCGGGCCTTTTGTACTTCCTGGTGGAAACTGGCCAGTGCTTGGTCTTCTTCCAGTTGCAGTAACTCCTAGCTTCTGCTTCACTATGCCAGACTTCGATAGTTATGTGGCTATTGTGATGCATAAACTCAGTACCAAAGACTCCATGGGCATGTTGTAGCGGCTACAACCACCCTCCAAATTTTTTCCTTAGAATGTTTTGGAGCCTCGTTACCAAACTTACACAAAAACTTTGTCTTGCTTCGTCAAGTACTCAAGCTTCAGTGTTTTAATCACACAAAGGCAGCCTATCAATCACAATTGATCCATTCTCCTCATAGGCTTCTCACCCGAACTTGGTCCAACTGCAGGCTGAGCATCTTCCACTTGAAAAGTGCTCATTTATGGAGGGCAACCAACCTTCCCTCCAGGAATTGGGCAATTCTCTCTGACAAATTGCTGGGCTCCAAGATTTCGCAATCCTGCCAGCCAACCCTCCCAGCAGGATTTGTAGAAATTTTCCCAGCAACAAGCTGTTCAGCCCAGGATTTGCACAAATCTGGGAAGTAGTTAGCTGATCTGCCCAGAAATTGTGCAAATCTCATGGGTAGTTAGCCCAACTCCCAGGCAGAAATGGGCATTTCCTTCAAGAAGTTGAGCAGTCTCTTGCATCTGCAGCTGAGTTGACCGGTTCCCTCTAGGACCGAGCAAAACTGACTTGCATGCATAAGCTGCTTCTCCCAAGGTATCATGCAAAGGCATCCCTTGTTTCAGGGATCTATGATTAGCAGTTGGAGGTTACATGCAAGGATCATTTCAGAAACCTCCCACCAAGTGTCACTTTCCCTAGATTTGTGGCATGCGCGTCACAACCTTGATGTAATCAAAACTCATCAACCAGACACTGCAAAGCTCATTCCTCACATCAACCTTGCAACTCTGACATCCCACATCACATCTAGGTGTAATCGGCACATTCAACTCAACTGTTTTGGGGTAAGATCACTTCCCATGCCTTCTGTTGCATTTTTGTTGCTTTTTATGTGTTTCCCTTGATTTATTTGAACACTTGCTATCGTTTACATGTATATTAGCTTGTCCTAGCACCGTTTCAGTTTTCATCAACATCTCGCTGCTGCTGCATGCAGGAAATTGTTTTTCGAGAAGAGTTGCTGATTCGGCAACTCGCCTCACCCACATGCATGTTGTTCCATTTTCTGAATTTGTCATTCACTGTCTGCATGCATGATCATTCACTTATGCTTACACTCAGCATCAACATGCATTCACACTCACATTCACTTTCAGTTGCCTGTCGCCGAGTCTAGCCAACCTCGGCCCAGACTCTGCCTCACCAAGACAACATTGCGTAATCCTTAGAGGGAAGGTTCTGCCTTCCCCCACAGAAATGCACATTTCTGTCGACCAGCTGTTCCCTAGGCCTGTTTTGCGCAATCCTGAGGGACAGTGACTTCTGGCCAAGAAAATTGCGCAATGCAGTCACTGAGCCTACAACCATTTCCAGCTGAGATTGCACATTGTGCAATCCCAACAGTCAACAGCCAGAATGGACTGTGCATTGTACAGTTCTAGTAGTTAGTCAGTCTCCCACTAGCCCAGACTGTGCCTTGTGTAGTCTTGGTAGTCAGTTTCCTAACCTCCCGGCCAAAAGTGTGCAACCTTCATGATTAGTCACACAGGTATGTTGCAAGTCAGTTCTCAAGTACATTTTGGTTTTCGACTGAAAAATTGCTTGCCATGAGTGTTTCCATGTCCCCAGGTATTGACTGTGCTCATCTGCCTCTCAACAATGCAGGTATAATGGTTTCCAAGAGAGAAGAGTCAAAGACACCGTTCAGAGCACACCTGGAGATGCAGTCGATCAAGTGTCTATGAGCTTGCCTACTCATAGAGACATCAAGTTGTTCATAGATAAGGACATCAATATATGATGAAAACAACATCACAACGAGAAGCATCATGAAAAACACCTGAAGGCTGCATACCGAATGCAGCGAACGCAACGAATGCAGTGGATTCAAGAGGAAGGTTGTTGACAACACGGAGACAGAACAAGGTTGCAAGCTCAAGAAGGTCCATTGATGATGAAAGCAACTTTGGAGACTCCGGCTATGAAGTGACGACGTGACATGAAGATCGGTGAAGGAAGAAGATGGAACAAAGAAGGAGTTGCATGTGATAAAGCACCAACTCAGGAAGAACATGAAGCTGCACATATAGACGAATGAATTACAATAGGAACATGAACAATAGTGGCTGTAACATGCACTCACGGATGAAACTGCGCCTGTACAAGTTAAGGATCCATCCCAGTAGCTAACACAAAGTAGAAATGGTGAGCAGTGTTTGTGATCACATGCAAGGGATTCAACAACATGCATGTCATTGAGCGCATGCATGCAATCCAAGCCATTCAACACCACTCACCTAGGCAAAGATAAGAAGTAAGTCCAAATAGAGTTGAACATGTACTTCGACAAGTTGATGTGCATGACCACTAGTACACACTTGAAGATCAGCATGAACATTATGCATCAGTGTGTTGTTGGTTCATTCGCACCCAAGAAGACCATGCGCATGTTAGCAAACAAGTTAGATGAAGGGGCCGAACCAATGTAATGGAGGCAAGAGTTCGCTTTAGCAAGATGTCACTATGAGCTTCATACACACCACCACGAACGACCAAGCTCGACATTAGCTCAGCACCTTCACGATCACAAGCATGTCAAAGAGTTGGTCTCATAACAAAGGACCGAGTGTCATTGATGTTTGACAAGGCTTGCTCAAGCCATGTTGTCTCACATGAGTACATGTGTGTTGTAATGTTGAGTCATGTCAAGTGTAAGTCAAGTGTCAATGGTTGGATGTAACAACCATAGAGTAGGTGAAGAGTCATGAGGGTAGTTGAACTGTCACAAAGGGGAATGTCAAGGGTCACCCTACCCTTTGCTATAATTAGTCCCTCATAACTCATTGTACAGACTTTTGGTCAGCCAAGTTTCTACTAAGACTATCTTGAAGAAGGATTGGACAGTATTGTAATGCTCCTTGGCTTCTCGACTGCACAAAGATAGTACATATCTTTGGAGGAGCAGGCGGATGTGGCTGTAACATTCCACTATTGGGGCTAGCAGGTTTACATGGATTTATTGTATGATTGTGACTTACACTTCTTTATATAATAAGAGCCAACACATTTTAATGCATATGTTGTTATTGTACTTGGACTGCTTCGGTTGCTTTAATGATATGTGTTGTTTAACTTAAGTACTTGTGTATGAACTCATTCAAATGAAATTATATGAATCTTGTTGTTAATGTGTTGCATATCATGTTAATGCTGTCACTGTCCATGTCGAATGCTCTGCTGGACATCAAACACACCTTTCACTTGAACCTTGCTATAACAACCGCCACACTCATCTCAGACTGATCTGTGAGTGTTGTATGTGTTATCTTATCTTGTATGATGTGACTGCCACATCCGAGTGCATTGCTCCACCGAAAGCTGTTCATGTCCTTTGTGTTGTGTGTTCATAGCCAAATTGGGACTGATCCCTTTCAACCTAGAACTCACCTTCACCTCCTTCCCCCTTCGAAGTGTTGGAATCTTTTGTACACCTTCCTTGTCTCATTGGATCAGTCACACCCTTGTTGCTGACAGAGTTAATCTACTTGCCTTCATGTGACACCGTAGTCAAGGCATTACCTTACGAACCACTGTTGGGACTCCTACACCAAATGGTCTGAGGTCTAATTGGGACTTCTTATCGGGGAGATCCCCTTAACATGTTGGCGGGTACAACACTGTCAACATTTCTGGTGCTAGAAGGAGGGCCTGATGACAAGCTGTGTCCTCTCATCTAGTTTTGAACCTTTGCATATATTTCGTGGAGTCTTGCACTCTTCTTCCCCCGAGGTGAATGTCTCCATCTTGGGGAATATTTTCGATCTCTTTTCCACTCAAAAGTATGATGGTGAAGGTGAAGTGGTCTGGCCTGAGCAGCTATATAACTTTATTTTCATGATTTATGAGGAAGATGAGTTTTCTGAGGAACATGCAGGTTTGCTGCTTGCATACACACTTCGCGAATCTCCGTTTCGTTGGGTGCTTAGCCTACTGGGTGACACTGTGCACTCATTTGAACACTTATGTGATCTCATTGAAGACAAGTTCTATCATTGTGATCCAGACTATCTTGACTGGAAACTGTAACAACAATGAGGGCTCCGCATGAATCCGTTATTGATTTTTGGCAGCGCTTCCGTGACTTGCAGTTTCAAGCTCCGAAGAGCCAAATGAAATTTTCTTATCTTTGGGACTAGTTCGAGTATTTCCTTAATAAATCTACCCGTCCCAAGAGGAATCTTGATGTCAAGCCTCGCTAAACAATATTCAGTGGGAGCAGGAATTGTTTAAACTGACTGTCTGCCTCCCTCTCATTCAGCAACTCCACCACTTCTCAACGATGGTGAGGATCATGCTCACACACCTGCTCATCTTTCACACTCTCCTAACATCACTCCAATCGATTTTCATGCAGAATTGGTTGTGAGTCCTTCAAGTTCTCATATGAATTATTTTATTTGACCTTCGTCTTCGCACTTAGGTGTTCCTCCGAGTGACGTTGTCTTGTGTTCGTCCATTCTGGACTCTTCACTTGTTGTGAATGAGGAACAAACCATTGACGGAGTTGGTGTTGCACAACCAACATGTGCTGTCATTCATGAAGATTATGAGTGGGAGCTTGAACATCAACACTTGGTGAAGGATGGCTCCCTTCTGTATGAGTCCCCTCCATTATTTCCTAATCTCTTTGGTGAACTTTCCATCCATGATTTTTCATGTGTATCTTCAGCCACAGATGCACCCATTTTTGATCACTCGCAGGACTCACTATATGTTAGTCCATCATTCGACAACAGAGAGGATAAGTTACTCATTGAAATCCACTTGATCCTTCATCTGTATTTTCTGGAAACACTGAGGATGAGTTTGTTCTCTTTTCATCTACCCCTCTATGTGATTCATCCAACCATGATGATGCCGACCAACATCCTAATTTTTCTGATCTTGTTTGTCATGATCTCTTCACCTCATCATCTGATCACGATGTTGATTCACTCATTGTTAATCCTTTTAAGCTACTGGTCAACAAAGATCCATCTATCAATGAAGTCAAAACCCCACAGACCGTCGAGGCACTTTAGTCCGAGCTAATGGTTATGTCAGGACCTCTCTCTCTTGAGGTTGGTTTCGCTTGTGATAAGGAATTTGTTCAAACAGTCAAGGCTCCTCATCACTCATCTGTATGCACTCAAGATCAATCCAACACTCAGATTTTACTTCCTCCACTTGAACTACACGATCCCATTGCTCATGCATTGGAGGAGTCTTACATTGAAAGCACACGTGCACGAAGCAAGTTGTCTTTGTTTCTTTCATTTAGTTGCATGTCACAGTCAAGAGTGTGCTTATGCTTCAAAGTTGCACGTAGTGTCACACAACACCATGATAAGTCCACAGATTGCTCGTCATGCACATGCACTCACTTATGTCCTGTGGGCACATTGAATCACGAATTGTGGTTGTCTTCATTTTTATATCTTTCTTGCTTATTGGTGCGCGCAACTGGGTTGCTCACGGACCAAGCCTTCACCAACATGGGTATACCAATGCACCGGTGGTTGGATTGGAAGTATCACTTCATGTGATCAGATCCATGTACAGTTAGTGTAGGAGTAGGAGTAGTGTTTGCTTGCATGCTTGTTTTCTTATGTGCTTTGTTTGCTTGTTTGTTTTCTTGCTTGTTTGTTTACTTGCTTCGCTTTCATTTTTGCTTCTGCTCTTGCTTTGCTGTGTTGATCGTTACTTAGTTCGCTTTTTTTGTTCATAGGTTAGTTTTGCATGAAACCATGTATGACTCTTGAAGCGAGATGGGAAAGTACAAGAGGGATTGTACAACTATCACTACTTGGTTTTTTGTCATCTTGACTCTGTATGATGAGCTTGTTACTTTTAGTCCACGATACTTTGAAGGAAAATACGTACTGTTCGAAGTGAACCTTGGTGTAAACAAAACACTTGCGTGCTAACTAGTGTCACCTTCTCTAGTTGATTGTTTTTGGGTTAACCCTTGTTAGCTTAGTCAAGTAGAGTAAGGTAAGCGGGAAAACCTTAACATGCACGTCAGCGATACAATTAACTATTTCTCTGCTGGAACAACCTCTTCTGCTCTCAATAAGTTGGGATCCATATTCCGCCTCTGAAATGAATAAGTGCTATGCACAGTGAAAAATGAAAAAATGAAAAGATGAAAAGTCAAATTTCAAAATGAAAAATGAATAAGGCGAAAGAAGTGAAAGGCTTCTTGCGCAGGGAGGTGATGCAAGTAACTCAGCTGGGGTACTAACCAGGCTTGCTGGAAGTGGAGCCATGCTTGTGTTCCTATGTGACTCCACCGGGGTACTATCCAGGCATGCTGTTAGTGGAGCAACACCAGATATGAAACTAAGACTTTGACGACTATACTGCTTGTGCAACTATATACCCCCTCAACCCCAATCGAAAAAACTGTGTTGCCTTGGCTTGGAATGTGTGTTAATCGACCAAGGACTTGGCAGATGCTACATCTTACAATCAAGTTAGTGTGAAACCAAGATGAGTTGAAAGTTGAACAATACTTACAGAGGTGTTAGACTTGCTTTTCACGAATAAGGTCCATTCAGAGAGCTAGAGTTCTCTAGTGTGTTGCCAAGTGTTGTAGCTGCTACAGCCACCCTCCAAAATTTTTCCTTAGCCTGTTTTGGAGCCTACCTACCAACCTTACACAACACTTTGTCTTGCTTCATCAAGTACTCAAGCTTCAGTGTTTTCCTCGCACAAAGGCAACCTATCGATCACAGTTGATCTATTCTCCTCACACGCTGCTCACCCGGACTTGGTCCAGCTGCAGGCTGAGCAGCTTCCCCTTGAAGTTTGTGTATTTCTGGAGGGAAACCAACCTTCCCTCCAGGAATTGCGCATTCCTCTCTGACAACCTGCTGGGCTCCAGGATTGTGCAACCCTGCCAACCAACCCTCCCAGCAAGATTTGCGAAAATTTTCCTAGCAGTAGGCTGTCTAGCCTAGGATTTGCGCAAATCTAGTTAGTAGTCAGCTACTTTGCCCAAAAATTGCGCAAATCTCTTGGGCAATCAGCCCAGCTCCCAGCCAGAAATGTGCATTTCCTTCAAGCAGTTGAGCAGTCTCTTGCATGTGTAGCTGAGTTGACCGGTTCCCTCCGGAACCGAGCAAAACTGACTTGCATGCATAAGCTACTTCTCCCAAGGCAACATGCAAAGGCATCCCTTGTTTCAGGGATCTATGATTAGCAGTTAGAGGTTACATGCAAGGATCATTTCAGAAACTTCCCACCAAGTGTCACTTTCCCTAGATTTGTGGCATGACATCTAGGTGTAGTCGGCACATTCAACTCAATTGTTTTGGGGTAAGCTCACTTCCCATGCCTTCTGTTGCATTTCTATCGCTTTTTGTGTTTTCGTCAACATCTCACTACTGTCGCATGCATGAAACTGTTTTTCAAGAACAGTCGCTGATTCAGCAACTCACCTCACCCACATGCATGTTGTTCCATTTTCTGAATCTGTCATTCACCATTTGCATGCATGATCATTCACTTATGCTTACACTTAGTATCAACATGCATTCACACTCACATTCACTTTCAGTTGCCCGTCGGCGAGTTTGGCCAACCTCGGCTCAGACTCTACCTCACCAAGAGCCTCACCAAGATAGCATTGCACAATCCTGAGAGGGAAGGCTCTGCCTTCCTCCCCAGAAATGTGCATTTCTACCTAGCAGCTGTTCCCTAGGCCTATTTTGCACAATCCTGAGGGACAATGACTGCTGGCCAAGAAAATTGTGCAATGCAGTCACTGAGCCCATAACCATTTCTAGCTGAGATTGTGCATTGCGTAATCCCAACAGTCAGCAGCCAGAATGGACTATGCATTGCACAATTCCAGTAGTTAGTCAGTCTCCCAATAACCCAGATTGTGCCTTGTGCAGTCTTGGTAGTCAGTTTCCTAACGTCTCGGCCGAAAGTGCACAACCTTCATGATCAGTCACACAGGTATGGTGCAAGTAAATTCTCAAGTACATTTTGGTTTTCGACTGAAAAATTGCTCGCCATGAGTGTTTCCATGTCCCCAGGTATTGTAGGTGCTCATCTGCCTCTCAGCAGTGTAGGTACAAAGGTTTCCAAGAGAGCAGAGTCAAAGACACCGTTCAAAGCACACCTGGAGATGCAGTTGATCAAGTGTCTATGACCTTTCCTACTCACAGAGACATCAAGTTGTTCATAGATAAGGACATCAAGATAAAAAAACAACATCACAATGAGAAGCATTGTGAACAACACCTGAAGGCTGCATACCAAATGCAGTGAACGCAACGAATGCAGCAAATTCAAGAGGAAGGTTTTTGAAAACACGGAGACAGAACAAGGTTGCAAGCTCAAGTAGGTCCATTGATGATGAAAGAAACTTTGGAGACTCCGGCTATGAAGTGACGATGTGACATGAAGATCGTACGAAGGTAGAAGATGGAAAAAAGAAGGAGTTGCATGTGCTGAAGCACCACCTTAGGAAAAACATGAAGCTGCACAGCAAGACGAATAAGTTACAACATGAACATGAACAACAGTGGCCGCAACATGCACTCACAGATGAAACTGCACTCGTACAAGTTAAGGATCCATCCCAGCAGCTAACACGAAGCAGACATGGTGAGCAGTGTTGGTGATCACATGCAAGGGATTCAACAAAATGCATGTCATTAGGCACATGCATACAATCCAACCCATTCAACACACTCACCTAGGCGAAGACAAGAAGTAAGTCCAACTAGAGTTGAACATGTACTTCGACAAGTTGATGCACATGACCACCAACACACACTTGAAGATCAGCATGAACATTATGCATCAGTGTGTTTCCAGTTCATCTGAACCCAATAAGACTATGCGCATGTTAGCAGACGAGTTGGATGAAGGGGCCAAAACAATGCAATGGAGGCAAGAGTTCGATTTAGCAAGATGTCACCATGAGTTACATACACACCACCACGGATGACCAAGCTCGACATCAGCTCACCACCTTCACCATCACAAGCATGTCAAAGAGTTGGTCTCATCACAACGGACTGAGTGTCATTGATGTCTGGCAAAGGCTTGCTCAAGCCATGTTGTCTCACATGAGTACATGTGCATTGTAATGTTGAGTCATGTCAAGTGTAAGTCAAGTGTCAATGGTTGGATGTAACAACCATAGAGTAGGTGAAGAGTCATGAGGGTTGTTGAACTGTCTCAAAGGGGAATGTCAAGGGTCACCCTACCCTTTGCTATAAATAGTCCCTCATAACTCATTGTACAGGCTTTTGGTCAGCCAATCTTCTACTAAGACTATCTTGAAGAAGTATTGGATAGTATTGTAACGCTCCTTGGCTTCTCAACTACACGGAGCTAGTACATCTCTTTGGAGGAGCATGTGGATGTGGCTATAACCTTCCACTGTTGGGGCTAGCAGATTTACATGGATTTATTGTATGATTGTGACTTATACTTTTTTATATAATAAGAGCGAACACATTTTAATGCATATGTTGTTATTGTACTTGGACTGCTCCGATTCCTTTAATGATATGTGTTGTTTAACTTATGTACTTGTGTATGAACTGATTCACATGCAATTATATGAATCTTGTTGTTAATGTGTTGCATATGTTGTTAATTTTGTTACCATCTGTGTCGAATGCTCTGTTGGACATCAGACAAACCGTTCACTTGAATCTTGCTATAACAACCGCCACACTCATCTCAGACTGATCCGTGCGTGTTGTACATGTTATCTTACCTTGTATGCTGTGACTGCCGCATCCGAGTGCACTGCTATGCCAGAAGCTGTTCATGTCCTTTGTGTTGTGTGTTCCTAGCCAAGTTGGGACTGATCCCTTTCAACCTGGAACTCACCTTCACCTCCTTCCCTCTTCGAAGTGTTGGAATCTCTCATACACCTTCCTTGTCTCACTACATTGATCACACCCTTGCTGCTGACAGAGTTATTCTACTTGCCTCTGTGCGACACCATGGTCAAGGCATTACCTTACGACCCACTGTTGGGACTCCTAAACCAAATGGTCTGAGGTCTAATTGGAACTTCTTATCGGGGAGATCCCCTTGACATGTTGGCGGGTCCAACACCGTCAACATTTCTGGTGCTAGAAGGAGGGCCTGATGACAAGCTGTGTCCTCTCATCCAGTTTTGAACCTTTGCATATATTTCATGGAGTCTTGCACTCTTCTTCCCCTGAGGTGTTTTTCGAATCGTGAAGATGTCTCCATCTCGGGGAATCTTTTCGATCTCTTTTCCACTCACACGTATGATTGTGAAGGCGAAGTGGCCTGACCTGAGCACTTATATAACTTTATTTTCATGAATTATGTGGAAGATGAGTTTTCTGATGAGCATGCCGGTTTGCTGCTTGCATACACACTTCGCGAATCTCCATTTCGTTGGGTGCTAAGCCTACTGGATGACACTGTGCACTCATTTGAGCACTTATTTGATCTCATTGAAGACACGTTCTATTATTTTGATCTAGAATATGTTGACCAGAAACTATTACAACAACGTAGGGCTCCGCATGAATCCGTCATTGATTTTGGGACCATTTCGATTATTTCCTTAAGAAATCTACCCGTCCCAAGAGGAAGCTTGATGTCAAGCCTCGCTAAACATTCTTCAGTGGGAGCGGGCACTATCTCAATTGATTGTCCACCTCCCTCTCATTCAGCAACTCCACCACTGCCAAGTGATGTTGAGGATCATGCTCACACACCTGTTCATCCTTCACACTCTCCTAACATCACTCCACTCGATTTTCGCGCAGACTTGGTTGTGAGTCCTTCGAGTTCTCATATGCATTTTTTTCTTCGACCTCTATCTTCACACTCAGGTGTTCATCTGGGTGACACTATCTTGTGTTCGTCCATTCTGGACTCTTCACTTGTTGTGAATAAGGTACAACCCGCTGACGGAGTCAGTGTTGCACAACTAACATGCACTATCATTCATGAAGAGTATGAGTGGGAGCTTGAACATCAACACTCGGCGAAAGGATGACTCCCTTCTGTACAAGTCCCCTCCATTCTTTCCTAATCTCTTTAGTGAACCTGCCATCCATGATTTTTCATGTGTATCTTCATCCACAGATGCACCCATTTTTGATCACTCGCAGGACTCACCGGATGTTAGTCCATCATTTGACATTAGAGAGGATAAGTTACTCGTTGAAAATACACTTGATCCTTCATCTATCTTTTCTGGAAACACTGAGGATGAGTTTGTTCGCTTTTCATCTACCCCTCTATGTGATTCATCCAACCATGAGGATGTCGACCAACATCCTGAATTTTTTGATCTTGTTTGTTGTAATCTCTTCACCTCATCATCTGATCACAATGTTGATTCACTCATTGTTAATCCTTCTAAGCCACTGGTCAACGAAGATCCATCTATCAACGAAGTCGAAACCCCAAAGATCATCGAGGCACTTCAGTCCGAGTTAATGGTTATGTTAGGCCCTCACTCTCTTGAGGTTGGTTTCACTTCCGATAAGGAAATTGTTCAAATAGTCAAGGCTCCTCATCACTCATCTGTATGCACTCAAGATCAATCCAACAATCAGATTTTACTTCCTCCACTCGAGCTACACAATCCCATTGCTCATGCATTAGAGGAGTCTTACGTTGCAAGCACACATGTGCGAAACAAGTTATCTTTATTTCTTTCATTTGCTTGCATGTCACAGTCAAGAGTGTGCTTATGCTTCAAAGTTGCACGTAGTGTCACACAACACCATGATAAGTCCGCAGATTGCCCTTCATGCACATGAACTCACTTATGTCCCATAGGCACTTTGAATCACAAATTGTGCTTGTCTTCATTGTTATATCTTTCTTGCTTGCTAGTTTACACAACTGGGTTGCTCGCAGACCAAGCCTTCACCAACATGGGTATGCCAATGCGCCAGTGGTTGCATTGGAAGTATCACTTCACGTGATCAGGCCCATGTATAGTTAGTGTAGGAATAGGAGTAGTGTTTGCTTTCAGTTGTTTGCTTACATGCTTGTTTTCTTACGTGCTTTGTTTTCTTGTTTGTTTTCTTGCTTGTTTGTTTACTTGCTTCGCTTTCATTTTTGCTTTTTCTCCTGCTTTGCTGTGTTGATTGTTAGTTAGTTCACTTTTTTTGTTCATAGGTTAGTTTTGCATGAAACCATGTATGACTCTTGCAGCGAGCTGGGTAAAGTACAAGAGGGATTGTACTACTATCACTACTTGGTTATCTGTCATCTTGCCTATGTATGATGAGCTCGTTACTTTTAGTCCATGATACGTCGAAGGAAAATACGTACTGTTCGAAGTGAACCTTGGTGTAAGCACAACGCTTGCATGCTAACTAGTGTCACCTTCTCTAGTCGATTTTTTTTGGGTTAACCCTTGTCAGCTCAGTCAAGTAGAGTAAGGTAAGCGGGAAAACCTTAACATGCACGTCAGAGATACAATTAACTACTTCTCTCCTGGAACAACCTCTTCTGCTCTCAATAAGTTAGGATCCCTATTCTGCCTCTGAAATGAATAAGTGCTATGCACAGTGAAAAATGAGAAAATGAAGAGTCAAAAATTTAAAATGAAAAATGAATAAGGCGAAAGAAGAGAAAGGCTTTCTACGCAGGGAGGTGATGCAAGTAACTCCGCCGGGGTACTGACTAGGCTCACTGGTAGTGGAGCCATGCTTGTGTTCCTATGTGACTCCACCGTGGTACTATCCAGGCCTGCTGGTAGTGGAGCAACACTAGATATGAAACTAAGACTTTGACGACTATACTGCTTGTGCACCTATATAACCCCCTCAACCCCAATTGAAAAAAATGTGTTGCCTTGGCTTGAATGTGTGTCAATCGACCAAGGACTTGGCAGATGCTACATCTTACAATCAAGTTCATGAGAAACCAAGATGAGTTGAAATATGAACAAGACTTACAGAGGTGTTAGACTTCCTTTTCACGAATAAGGTCCATTCAAAGAGCTGGAGTTCTCCAGTGTGTCACCAAGTGTTGTAGTAGCTACAACCACCCTCCAAAATTTTTCCTTAGCCTGTTTTGGAGCCTCCCTACCAACCTTATACAACACTTTGTCTTGCTTCATCAAGTACTCGTTTTCCTCGCACAAAGGCAACCTATCGATCATAGTTGATCCATTCTCCTCATAAGCTGCTCACCTGGACTTGGTCCAGCTGTAGGCTGAGAAACTTCCCCTTGAAATTTTGAATTTCTGGAGGGAAACCAACCTTACCTCCAGGAATTGCACATTCCTCTCTGACAACCTGCTGGGCTCCAGGATTGTGCAATCCTGCCAACCAACCCTCCTACCAGGATTTGCGCAAATTTTCCCAGCAGCAGGCTTTTCAGCCTAGATTTTTCGCAAATCTAGGTAGTATTCAGCTGCTCTGCTCGAAAATTGCACAAATCTCATAGGAAATCAACCCATATCCCAGCCAGAAATGCACATTTCCTTCACGCAGTTGGGCAGCCTCTTGCATGTGTAGTTGAGTTGACCAGTTCCCTCTGGGACCAAGCAAAACTGACTTGCATGCATAGGCTACTTCTCCCAAGGCAACATGAAAATGCATCCCTTGTTTCAGGGATCTATGATTAGCAGTTGGAGGTTACATCCAAGGATAATTTAAGAAACCTCCCACCAAGTGTCACGTTCCCTAGATTTGTGGCATGCGTGTCACAACCTCGATGTTATCGAAACTCATCAACCGGATGCTGCAGAGCTCATTCATCACATCAACCTTGCAACTTTGACATCCCACATCACATCTAGGTGTAGTCAGCACATTCAACTCAACTGTTTTGGGGTAAGCTCGCTTCCCATGCCTTGTGTTGCATTTCTGTCGCTTTTTGTGTTTTCGCTTTGTTGGGTGTGGAGCATGATTATTTAGAGGTCTTTGTTTTAGCCGGATGTATGCCCCAAGAATATTGTACACCCCTCCATGTGGGGGGATGCAGGGGGGACTTGTCCCCCCCGCGGGGGTCTGGGGGCCAGCAGTCCCCCGGTGGGGGTTTCTAGGGCAGCGCCCCCGAAGCTAAAAATAGATGTAAAATTTCCTTGTAAAAGTATAGTAATTTCTAGTCAATCTAGGCCATTCATTAGGCGGGTGATCTGACAGTAGATCTTATGTTTAGTTTGGGTTTTTTTCCCTAGAAGGCAACCCCTCTCTTTGTATGAGGGAATTTCATTGAGGCTGTGTAATATATGTGTATTCTCCGAGCGAGAAACAGAGATGTGTGACTGTGAGAGAAAATAGACGACATTATAGCGGATCTGCTGTAGGTTGTGTCTCTTCATTTTGCTAGATAATAGAAAGGAAGGACTGGCTGTTCAGGGTGGACATAGCCCAAGCTGGGTGAACCACACATATCTCTATCTCTCTGGTTTTATGTGTTTGTGTTTTTCTGCATATTATATGTCTTGCATTTCTCTGTCATATATATAGTTTTTCTAACAACTGGTATCAGAGTTGAAGGTCTATTTGGCTGATAAACTCGCAAGAAAGAAGGGTTCCTCATTCGAGTGGGAGAAATGGCGGAAGATGGTAAGTTCAGGGTCGAGAAATTTAATGGCCAAAACTTCCTGCTATGGAAGATGCAGATGGAAGATTATTTGTATCAGAAAGATCTGTACCTACCATTGAGCAGAAAAGCAAAGAAGCCGATGGCTATGACAGATGCAGAATGGAACATTATCGATAGAAACGCACTCGGAACAGTATGGTTGTGCCTCGCAGCGTCGGTCGCCTTCAAAATTTTGAAGGAAACAACGACAGAGGGTTTGATTCAGGCGTTGGAGAAACTATATGAAAAACCCTCAGCCTCAAACAAGGTATTTCTTATGAAATGGTTATTTAATATGAAGATGTCGGAAGGTGGATCTGTTGCAGACCATTTAAATGATTTTAATACAGTTACAAGTCAGTTAAGTTCTGTAGGTGTAAACTTTGATGATGAATTTAGAGCTCTGTTATTCTTGTGCTCATTGCCAGAAAGTTGGAATGGTTTAGTAATGGCCATTAGTAACTCTGTTTCTGGATCTAGTACTTTAAATTTTGATGATGTTTGTGCTATCCTTAGCAAGGAAATGCGATGGAAAAGATTCAGTGAGACATCGGGTAATGCTTTGAGTGCAGAGTCTAGGGGAAGGAGAATTGAAAGATGAAAGAGCTCAGGATATCACAGTAAATCAAGGAAAGGTAGACCCAAGTCCAGATCGAGGATAGTGTGTTGGAAATGCGGAAAGAAAGGACACCTAAATAAAGACTGTTGATCTTGGAAGGGAAAAGAAGGAGATGCACAACAAGAAAACAATCATGAAGCAAATGTGACAGGTGAGGTGTTACAAGATGCTTTGATTCTTTCTTTCGAAAATATTACTGATTTCTGGGTGGTAGATTCAAGGGCCTCATTCCATGCCACACTTGATAAGAAATATTTTCATGACTATGTTCAAGGAGATTTTGGACAAGTCCGTTTGGGTGATGATAAACCCTGTAAGATTGTTGGAATGGGTAAGGTTCTTGTAAAACAACAGAATGGAAACCAATGGCTACTAAAGGAGGTAAGGCATGTTCCAGATCTGAAGAAAAATCTGATTTCAACAGGGCAGTTAGGTGGTGAAGGTTGTGTGACAACTTTCACAGATAAAGCTTGGAAGGTTACCAAAGGAGCCCTAGTAATAGCAAAAGGCGAAAAGGTTGGTACATTGTATTTATACAATGGTATTTCTAACTCTGTTAATGCTTTAACTTCCAAAGGAGCAGATGCAACATTATGGCATCATAGGCTCAGACACATGAGTGAGAAGGGGATGAAGATTCTTCACTCAAGGAATTTGTTGCCAGGTTTGAAGAATGTTGATTTGGACTTTTGTGAGAATTGCATTTATGGAAAATAGAAGAGAGTCATATTTCTCAGAGTTGGGAAAGAAAAGAAGAGTGAAAAATTAGAGCTTGTGCATACAGATGTATGGGGACTTTCTCAGGTATCATCTCTCGGTGGCTCTCTTTATTATGTTACTTTTATTGATGATACAACTAAAAAAACTTGGATTTATTGTATTCAGAATAAATCTGATGTATTTGATCCTTTCAAGAAATGGAAAGCTTTGGTTGAGATTGAGACAGGAAATAAATTGAAGTGTCTCAGATCAGAAAATAGAGGTGAATATTGCAACAAAGAGTTTGATAGGTACTGTTCAGAGCATGGAATTCGCAGAGAGAAGACAGTTCCAAGAACACCACAAGAAAATGGTGTGTCAAAAAGGATGAACAGAACAATCATGGAGCGTGCAAGGTGCATGAGATTGCATGTAGGATTGCCTTTACGATTTTGGGCAGATGATGTAGATACTTCTGTTTATCTAATAAACAAAGGGCCTTCATGTTCCTTGGATGGTGGTGTTCCAGAGGAAGCATGAATAGGTAAAAAGGCAAAATACTCTTTTTTAAAGCCTTTTGGTTGTGAGGCCTTTGTCCATATTAATAAAGAAAATAGAACAAAGCTTGAGGCAAAATCAAAGAAATGTACCTTTATTGGATATGGTGTTAATGATTTTGGTTATTGCTTATATGATTATGAAAATCACAAAATCATTAGGAGTAGAGATGTAATATTCAATGAAAAGGTCTTGTATAAGAATCAGTTGCAGGAAAAGAAACAGGAAAAAGAAAACAAGGAATACGCAGTTCTTGATGAAATCACTAAAAAAGTAAAGGTGCCTGAAAATAATAATAATAATCAACAACAACAACCACCACAACAACAGTAGGCACCCCAAACACCTGAAAGTGGTGTTAGAAGATCTACCAGGATAAGTGTACCCCCTGAACGATACTCTCCTTCATTATATTATTTATTGTTGACTGATTCTGGTGAACCCGAATGTTATGAAGAAGAAATGCAGGTTGAAAGCAGGAAGAAGTGGGAGCTAGCCATGGAAGAAGAGATGGACTCCTTAATGCATAACTAGACTTGGGACTTAGTCAGGTTTCCTGCAGGTAAAACTACATTGCAGAATAAATGGGTTTACAGGCTAAAGGAAGAAGATGGAGGAAAACAAAGGTACAAAGCTAGACTTGTAGTGAAGGGGTTTGCATAGAAGTAAGGTATTGATTTTGATGAAATATTTTATCCTGTTGTAAAAATGGCTTCAATCGGAACTATTTTAAGTCTATTAGCAGCTGAAGGTTTGCATCTTGAGCAGTTAGATGTAAAGACAACCTTTCTCCATGGGGATTTGGAGGAAGAGATATATATGGAGCAGCCACAATGATATGAGGTAAAAGGGAAGGAGAAACTAGTGTGCAGGTTGAAGAAGAGCTTGTATGGCTTAAAACAGGCTCCAAGGTAGTGGTATCTAAAATTTGACAAGTTTATGTCTGAACAAGGTTATACTAGATGTCACTTTGATCATTGTGTTTATCTAAAAAAGCAAAATGATGGCAGCTATATTATGTTGTTATTGTATGTAGATGACATGCTTGTTGCAGGGTCTAACATGCAGGAAATAAATGTGCTCAAAAGAAAATTGGCAAATTCATCTGCAGTGAAGGATTTGGGAGCTGCAAAACAAATCCTTGGTATGAGAATAACTAGAGACATGAAAATTACAAATTAACATTGTCTCATAATGAGTACATACAAAAGGCATTGAAAAGATTTAATATGCACAATGCAAAACCAGTTAGTACACCTTTTGCTATCCATTTCAAACTTAGTACGGAGATGTGCCCAAAGACCCATGACGACATGGATTATATGTCTAAAGTTCCATATGCATCAGTAGTTGAAAGCTTAATGTATGCAATGGTCTGCACAAGGTCTGATATTGCACATGTAGTGGGAGTTGTAAGCAGGTACATGAAAAATCCAGGAAAAGAACATTGGATGCTAGTGAAATGGATTCTCAGATATTTGAGAGGTACCACAAATCAAGCATTATGATTTGGTGGTTCAAAAATTTCTCTACATGGATATGTTGATGCAGATATGGTAGGTGACATAGATAACAAGAGGAGCACTACAGGATATGTATTCAATGTAGGTGGAAAAACTGTCAGCTGGGTTTCAAAAATCCAAAGTTTTGTTGCACTTTCAACAACAGAAGCAGAGTATGTTGCTATTGCAGAAGCTAGTAAAGAAATGATTTGGTTACAAATCTTTATGGATGAATTGGGTAAGGAACATGATATGGGCACGTTATATAGTGATAGCCAAAGTGCCATTCATCTTGCAAAGAACTCAACATTTCATTCCAGGACTAAACACATACAGCTCAAGTACCATTTCCTACAATCAGTGTTGGAAGATGGAGAGTTGAAGCTGGAAAAGATACACACTAGCCAAAATCCTGCAGATATGCTAACAAAAGTTGTAACCAGGGAGAAACTGAGAATATGCTCAGTTACAATTGGTCTTCAAGGATGATGATGAAGATGAGAAACAACCAGGTCCAAAGAGGAGTCATTGTCAAGCAAATGAAGCAGCGGTGGAGTTGGTACAATCATTCTCCAAGTGGGAGATTGTTGGGTGTGGAGCATGATTATTTAGAAGCCTTTGTTTCAGTCAGATGTATACCCTAGGAATATTGTACACCCCTCCACACAGGGGGGGTGTGGAGGGGACTTCCCCCCCCCACGAGGGTCCGGGGGGGCTAATCCCCCCTGGCTGTGGGGTAAGCGGTCCCACAGCGAGGGTTTCACGGGCAGTGCCCCCTTAGCTAAAAACAGATGTAAAATTGCCTTGTAAAGGTATAGTAATTTCTAGTCAATCTGGGCCGTTCATTAGGTAGATGATCTGACAGTAAAACTTATGTTTAGTTTATGCTTTCTTTCCCTAGAAGGCAACCCCTATCTTTGTATGAGGGCATTGTATTGAGGCTGTGTAATATATGTGTATTCTCCGAGTGAGAAATAGAGAGGTGAGACTGTGAAAGAAAACATAGGATATTATAGCAGATCTGTTGTAGGTTATGTCTCTTCATTTTTCTGGATAATAGAAAGGAAGGACTGGCTGTTCAGGGTGGACGTAGCCCAAACTGGGTGAACCACGCATATCTCTATCTCTCTGGTTTTATGTGTTTGTGTTTTTCTGCATATTATATGTCTTGCATTTCTCTGTCATATATATAATTTTTATAACACGCTTGTATGAGTACTATTTGCTTGATTTATTTGAACATTTTCTATCATTTACATGTATATTAGCTTTTCGTAGCACCATTTTAGTTTTCGTCAACATCTCACTGCTGTCGCATGCATGAAACTATTTTTTGAGAACAGTCGCCGATTCGGTGACTCGCCTCACCCACATGCATGTTGTTCCATTTTCTAAATCTTTCATTCACCATTTACATGCATGATCATTCACTTATGCTTACACTCAGTATCAACATGCATTCACACTCACATTCACTTTCAGTTGCCTGTCGGCGAGTCTGGCCAACCTCGGCCCAGACTCTGCCTCACCAAGATAGCATTGCGCAATCCTGAGAGGGAAGGATCTTCCTTCCTCCCCATAAATGTGCATTTATGCCCAGTAGCTATTCCCTAGTTGTGTTTTGTACAATCCTAATGGACAATGACTGCTAGCCAAGAAAATTGCATAATGAAGTCATTGAGCCTGCAACCATTGCCAGTTGAGATTGTGCATTTCACAATCCTAGTAGTCAACAACCAGACTGGACTATGCATTGCATAGTTCCAGTAGTTAGTTAGTCTCCCAGTAGCCTAAACTATGCCTTGTGCAGTCTTGGTAGTTGGTTTCCCGACCTCCTGGCCGAAAGTGCGCAACCTTCATGATCAGTCACACAGGTATGTTGCAAGTTAGTTCTCAAGTACATTTTGGTTTTCGACTGACAAATTGCTTGCCATGAGTGTTGCCATGTCCCAAGGTATTGCAGGTGCTCATCTGCCTCTCAGCAGTGCATGTACAACGGTTTCCAAGAGAGCAGAGTTGAAGACACCGTTCAGATCACACCTGGAGATGCAGTCGATCAAGTGTCTATGAGCTTGCCTACTCATAGAGACATCAAGTTGTTCATAGAAAAGGACATCGAGATATGACATAAGCAACATCATAGCGAGTAGCACCATGAAAAACAACTGAAGGCAGCATACCGAATGTAGTTAACACAACGAATGAAACGAATGTAAAAGGAAAGTTGTTGACAACACAGAGATGGAACAAGGTTGCAAGCTAAAGCAGGTCCATTGCTGATGAAAGAAATTTTGGAGGCTCTAAATATGAAGAGACGATGCGATATGAAGATCGTACGAAGGCAGAAGATGGAACAAAGAAGGAGTTGCATGTGATAAAGCAACAACTTAGGAAGAACATGAAGCTACACAGATAGATGAATGAGTTACAGTAGGAATAGGAACAACAATGGGCGCAACATGAACTCACAGATGAAACTGTGCCCGTAAAAGTTAAGGATCCATCCCAGCAGCTAACATGGAGGAGACATGGTGAGTAGTGTTGGTGATTGCATGCAAGGGATTCATCATCATGCATGCAATCCAACCCATTCAACACACTCACCTAGGTGAAGACAAGAAGCAAGTCCAACTAGAGTTGAGCATGTACTTCAACAAGTTGATCCACATGACCACCAGCACACACTTGAAGATCAACATGAACATTATGCATCAATGTGTTGCCAGTTCATCCGCACCCAAGAAGACCATGCACATGTTAGCAGACAAGTTGGATGAAGGGGTTGAACCAATGGAATGGAGGAAAGAGTTCACTTTAGCAAGATGTCACCATGAGCTGCATACACACCACCACAGATGACCAATCTTGACATCAGCTCACCACCTTCACCATCATAATCATGTCAAAGAGTTGGTCTCATAACAAAGGACCGAGTGTCATTGATGTCTGGCAAGGCTTGCTCAAGCCATGTTGTCTCACATGAATACATGTGCATTGTAATGTTGAGTCATGTCAAGTGTAAGTCAAGTGTCAATGGTTGGATGTAACAACCATAGAGTAGGTGAAGAGTCATGAGGGTAGTTGAACTGTCACAAAGGGGAATGTCAAGGGTCACACTACCCTTTGCTATAAATAGTCCCTCATAACTCATTGTACAGGCTTTTGGTCAGCCAAGATTCTACTAAGACTATCTTGAAGAAGGATTGGACAGTATTGTAAGACTCCTTGGCTTCTCGATTGCACGGAGCTAGTACATCTCTTTGGAGGAGCAGGAGGATGTGGTTGTAATGTTCCACTATTGGGGCTAGCAGGTTTACATGGATGTATTGTATGATTGTGACTTACACTTCTTTATATAATAAGAGCCAACACATTTTCATGCATATGTTGTTATTGTAGTTGGACTGCTCCAGTTGCATTAATGATATGTGTTGTTTAACTTACGTACTTTTGTATGAACTGATTCACATGAAATTATATGAATCTTGTTATTAATGTGTTTCATATGTTGTTAATGCTGTCACCGTCCGTGTCGACTGCTCTATCGGACATCAGACAAACCTTTCACTTGAACCTTGCTATAACAACCGTCACACTCATCTCGGACTAATTTGTGAGTGTTGTACGTGTTATCTTACCTTGTATGATGTGACTGCCACATCCGAGTGGACTGCTCCTTCAGAAGTTGTGAATGTCCTTTTTGTTGTGCGTTCCTAGCCGAGTTGGGACTGATCCCTTTCAAACTGGAACTCACTTTCACCTCCTTCCCCCTTCGAAGTGTTGGAACCTCTCATACACCTTCCTTGACTCACTGCATCTGTCACACCCTTGCTGCTGACAGAGTTATTCTACTTGCCTCTGTGAGACACCGTGATCAAGGAATTACCTTACGACCCACTTCTGGGACTCCTACACCAAACAATTTGAGGTCTAATTGGGACTTCTTATCGGGGATATCCCCTTGACATGTTGGTGGGTCCAACACCATCAACAGGGATAACAACTTCCTGTCCATATACTAACTAGAAGGGTGTCTGCTGAGTCAACTTTTTGCATAAAGTTGTATAAGTCCTGGTCATCATGCTGCACATTGCACACCTTAGTGAGCACAATCTCTAATATCTTATTAAATGCCTCCACTACACCATTAGCTTACAGATGGTAGGTATTACTTTTCTAGTGATATATTTTAAATTCCTCTGTCAGCGCCGCAATAGTCTTGTTCAGGAAGTGAGTGCGTTGATCACTCATTAATATTTTCGGGCATCCAAATTTGGTTACTACATTTTCAAATAGAAAGCGTGCAACTGTCTTTGTGTTGCAATCCTTCACTAGCATGACTTCTGTCCATCTGGTTAAATAATCAGTAACGATAATTATGTACCACGAGACATTCCTTCTTATTGTGGGTCGATTGGTCCTACAAAGTCAATTTCCCATTTGTCAAATGACTGTAGGGTGAGCCAAGCAGCCAAAGGAATTTCATCATCAGGACGTCATCCCCACCCTTTGGCATGCATCAAAAGTCCTGCAAAACTATTTAGCATTAGCATATATAATGGGCCACCATAGTCGTGCACGTAGGATCTTCTGCGCCATTTATGGTCCTGCATAGTGTCCCCATGTAATACCCACATGCACCTTGGCCAAAATCATTAGTCGTTCATTCTCCATAACACACTTGTGCATAATTCCATATACTCCTAATTTTTATAGGGATCCCACAATTAACGACTGCTTTCACTAATAACAACTTCTTTTGCGCAACCTTATAATCTTATGGTGCTATCCCTATACTTAAAAAGCATGTGGTTTTTACAAAATAGCCATTTACCATGGTCACAACAAAAATCTATGCATTCAACAAATTTACCTCCAAGTTTTGTGCCTCTTCTCCTGAGGTCAAGCGTGAAAAATGATTAGGTCCTGCATTTAATTTATCGGGCTTAACAACGACTTGGAAATCATACTCCTGGAAATAGAGCAGTGATTTGTAAATTATCCCCCCAAGACAAGCTTGTTGATAAGGTACTTCAACACAAAATGGTCAGTGTACAATTTGAATTTGTAACCCAACAGGTAGTGTTTGAAATTCTAAAAGGAATACACCATCACAAATCCTTCCCTGTCAGTCGCAATGTAGTTTTGTTTATCCATTTATAGTTTTCTTCTTGCAAAAGAAATAGGATGATCATCTTCCCCTTACCTAGGATGCGGCAAGATCACATCCAACACAATTGATGATGCATCCGCTTGCACAAGAAATCCCATGTTGCAATCCAGAAATACTAAAATAGGTGCAAACACCAACTTCTCATTTAAGGTGTGAAGGGCCCACTTACATTCCTCATTCCACTAAAAATCTGTCCCTTTCTTCAATAATTTTTCTATAGGGGTTGCAATCTTGGCGTACCCTTATATGAATTTTAGATAATAACCTATATGTCCTAAGGGAGATCGTAACTATATAACTGAGGTAGGCGGTGGTAGGTGTACTATTATTACAATCTTGACCAGATCCACTAACAACCCTTGTTTGTAGACAACATATCCCAATGGAATACCAAAGGGTGTGCAGAATATACATTTCTTTAAATTCAAGGAATTTTACAGCTGTATGCACTTGTCCAACATCATCTGTAGTGCTTCAATATGTTTTTCCAATATACTAAACACTGTCCACTCGTCCAAGTAGACCTTTAGAAACTTATGGATGAATTCCTTAAATTTCAAAACCACTCTCCGTCAGAAAATGGCTGGCTCATTCTTCAATATGAATGGAATAATAGTATATTGCAAGCATCCCCATTCCATTGCAAAATTTCTCTTGTAGCGATCCTTCTCGGTAATCTTTATCTGATGATAACTAGAAAATCCATTGGTGAAGGAGTAAGCTTCCTTCCCATCCACTTCTCCAATATATTGTGTATGAATGGGGTAGGAAAATGATCATGTGCACACGCATCATTCAACTTCTAAAGGTCCACACAAATCCTTATTTCACTCGTATTCTTGTTTTGAATCACCATCAGACTTATCCATTCAAACTCATCCATGGGCTCAATAATTCTCACTTGCATCATCTTATTCAATTCTCGCTAGACCTTCTCCTTCTAGATTGTATATAACTGATAAGGCCACTGCTTGACAGACTTAACATCAAGTTTTAGAGGAATCCTCATCTCTCATAATTCCCTAACGATCCCTTTCATCTCTTCAAACATGTTGAGGAAAAAGTCATGGTACTCGTGTTGTAGGTCTGTGACTTTCTCTACTGTCTCGTTTTCCCATTAGTCCCCTACTGCAACCATTTATGATTTTCCTCCATCCCAATTTTTACCTTGTAGGTCTTGATCGGCTGTGCATACTCAACATAATGCAACTATGGTCCTTCCACTGCTTGCTCCCTTTCAATCTCTAGATTATACAAATTCTTGATATCATCATTGTCTTCGACTCGTTCCACTATATTATAGCATTCTAGAAACTCTTGTACCCATTATAAATGTTTATTCATTGAACACAACGGTTTGCATTCCAACCCTTTCAACTCCCTTATAGCAAACAATTTCTATCGTAACACCTTTAAGGCTTCATTAAGCACTAGTTATTCTGCTTCAAAGCTAAAAGTGGTTCTAAAACTCTATTCCATTTTGTTCCAGTCCTTTATTCCTTTGCACACATCTATCTCAACATACCAATTTTCAGGAAGGGTGTCCAATGTATGTATAAATCAATGTACCCACTCTTTTTGTGGCACACAACCTTTCATCTATGCACCGAAACACCATTTTAAGTGCATCCTTGGGCACTCCATGCCCAAGTACTTCTCCCCAAGGAACCTAGAATTGGTCCCCAATCTAATACTCATTAGCTATTTTCATTTTCACCATCCAACAACCCGATCCTTGTGTGCAACCCACCATGTGGATGGGGTTGCACACAAAGCGACATCCAATGCAGGTATCCTTATGCACACAAATATTCACTTTGTAGATTCTTGTCAGAGTGAGGTGGATTTTTCACCTCGGCCCCTATCTAGCACATCACTCTGGTGATGTGTGCGCACCTCTAAGTACTGGCCTCATGCAATCTATTCTGCCAATTTTCTAATCCTTCTGCTGAATTGGAGGCATGAACCCAACACTACACTATCTCAGCACTCCATCAATTGTAGGATTCACATAATCCTCCCGCCGAGCCATCACATTGTAGATATTATCCTACTCTTACCTACTCATCTCGCCTTTAATCAGCTCCACATACCGGTCTCCTTCCTGTGTATCTAAAAGGTGTTATCACACAGATGTTTCCACCTTCAAAAATCATTTTAATTTTATTCAAATTAATGATTACTTGATTGTAGAATGGCTAATCAATCCCTAATAAAGAAGGGTATGGATCGGTTTCATCTACAATTTCTGTGGTTTTGAAATTAGTAGTGCTTTCCACTCCATCAATATCCACTGTCACTCACGTTAGTCTACCAATGGGAAAGATACAGTGTTGATTCGACAACCTCCACTGAATGGGAGACCAAGTCAAATTTGGTCTCCCCATCATCTCCCAAATACTTTTTGACAAAATATTTACATCAGAACCTAAGTTTGGTATAATATTATCCATTTCATATTCCCCAATCTATGTGCTAAATCAAAATTCCTTATTAGTTCTCCTCCTGTGAAATACCTACTTCATTGTACGTAGTGATTCTTGTGTAGTAGCTACTTCAGATTGCTTGGTACACTATTCTTCAAGCTTTCTAAATTTCTCCAACACCCGTGAATTCTTCACTAACTCCAAACAAACTAGGAGCAGTTTCTGGACTAGATCTGTCTTTGTCACCTGGTCTTTGTAGATGGTGTCATCGTAGACAACTGGCATGTATACTTCTTGAATTTCCTCTGGTGTATCCCATTCAACAACAACCATATCCCTATGTGATTCTTTATACGTTACCCATTAGAGAAATTTTGAGGTCTAAAATGGGCCTCCTAAGGAATATTATAAAACAATAGGGGAAATAATAATATAAGATTAAATTACATCATCCAATTTTAGAGGGAAAAAGGAAAAAGCTACTTATTTTTTAACTTGTATTTTCAACCTACCTCCCTATGATTTTACTCAAATTTCTAGCGGAAGTGCTTGTTGGATGCAAAATTTAATTCCTCATCCAAGGAGTACCCATGTTGCATACTTTCGATGGACACTGCTACATGAAAAATGAGAAATACATGAAAAAACATGATTGTAATAACGTTTTTCATGTATTTCTCATTTTTCGTGTAGGAGGCTCCATAGAAGTACGCAAAATGGGTACTCCTTGGATGAGGAATTAAGTTTTTCATCCAATGAGTGCTCCCACTCGAAATTTGAGTAAAACGTAGGGAGATAAGTTGAACATACAAGTTGAAAAAGTAATTTTTATTTTTTTATTTTTTAATCTTTTTACTCTTTTACTCCAAAAATGGTGAATCATGCCCCATGGTTGACATCATCATCTTGAATCCTATCGGTTCTTATCAAGTTGATTTTGGTTGTACATTTTTGCTTTGAGGCCCATTTTAGACCTCAAAATTTCTCTAATGATTTTCCCGAACAAGATCAAACTTTGTAGGAGGTTCAGGCACCCTTCTCACCCATTACAGCTTAGATGTCACAAAATTTGCAACATATGCTCCGGTTGTGGAATCTCCTTGAGTTACCATACCAACCCATCATTGGGTTATGTGGGGATCAACAACTATCATCTGCACATTTGATCCCTTCTTCTCCTTCCATTTGGCAATCAACTGCGGACAATTCTTGCTCAAATAGTCTAATTCCCTATAATAAGTACACGTGACACAAGGATTAGTGTAGTCCCACGCAACATGCCCCTCCTATCCACAATTATATCATACTATCATTCCTCTACCTCGTCCAAATCCTCCTCTTCCTTGAGTCGGTCCTCATAATCTCTAGCTGCCATGATCTAGGTGGATGTTGGTGGCCACCCACCTATCCCATCTGGACCCCCACAACTGTCCCTTTCAGTTTTTCAGTTTCCTTAATTATAGCACAGTTTACTATTTTTAGCGGTTTTTCGGGTCCTAAACTTCCGGAGCCATTTTGAGGCCCTAAACGACGTTTTTTGGGAAATCTACCGCCAACGATTTTTCTGTCAAAAAATCATTTTTCCGTCGTAGTCCTCGGAGAGATCTTTCCGACGGGCTATCATGCACGTCAAACAGAGATAATATGACCAATTCGCGACCCGGGAAGTTGATGTACTAACTTACCCAAAAATGGGGCCCACAATTTGGCGTTTCATCTTCTAGGGTTAGGTTTTGGAATGTGAAGGGTTTTCCATTGTTTCCCAACAATAACTAGGCCTTCAAGCCTTATTGTAACACAATTCAGAACAGTTCAGAGGCATGTAGCCACCACATCTCTTCTCAGAGATAAGCTACCATCGCCCTAGCCGGTTTATTTCCATTTCTGGTTGTAAGCATATTTCAGTATTTTCCATTAATGAAATGAAGTATTATTTCCGCTGTATCTTTGTGTATATGGTTATCTCTGTAATTTGTTGTGTTCCTGTTTAAGTTTGGATCAATGGTATCAGAGCAGTCTGCTTTGTCTCTGTTTTTCTTTGCATGTACCCAACGAGGTCATGATATAAGAAGTTAGGGCTTGAGCTGGTCGAACCTTTGCAAGACCAGCCTTGCAAATCCCGACGGCCTCCCATGGCGGATGAGAAGAAATAAAAGGGAGCAGGAGATCCTATCAAAATCTTGCTCGAAGAAGCCCTCGAGTGACAACGGAACGCGATGATGGACAACTTTGCCCAAATCCTTCAGCGGCTACCCAAAAGTGACGCATCGGCTTCCAGCAGCTACTCTGGAAATGCCACGCCCTTTAAGGTACAAATTAATTTTGAAATCCCCATATTCGAGGGTCAGATAGATGCAGATGTCGTAGATAAATGGTTAAATCTGCTAGAGGGTTATTTTTCTATTCATGAATTTTCAACTCAGGAAAAGATTGTTTTCGCTCTTCTCAAAGCAGCCCCCCACATCAAGGACTGGTGGGAAACCTACTGCGAGTAGAAGGATGAAAGTACAAGCTCACTATTTTCAGCCACACCCACTTGGAATGAATTCTGGGATGCCATCAAGGAGAAGTACTACCCTGTCAAAAGCTATGAGGACAAATACATCAAATGGACCACACTGCGGCAGGGACGAGACCAAGATGTGCCGGAGTTCACAAACATTTTTCATACCCTTCGTACACAATTTGGTATCAAAGATTCTGAGCTGCATCTGGTACTCAAATACCACGACTGCCTACACAGATACATCCAAGAAGAGATGGAGTTCTTGAACATCTCCTCACTTGGCATAGCATATCGACACGTTGTCAAAATCGAGCAAAAGTTGAGACAGAATAAGCGAGACTTTGGATCTGCAAATCCAAAGCCCAAAGGACAAAGCCAAGGCGGGGTGGCCCAAGACAACCCGTCAAAGCCGCAAGAAAAGAACACCACCATGAAGCCGAAGAAGGACACAAGAAAGTGGTGTGTGTTCCACAAGAGTCCCACTCATAACACAAGTGAGTGTCGGACCAAGCAATCACTGGTGGCCGAGTTGAAGGCTTCCGAATCAGATGCATGTTCCGACCCTGAGCCAGAACCTGACAAGGGGAATGGCAAAGGGAAGCAAATCATTGATGCGGATCCGAGTGCCACTGTTGCCACTGCCAAGATCCAGAAGAATGAGCCCGAAGACCCAGAGGAGGGGGAGCGTCTTTTCCACTCACAGATGTGGGTGAAGGGTTCGCCACTGCAATTCATTGTCGACAGTGGCAGCCAAAAGAACCTTATTTCAGCAGAGGTCGTGAAGCGGTTGGGCCTACTGACTACACCACACCCACAGCCGTACAATATCTGGTGGCTTCATGAAGGACGAGATCTCAAAGTTCGCTAGCAGTGCCACCTTCCCTACAGCATCAAGCCCTTCATAGACGAGGTATTGTGTGATGTTACACCTCTGGATGTTTGCGATGTACTATTAGGCCAGCCATACTTGTGGAGGTGACATGCTGTGTATGAGTCAAGGCTTCGCGCTGTCATTATTTCTTTGGATAATTCATTATACAGGATACCGGAGGTAGCCCCACCTACCGGCACCCCTTTGATCACTGCCAAGAAAGGAAGCAAGCTCATCTCCTAGACTAGGAAATTCATTTTCTGTCTGGTTCTCAAAAAGTAAGGGGAAGATCGTTGCTACATCCATGACCCCCGCAAAGGATTCCTCCACACAACAGCAACAACAAAGGGATACGGTCATGACAGAACACAGGAACAACTTCTCCTCACCCACAGGGGTACCACACAAGTTTCAGGTGGGCAACAAAGTTTGGTTACATCTGCAGAAAGAACACCTTACCGGAACCCATCAGAAGCTCATACCACTCCGACATGGTTCTTACACTGGTACCAAGGCTACGGGAAACAATGCTTGGAAGCACAACATTCCTCCATTCCTTCGCTTGCACTGGGTGTTCAATGTGGACCGTCGTCGACCATGCTTCCCACCATTTCTGGACACATCAGAGATTGCAGAACAACTCACCAGAGACCCAGCTCAGCAGAAGCTTCCTCATCTCAGGGAGGAACTCAACGCAATGGGGAACATTGCTTCCTAAGGAGGGAGGAATGATCCAGGTGGATGTTGGTGGCCGCCCACCTATCCCATCTGGACCCCCACAACTGTCCCTTTCAGTTTTTCAGTTTCCTTAATTATAGCGTAGTTTACTATTTTTAGCAATTTTTCGGGTCCTAAACTTCCGGAGCCGTTTTGAGGCCCTAAACGACATTTTTTGGGAAATCTACCTCAAGCGATTTTTCTGTCAAAAAATTGTCTTTTCCGTCATAGTCCTCAGAGAGATCTTTCCAACAAGCTATCATGCGCGTCAAACAGAGATAATATGACCAATTCGCGACCCGGGAAGTTGATGTACCAACTTACCCAAAAACGGGGCCCACAATTTGGCGTTTCATCTTCTAGGGTTAGGTTTTAGAATGTGAAGGGTTTTCCATTGTTTCCCAACAATAAATAGGCCTTTGAGCCTCATTGTAACACAGTTCAGAACAGTTTAGAGGCATGTAGCCACTACATCTCTTCTAAGAGATAAGCTACCATTGCCCTAGCTGGTTTATTTCCATTTCTGGTTGTAAGCATATTTCAATATTTTCCATTAATGAAATGAAGTATTATTTCCGCTGCATCTTTGTGTATATGATTATATCTGTAATTTGTTGCATTCCTGTTTAAGTCTGGATCATGCCATTCCTTCTCCTTGCCTCGATTGATTGTATTGTCGAGGTTGGTTATAACGTGGTTGATTGAAACTAGCTGGAATTGCTTTAGTCCCTTCGGGTCCCTACACTCAAAATGAATCAAGGGTGGGACCATACATCAACTCTAATGCGTGACAATGGCGAATATCATGTCCCACTGACTTGCATAAATCACAAAATAAAGTGTGGACTATATCTTCATACTTTTGCATCATTGGAAAAATCTAAGGAGTTTGGTCCCACACTCGACAAATTTTGCACCACATCCCCCTACCCTGCATAAGTGGATTCACTGTGCCAGTTGCAATGTTGTCTATCAACAACTTACATTCATTCCTGTGGTGACCGTTTGTTTGATAGATGGTACACCATATTTCCTCTTGCTTATCTTTTCCTTTGGTTAGATCTTGCAGCTACAAAGTCAGTGCCACTCGCTGTGACTGTACTTGAGCCATGCTATTTATTTCTCCACTTCCTACTGTAAAATCATCCAAATTAAATGTGAGCTCTTATGCCTCTGACTACATACCTATTCGCTATTGTGTCAATGGTATCCTAATGCGGGGAAATGATTCAGTAAGAAACCACTCCTTGTGCCACGCATCTTGAGTTTCTAACGTCGGGTTTTCCTTCAAACTCTTAAATTGCTTATCAAAGTTGCAAACAGACTTGCTTGAGTCTTGCTTGATCTCCTTCAACTTAGTAATGTACTGGGACTTAGACTTCAAATTATTAAATTCCCTTATGAAATTCTATTTAATCTCATTCAAGGTTATGTTCTGCTTAGTTGGTGTCACACTCTTAAACTTCATATACCATGTCAATGTGCGGTCTCTAAAGATCACTTCCAACTGTGCAATATTTTTCGCCTCATCTTGCACCTACTGGGATGTCCAAATAGCCTCACATATGAACATATGCTGTTATGAGTCTTCATTCCTAGCACCATGAAACATTTTCATTCTTATTCTACACCTGTTGTTGAACTTTGTGGAGAAATTCCCAATGAAGTATCTCCACTTGCACCTGTTGAGCTATTGGAAAACTGTGGACTTGTTTGTACACCAAACTGAGCTTGAGCACCCTACAACGATCCTCCTACACCTTGACCAATTCCATTGCTACTAGTACCTACACCTCCTTGACTATAATTACCTTCTACACTAGTCGTGGCAGTATATTGAGTTCTTACCTCTAGGTTCTTATAAGCACGCAGGGTCATGGCTTAACATAAGATATAGACTCATTCTGCTGTAGAGGATCCAAAGACTCCATGCTGCGTGGACTCATCTACTCTCCTTTTCTCTTCTTTTTTGCATGGAGTACCGATCTATGTTCCTTCATAACTTTTGTCACTTATGTTGCTCCTTGTCCTCTGGTTGCCTCTCCTAGATCCTCTCCTTGGAATTCTTCTTTCGGAAAACATCGACGCTGATTGAACTCTTCCTATGTCACCCTGGTGGAACCTCCTTCAACTCCTCAAATTACCACCTGAAAAACTCTCTATCTCTATATTGTCTCCTCACCTTCACTTGCGTAGTCTTTTACTCGCTGTCATCCTTCAATGCAATATTCCTACCTTTTCTCCTTTCCCTCTTCTTAAACCATCTCGTGGTTCTCCCTCATTTCCGTTGGAGAGTGAGAAATTTAGTCACTGATGTTGTCTGATTCCAAAGGAAGAAATCCAAGGTCATATAGTAACATATTAATGGCTAATGGAAATGATTTTATAATTCTGCCTCATGGTGCCTTTAGAAACTTTCTCTATGTCGCAGTATATTATGTTGTCACTTCCATTGCAAACTCAACAATGTATCCCTCCAACACACTTTCAAACCAAAATTATACAACATGTGAAATTTTGTTACTCATTGCCTGCAACTGGCGTACATCCTATGGAGTCCACCTCCTTAGTTCACCATGGCGATATGTTGGGATTGTTTTCCTTTAACTGTTGAACCCACTCCATCAGGATATTTGAGAATTCTCAAAAGAAAGATTCGTGGAATTCAGTAAAATCTTTCTTCTACAACCATTTCTTCGTGCTATGATCTCTTTTGATGCAAAATTTTGCTCCCTACGTTTAAGCCACTGAGTAATCTCCTCCTTGGTGGGATTCCATGACATCCACATGCCTATCACAAAAAATCCCATCGCACAATGATCACCATCCCAGAAAATGAACCATTTGTTAGTGCACATGATTCTAATAGGCCCAAGATTTACTGCACAGTTGGCCAACAAAACCCACTCAACATCTAAGCTTTTGGAAACACCCACAGAGTGGATGAAGTCTCACTTGAGATGCTAATGGGTGACTATTGGAACCATGCTTCCACAATCAGATGAGGTTGTTAGGATCTTAAGGAACTAAACTTCAACCTACAACGTAAGGCTCAGACACCTATCAGAAAAACACTTAGCTATCATCCCGGGTCCGCACACTACGCAAGACCTCCAGAATCGTTTGTTTAGTAGTTAGTGCGCAAGTCACAAATGAAATTGTGCTGAAGGATGACCTGACTTATGCCTCTCGTCATTCGTATTGACATTAACAACACAAAGCACCATTCATTATGAGAACACTATAACATATGAATTTGTTATTAGCCTGTCGATTTACTTATCCATTCGAGACATTGAAGCATATTTAGTGAAATAAAAGAGAATTATACATGAATTGAGCCAATAGAACATAACCAAAGAAACACACACATGTGTTGAACAATATATCATAGGAAACCCATCCATACATTATATTAATTCATCATAAATAAGCAAAGGCTCAAGGCACTACAACAAAAATACTATGTAATTTGGCTCACCAACTATCATTCCCTCCTAAGAGTAAAAAAAGGACCACACATGCAGCAAAAAACCATACAACCTTTACTATGGACAATTTCCATTACTTCATGTGCTACAAAGTAACTAAAAATTTAGACGCTAACACTTGAAACTAATGACACAGAAATAAAGATACATTCACAACAATCCTTTTGTCTTTGACAACTACAATCTAATCATCCCATCGTCCCACTATCAAATTACCTAACCATATGACCAACCAACGATATGTCTTAGGCCTCTCTCTATATTGGCTCTTGGGAGATTTTTGAACTCAACCTTCTTTTCCATTCTTCCAACTATCCATTTGACCAAATGTCAATTAGGATATTTTTTGAAATTTCTCCCTTAGCTATCCCATGCCTTCTTAACCATGTGCTTGAAATATCTCATGCCTCTTCATTCCACTTCATCTAAGTTCCTCTCCTTGTAAATATTTGTAACTTCTTTTGCCACAACATCCCTCTCCTCATTCTCCATCAACTACAAAATCCTAACTACCTAGTCCTATTCGCATGCGTCCCCACTCTCCGGATGCTCCCATCTTCTTGTTGCATGGTTCCACCCTGCACCACGTCTCTTCCTCCTCTGTTGGATCCCTCTATTGCACACAGTCAACTTCTCTTCCCATGATCCTCTATCCTCCTGTATGATCACCTACTAATTTTTTTTTTTTTCCTTCAACACTTTCCTCCACTTGTCACATACCCCAAATACAGCAAAGACTACTGTGCACATTCAGACTTATTGATATTTTCTAGCAATTGGTTCTTATTTTATTCCTCCAGTACATGTGACAAATGTGAGATGTGCTCTTCCCAGGTAGCATTATAGGGCCAATGTATCATCCAAATAGATAATAACAAATGAATTTATAAAAGGGCGTAGTACATCATTCATTAATCTCATAAACATAGATGGTGAATTTCATAGGCAAAATGGCATGACTAACCAATCATACAAACCTTGCCTGGTTTTGAAGGTGATTTTCTACATATCTTCTTCTTTGAATTAAACCTGGCGATATCCAAAATTTAAGTCTAGCTTGGTGAAATATTTTGTTTGCTGCAACTGATCCAACAAATCATCTATCATGGGAAGGGGGTACCTATTCTTGAGCACGATTTTGTTCAAAACCCTGTAATATATAGACATCCTCCAAGTCCCATCTTTCTTTGGCATAATGATGATCGGTGACCCACATGGTTATGTAATCGATTGAATGAAACCCTATTATAGCAGCTGCTGCAACTATTTCTTCACCTCACTTGCTTCTCTAATAAACTGTTTGTACAACCCAGTGTTTGGCAATGGGGAGTCCGATAATAGTTGGATCTCGTGCTCCACTTCCCTCTTAGGTGCTAACCCTTTAGGTTCTCAGATTACATCCCTGTATGCCTGTAGCAACTCTTCCAGTTTCTATTTCTATTTCTTAGTACACCCTTCTAGGGATGCCTTTCCTCTTACTGAATCTTATACAAACTGATTTTCTCTTAAAAATAATAAAACATACTTCTTGCTAGAAATAATAAATTTCTTGGCTTGGTTGGAACTTACGAACGAAATTTTTGACTTGCCTTTGTGTGCATTAATGGTGAATAATTTTCCATCCTTGATGAGATGATATTGGTTGGCTATTTGCATGAATATTGTATCTTGCATGCACATGTAGGGACTCCTAAACATGAATCCAAATACATCAAGGGGACCACCTCTACTTCTACTTCATCAATAAAATTGGTACTGACAATAGATATGATTTTGCACTATTTTGTTACCTTCAACTCCGCATCCTTATTTACCCATCCTGGTGGATATGGGTTTGGATCATCATTAACTTAAAACCTCAACTTCTTGACCTTCTCTGTTGCAATGAGATTTACCTACGATCGTAAGTCAAATAGGGCATGAATCTTTGTCTTCTTGACTTGTATCTTTAAATGGAAGAGTTTGGTCATTTATTTTTGTTCATGTTGCTGAAGGCTACTTAAGTTCACCTCCTTCTACATTGATGTACAGATGATCTTCTCTTCTACGTCTGAGCTGATTTCAAATTGGTTGCTAGAATTAGTGGCCATGTGAATCTTCTTCTTATTGTCTTTTTTTTTTTTTCTTCCGGTTTAGCTCTCGATGCAACTTCCAACACTTCTTCGCTATATGGATGTCAATATTGTAGTGGTTGTAATGGATGCTAGAATCTTTACACTGGTGTGATATGGCTACTGTATTTTTATCTTTTCCCCATTATTTCTTGTTCTTCCCCTCATTAGAAGCACGTTGTTTCTCCTTCTTCTTCAATCCACTTGATTTCTTTCTTTAGGCCTATTTTCTCTAGGTATTGTTCCTGTACACAAGATTCGTCTACTAATTTGGGCTTGACAAACATCACTTGCTCCCATAGTTGGTAGTGTAGACCCCCCAAATACTTGAGCAATACATCTGGGTTCTTTGGGGAGATACCCAATATTATGACCATCTTTCTGAACTCTATAGTATACTCCTGCATGCTTTGACCCGACTTTGCGTGAAGTAATAGCACGTGATCCACTGGTCCTCAAGGTACCCAATAGGGTAAAAATGTGATTTAATGAGGGTTTTTAAGTCCTCCCACTTAGTCATTGGAGGCTCTCCCTCCAACCTTAAGGGATCTGTGTGGCTTTCCCACCAAGTTAGGGCATGACCCTCTAATTCTAGCCACACAAATTAAATCTCTTGTTCTTCCTCAATTTGATGGACACTGAAATACACTTCTAGTTTTCGGAATCAGTGATTTAGCTTTAGAGCATTAATCTCATCATGGTATGACTTGATATTGACCATTACATTCATTTTAGATAGGGGCTATGATTGATTCATGACACTCAAACTAGGTTGATATGTTTAGTAGAGGAGGAATGACCTGTTATAGAGTTTTGAGAACCCAACGTTTCGGACTACTTAAGTGAGTCCATCATCAGGGGATGCGTCAATAGATATTTTCAGATCTTAATGATGTATCAAAGAGCTAGAATTTATTTAGCTCTGGATAATCTTAATTTCTCAAATTCTGATGTGCTGTCCATCATATCCCTTCCATGGTAGGATTTGATGTTGTTAAATAATGAATCCATACAGGTGAAGATTGTTGGCATTATGTTTCTGGTATGGCTATATGTTACAGATGTTGTACTTGATGGCAACTCCCGTGGCAAGGCTCTCAATTTATTGAAAATTAAGAAGTACGCAGGAAATCAGTTCAGAAGGTGCGTACCCGTAGGCACACCATGCAGGGACCGCGTCTAGATACGCAGGCCAGCCGTTCAGGAGGTGCGTCCCCCCAGTGCACACATTTCAAGGCAAAGAAATTCACATGTGGGGTTTTCTTATGCGTTACTCTTGGTATTCAGCCGACGGTATTGGGTTACTATGGTGTTGGCTCGTGGTATTGTTCCATGATTTTAGGAGGAGCTTGCCTATATAAAGCAAAGGAGATCATTTGGCTTATGTATGTTTTGGGTTGAATATCTTATGAGGGCTAGATCTGGTCTAGATCTAAACAAGGCGAATCTACTGATGGACCGAGATCTCTTCGGCGCATGTTCAGATCTGTAGATCTGACAGTCTGGGTTACTTCTGAAGTCTTGAAATCATCTATGCCCGGGGGTACGTAGTGCAGAAACAGGAGATCTGCGTCGGTACGCAGAGCAGACAAAGGAGACCTGCGTTGGTACGCAGAGCAGAAGAAGGAGAGCTGCGTCGGTACGCAGAGCGACTAAGGTTCAGGTGCGTCCGCATAGTAAAAGTACGCGGCACGACAGTATTTTTGGGTGTGTCCCTGCAGTAATAGTACGCAGTGCGGTTGAAGGAACAATGCGTGGGCACGCAGGCCACAGAAAGGAAAACTGCGTCCCTGTCTTAAAATGTTCTGTTGATTGAATTTTTCTGTTGATAAGGTGTTCTGGGTTAGTTATGTTATTGCTGATCTGATAACTGTAGTGGACTGTAACCTTTATGTACTTGATGATCATTTGATGCTTTATGAAAAGGAGTAGGGGGTTGTAGCTCCCTTCCAGGAGAGACTGGAAAACGAGAGAGAGTTGTAGCTCTCTGCAGGTTGCAGCCTGCGTACTGGTAAAGGAATGCACCAGTACAAAACCATTGTAAAAGGAGTTTCTAATTTGAAAGAAGATAGAGACATATTGCAGCAGGTGGTTTTCACCCACATTGGGTTTCCACCTTACATCTTGTGTTCTTTGGTGTGACTATCTGTTTTCCTTTGTTCATGCTCATTATTTTATGGTACTGACATGCAAAAATAATTCAAAGAACAAATAAAGAAGATTTATTAAAAGAATTATATAATACTGATTCACCCCCCCTCTCAGTATTATTTCCAACAATTGGTATCAGAGCTACCCCCAACGATAGAATGATGAAGAAGAAGAACCTCAAGAAGAAGAACCAGAGGAGCAAACAAGAATAGAAGAAAAGACTCCATCCAGATATGTTCAGAAGAATCATCCAGAATCTCAGATTATGGGGCAGAAAGAAGCAGGTGTACAAACAAGAAGAACAGTTGCAGAAGCTTCAAGCTATTTGGCATTACTCTCCTCTACTGAACCACAAAATGTGAAAGAGGCATGCAAAGATGAATGTTGGGTGAAAGCAATGGATGAAGAACTTGAGCAGATCGAAAAGAACAACACTTGGGAGCTGGTTCCTAGACCAAAAGATAAGAATGTTATCGGAACAAAATGGGTCTTCAAAAATAAATTGAATGAAAATGGAGAAGTAATTAGAAACAAAACCAGACTTGTTTGTAAAGGGTATGCATAGCAAGAAGGAATAGACTTTGAAGAAACCTTTTCTCCTGTTGCAAGACTTGAGGCCATCCGAATGTTCCTTGCTCTCTCAAGTTTTCAAAACTTCAAAGTATTTCAAATGGACGTGAAATCAGCCTTTCTGAATGGAGAGTTGGAAGAAGAAGTGTACATTGAACATCCAGATGGGTTCATTCTTGGAAATGATCCAAATCTTGTATGCAGATTGAAAAAGGCTCTCTATGGTCTCAAACAAGCTCCAAGGGCTTGGTACTACCGTTTGGACAAATATCTTCATCAACAAGGCTTTTCAAAAGGATCAGCAGATAGCAATATTTATATAAAAGTTGAAAATGACAAATTGCTAATACTTGTTGTATATGTAGATGACATTATTTTTGGGAGCAATGAAGAAGCTATGAGTCAAAACTTTGCCTCGGTCATGCAGAAAGAATTTGAAATGTCCTTGCTAGGAGAACTGACATATTTCCTTGGTTTGCAAATCCAACAAAAAGAAGGAGGAATCTTTTTATCTGAAACCAAGTATCTCAAACAGATTTTGAAGAAATATGGTATGGAAGATGCAAAACCAGTATGTACACCCATGGTCATAGGATGTAGTCTCAGTGCAAATGATGAATCTGCAGCAGTACATCAACCAACCTACAGATCTATGATTGGAAGTTTACTTTATTTGACAGGTACCCGACCAGACATCATGCATGCAGTTGGAATAGTTGGAAGATTTCAGGCAAATCCGAAGGAGACTCATCTTCAGGCAGTGAAGAGAATTTTCAAATATCTTCAAGGGACTCAAAATTATGGCTTATGGTATCATAGAGATACAAATCTTACACTTCATGCTTATACAGATGCAGATTGGGCCGGAAGCGTGGATGACAGGAAAAGCACAAGTGGTGGTGCGTTCTTTATGGGTTCCAGACTGGTATCTTGGTTCAGCAAGAAACAAAGTTCGATTGCCTTGTCTACAGCTGAAGCGGAATATGTTGCTGCTGCATCTTGTTGCACCCAACTCCTCTGGATGATGCAGACTTTGCAGGATTTTCAAATCACTTGTACACCACCAATCCCCATCTTATGTGATAACACAAGTGCAATCAGCATCTCAAAGAATCCTGTTATGCATTCAAAAACCAAGCACATACCAATCAAGTATCATTTTCTCCGGGAACAAGTGCTTGAACAGAAGGTCAAGTTGGAGTATGTTCCTTCTAAGGAACAAGTTGCTGATATTCTCACCAAACCATTGCCCAGGGACACTTTTGAATACCTCAGGCAAAAGCTGGGGGTTGTTGATGCATCATCTTACTACTGAACCTCTTCTGATTGATGGTACAGGTTCAGGGGGAGCACATAATGCATTGTTGGCATTATGAAGGAGATCTTGGAAGTAGCTGCAATATGTCTCTATCTCTTTCATGGTGGATTATGGTTCCTCGTTGCAGATCTGGTTCATATTCAGGGGGAGCATGTTCTTAGGGGGAGCATAACCCTTTGCCCTTGATGTCAAAGGGGGAGAATGAAGCTGAAGTTTGTGAGGTTGCCATCAAGTCCAAAGGGGGAGATTGTTGGCATTATGTTTCTGGTATGGCTATATGTTACAGATGTTGTACTTGATGGCAACTCCCATGGCAAGGCTCTCAATTTATTGAAAATTAAGAAGTACGCAGGAAATCAGTTCAGAAGGTGCGTACCCGCAGGCACACCATGCAGGGACCGCGTCCAGATACGTAGGCCAGCCGTTCAGGAGGTGCGTCCCCCCAGTGCACACATTTCAAGGCAAAGAAATTCACATGTGGGGTTTTCTTATGTGTTACTCTTGGTATTCAGCCGACGGTATTGGGTTACTATGGTGTCGGCTCGTGGTATTGTTCCATGATTTTAGGAGGAGCTTGCCTATATAAAGCAAAGGAGATCATTTGGCTTATGTATGTTTTGGGTTGAATATCTTATGAGGGCTAGATCTGGTCTAGATCTAAACAAGGCGAATCTACTGATGGACCGAGATCTCTTCGGCGCATGTTCAGATCTGTAGATCTGACTGTCTGGGTTACTTCTGAAGTCTTGAAATCATCTATGCCCGGGGGTACGCAGTGCAGAAACAGGAGATCTGCGTCGGTACGCAGAGCAGACACAGGAGACCTGCGTCGGTACGCAGAGCAGAAGAAGGAGAGCTGCGTCGGTACGCAGAGCGACTAAGGTTCAGGTGCGTCCGCATAGTAAAAGTACGCGGCGCGATAGTATTTTTGGGTGCGTCCCTGCAGTAATAGTACGCAGTGCGGTTGAAGGAACAATGCGTGGGCACGCAGGCCACAGAAGGGAAAACTGCGTCCCTGTCTTAAAATGTTCTGTTGATTGAATTTTTCTGTTGATAAGGTGTTCTGGGTTAGTTCTGTTATTGCTGATCTGATAACTGTAGTGGACTGTAACCTTTATGTACTTGATGATCATTTGATGCTTTATGAAAAGGAGTAGGGGGTTGTAGCTCCCTTCCAGGAGAGACTGGAAAACGAGAGAGAGTTGTAGCTCTCTGCAGGTTGCAGCCTGCGTACTGGTAAAGGAATGCACCAGTACAAAACCATTGTAAAAGGAGTTTCTAATTTGAAAGAAGATAGAGACATATTGCAGCAGGTGGTTTTCACCCACATTGGGTTTCCACCTTACATCTTGTGTTCTTTGGTGTGACTATCTGTTTTCCTTTGTTCATGCTCATTATTTTATGGTACTGACATGCAAAAATAATTCAAAGAACAAATAAAGAAGATTTATTAAAAGAATTATATAATACTGATTCACCCCCCCTCTCAGTATTATTTCCAACAAAGATAGTGTTTAGTAGAGGAGGAATGACCTGTTATAGAGTTTTGAGAACCCAACGTTTCAGACTATTTAAGTGAGTCCATCATCAGGGGATGCGTCAATAGATATTATCAGATCCTAATGATGTATCCAAGAGCTAGAATTTATTTAGCTCTGGATAATCTTAATTTCTCAAATTCTGATGCACTGTCCATCATATCCCTTCCATGGTAGGATTTGATGTTGTTAAATAATGAATCCATACAGGTGAAGATAGTGTTTAGTAGAGGAGGAATGACCTGTTATAGAGTTTTGAGAACCCGACGTTTCGGACTACTTAAGTGAGTCCATCATCAGGGGATGCGTCAATAGATATTTTTAGATCTTAATGATGTATCCAAGAGCTAGAATTTATTTAGCTCTGGATAATCTTAATTTCTCAAATTATGATGCACTGTCCATCATATCCCTTCCATGGTAGGATTTGATGTTGTTAAATAATGAATCCATACAGGTGAAGATAGTGTTTAGTAGAGGAGGAATGACCTGTTATAGAGTTTTGAGAACCCAACGTTTCAGCCTACTTAAGTGAGTCCATCATCAGGGGATGCGTCAATAGATATTTTCAGATCTTAATGATGTATCCAAGAGCTAGAATTTATTTAGCTCTGGATAATCTTAATTTCTCAAATTCTGATGCGCTGTCCATCATATCCCTTCTATGGTAGGATTTGATGTTGTTAAATAATGAATCCATACAGGTGAAGATAGTGTTTAGTAGAGGAGGAATGACCTGTTATAGAGTTTTGAGAACCTGTTGTGGTCAACAACAACCCCCCTTCTTCACTTGACATTAGCAATAACGTCAAGCAAAGAGGGGACCCTAAACAAAAAAATCCCAAAAAATATTTTTCTAAAGTTTTTATATTTCTCTCCCTAAGGCTTAAATCGCATCGCAAAGAAAGACTGAAGCATTGCTCGAGCGCGAAAAGAAAGACCGCGAATGAGCGATGCGAAGTTCATCGCGTCGCATACATCACACGCGCCCCTTTTAAAAGAAGACCTTCGAAAACCGCCGAACGTCGATATGCGAAATCGCAAATCGCAAGCATCGCGCTATACGGCATAACCATTAAACAAAATTTGTGATATCTGCGATTTGCGATCTGCGATGGCAGCGATTTGCGATCTGAAAAGACTTATCACACGACAAACCCAAGATTAAGTGCGCGCCTTGAAGGAATTTAATGACCTCATGCTTAAGTATCAAGGAATGATTGCATCGCATTTATCGAAGAGTCAAGTCATGATGCATGTCAGGATTACGCATTCATTAGATTTTAATGCTTTCATGTCAATCTTTTCATTTCCCTTCTTCTTTGCGTAGACTGCAAGACACGCAACTGATATTAATCTATATGCAGGAAACATCTGAGAGAAAGGGGAAAGCGCCAATCAAACAACAGAGAGAAGATGCCTCCGCAAACGGATGCCGTATGCAGCAGGATCGCGGATTCCAGACTATCAAACAACCGGCACTGATGAAATTAGACTATCCAGGACTCAGAGTCAAAGGTGCACAAAAGCAACGTGTTCAGAAAAGATCCTGAAGCTCAGACTTGGTAAAGCAGAGAAAGAAGCGCATGAGAAGGAAGACGCTTCAGGAAAACCTGGAACAAAGAACGGAAACAATTCTTAAAACAGGGGGATGTCCATACAGCACGACTCCTAACCCACTCAGTCATTCGCACGACCGGAAACCGAAAACAGCAACAACAAAATCAGTTCGAGAAGAACCCGGGTTATGCTAAGTATACACATGGCGAATACACCCAGCTAGAGAAAGGTTTTCGAAAATATCTTCTGGTCTGCTGGAAGGAAGTGCCAGCTCCTGTTATTTCCACTTTTATCTCCCGAGCAAAAGAAGAAGGCAGTCAGCCAACTCTTCCCAGGAAAACGTTGCGCTGTTGACAGCACTAAAGAGAATATACAGAAACGGTTAGAAATTAGATTTAAAGTTTTAGAAATAAATTTGCTTTTAGTAAAGGGCGGTCATTTGAAGCCGATTCCCTAGATTCGTGTAATTAATATCAATTAGCTAGTAGTATTTAACCCTTCTCATGGTTTTTGGAGAAGGGTCCGTGTTAGTGTCGGTCATGATGCCCTCCATCAGTGATAAAAAAACTCTTTGCATATGCATAAGTAGGTGTCTCATCGATGTCAGTTTTGCATTCCATTAGGCATGCCATAAAACTGATGGAGGAGCTGGTCCTTGTTCCCTTCTCAGCTTTGCTGGATCAGGTCATATCAGTTAATGAACTTGTGTCACGCTTGTTTTGTTTTGTCTTGAAGTCCAAAGTCTTAGGTCTAGGGTTTCGGTCAAAAGTCTTTGCAATGTCATGAGTCAAAAGTCCATGGGTCCCCAGCAATCCGGAAGGAGGTATGTAAATATGTTTCATTGATATTTTCATCAGGTACAACTCATTTATAGCTTGGATTTAAAAACCATGTTTTTAAAGCCAAGGTCATGTCAATTTTGTAAAAAATAAGGAAATTTCAAAAAATTCTTCACAATGCCGGCAATAACCCTGGTCTCCTCGCCAGAGTCCATCAGATGGTCTACCTGCAAAAAGAACGGAGTTAAAGCACTCAAGAAGTCAAATTCAGGACAAAAGTAAACTCAAAACAGTGTTAAAAGAAAGTGCCAAAACAAAACATTAGAAAGTGGGTTTGGTAAGTAATTTTTTTCAAATTGGGCTTATAAAGAGTCAAATTCCCTCTAAAAAACCCTCATTGTGCATCTAAGAGCTCGCAAAGAAGAGTGAGAGGGCGAAGAAGGCGAAAGGAGGCAAAGGGCAGCAAATTTGAACCATTTTCAAGTGCGCGACCTGTCAGAGGGCGTGCGCGACCTGTTGGGAAGTGCGCGACCTATCAGGCACCCATCCACAGTGCAAAAACTCAACAGGCGCGACCAGTCAGGCTGTGCGCGACCTGTCCAAGCCTGTGCGCGACCAGTCAGCCTGTCATTCACAGAACCACTTCAAATTTTCTCAAATCACCCTCTTGCTTGCTAAATTGATCGAGGTAGGGTCTATTAACCTGTTGGATGCTTGAAATATGAATGATGGGCTTGTGTTCATATATATTTGCTACCAAGGATGCAAAGAGAAATGGATTTTAGTTATGGCTTGTCAATGTAGGCATAGTGCTAGGGTTGGTGTTTTTTTCAAGGTTTTAAACTCCCATTTATTCCCTCCATTGTTTCCCATTAAATTCACAATTGTTATGATATGTCTCTATCTTATCTCATTTGCAAAGAGTATTAAATTTCCTATCTCCCAATTTCTAACCCTATCCCCCTCTCAAATACATTCCCAAAACCCTAATGCCCTCCACACAGCAAGAACAAAAAATAAACACAGCAAGGATTAAAAAATGTTGTGTAAAAAGAAAAGAGCAATATAATGGTAAAATAAAAAAATAAAAAAAAAAGCAGAGGCAATATGGCTGTGTATAGCTATTACAAAACAGAGAAAAGATGGCTGTGTATGTTCAAAACAAAAACAAAGAAATGCAGCTGTATATATTTATAAAAAGGCATACTGCTCTGAATATTGTTTACAAAGGAATGTTGCTGTGTCTCCCAAAAGACAAAGTCCTGTATTCCCTTTTATCCCTAATATCCCTGTTTAAATAAAATTCCTTTTCCCTTATGACCAAATGTAAAAGAAGCCTTGTTCCTCTATGACTAAATGTACATGAATCCCTTTGAAAACAGAGTTTACCTTATGATGTACATTAGAAGACAAAAAATCAAATGAACAATGCTGTCGCATACCCCTGTTGAAATGCATGTCCTTTCCCTTTGTTATTCTCATACATGTTTTCCCTAATAAAAATATTTCTTTGCAAATGATTTCCCGATGATGTAGATGAGATTATATGCTTAACATTTTGTGAATTGTCCCTTGAAAATTCCCTGTTTTTACATATTTTCCATTCCCTATTTAAAAAAAAAAAGTCCCTCCCCTAACATTTCCTTCATGATTTTTCCCCCTTGAAAACAACATACTTCTCAGCATTTTTGCAGACAGGGCAGCAGTTAATTTTGTCTATTTTCTCCACTTTGCTCAAAAGCACCATGTCAACCACTGAAACCTATGAGCAAGGTGATGACCGGTCTTCTTCCACAGAGGTTGAGGTACAACAAAGGCCTCGTAGGGGTGGCAAAGGTGGTCATCATAAGAGAGAAGAGCCCACATCTTTAGCAGAATTACAGGCCTGCCCTTTGGCAGTGAATTGTTTCCGTTACATGTCATGTTTGCAGTTTTATGAGAGGCTTGCTCAGATCCAGCATCACAGGGAGTTGGCCCGCTTATTTGTTTTGCACCTTCATGATGGGCAGGTCACTCTTGCAGGGGTGAATTTTGTGCTATCTCCGGAGGTGATTTCAGAGGCTACCGGGATACCAGATGTGGGTGAAGTGTGGCCCAAGCGCAAAATGCTGGATTATGTTTATTTTGAGCCATATGTCAGGCCAACATTCATGAGCCACTTGTTGGGGGTCTTTCCTTTCAGATTCCTCCGGGGGGAGTATGCTCCGATCATGTGGCTTATCATGCATTACTTCACATGTGAGGGGAGATTTTCACAGGTCTTCTCTTATCACATTCGCCTGTTGATGCACTTTACCCGAGTGAGGATGATGAACATCCTGGTTTTCTTCTTCCAGGACATTCAGAGGATGGTGTCCGTGTTTCAGAGGCGGTCCCCAGCTCAGCAGTATAGGAGTTTGTGCCATCATGGTCTCATCCAGATCATTGTTTCCCATCAGTTGAGTCAGCAGGGCATTCCATGGGCAGACTTCATTTCTCATGAGTTCTTTACAGTGCCACCACAGCCACACCCAGAGCCAGAGGTCATTTATGAGGAGGGAGGTCCATCTCACCAGCCCGAGATCATTGTTCCGAGACAGGTTGCTTCCTCACCTCAGGTCACCTACCAGAGAGGTCACAGGACCTTGTTTGCAGCAGCTCGACGAGTACTTTCTCCACAGCAGGTGGAAGGGGTCTCGCCATCATCATCTACAGGTCAGCGAGTGTTATCTCCACACCAGGTGGAAGGGGCCTCGCGTTCTCCATCAGCAGTACGGGAGGGCAAACAACCCATGACAGAGGAGGAGAGAGCCGGTGACACACAGGTTGACATCATTAATCTTGATGCTCGCTCCCCCACTTCAGATTTGCATGAGATTAACCGACAAAGAGAGGCGGAAAACCGCTTGTTACAGCAGAAGCTCGACATGGCCCAATGGACAATAAACTATCTTGAGCAGTGCAACAAGCAACTTGAGGATGAGAAAGAGTTGGATGAGCTCTGGAGGATTCGAAGTGACCGAGTCATCAACCGTAGGAGGCCCGGTGACTTGCTGCCCAAGGAGAGGGAATCCATGCTTATCCGTGTGAATGCACACTTGCAGAGGCTGTTAGATAAGGCAAACGAGGACAAGAGGTTGCTACGGAACATGAAGAATCACTATTGGGCGAGGATGCATGTTTGCAAGGTGAAAATGAAGATGTTCCAAAGGAGGTTGTCCGAGGCCCATAAGAGGAAGAAGAAGACCAACCCGCTCCGTATCTTGGTTGAGGCCTCTCTCACTCACCATGATACTCATTAGCATCCTCCTAGCAGCAAACCCAAGAAATTTTGAGAGTTTTGAAGCATTTTTGGCATTTTTGGGAATTTTACAGGTTTTGGCCATTTGACTGGTCTCACCCCGCGCGCGACCATACATGGGGGCAACTCAGAACGGGGAAAAATTTTCATTTTTGGAATTTTCATGCAAAAATACACTTTCCTATGGATGGGTTTCAGATTTTATGGAGATTTGGGCTTCCAAAAGCTCAAAATACATGCAATTTTTGACTTTCTGCCCCTATTTTGAGTTGCAGAAAGCTGTCTTTGGAGAAATGACTTTTGAGGGGTCAAATTAACTCCAAATTTAGAAATTCCAGTGGGGTTGGAAGGTAGACTCGCATACCTTTCCAACGAGATATCTTGCATCTGATTTGGACACCGGAAAGGCCCTCAAACAGAGCTATGAATGTGCGCGACCAGTCAGAGTGATGTGCGCGACCTGTCAGGGAAATTTGCCTGTTTTGACCAGTTCGGCTAGCAAAACACTATTTTCATCTTGGTTGACTTTTGAGGCATGTAAATGATGGATTTTTGTGTAATTTTCATGGCACTTAGATACTTTTACTCTCCTTGAACACTTCTAGAAGATTCTTTGATGTAAATGGTAAATATTTAATGCATGGATAGGTTTCCTAAGTTTTAGAGGCAAGTTGTTTTGACTGCCTATTATCTAGTGCTCAGTTTAGAATTAGTTGAAACAACTCCTAGGAAGCTGAGCTCGACCCCTAGAGGTGGGGAAAGGAGTTAGATCATCTATATTATGCCTTCTCTTTCTCATTTTCATGGTTGGACTCTTGAGGGAGAAGCTCCTATTGTATATTTTACTTGTATCTCTGCAATTTGAGGAAAATGAAGACCAGGGTTTTGCAGACATCATTGGGATTCTTGTGGACTCTTGTGTTGATGGTGTGTTCTCTTATTGTAATTGTAAGTGTGTTTATGTGTTCCATCCCTTTCTTTACTGCTGCTAATTAAACAAATGAAGTGATAAAGTTTGAATTCATGCATGTCATGCTCAGCTTTCAAATTTGTTTAATGTTTATGTTTTCCACTGTCTAAAGAGGATTCAAAGTCATTGTTTGCCCTCTTTAGCTTCTCTTCTTTCCTCCTTGATCATCCATCTTAGCTAAAGGCATCAGCACAAACTCCTACCTTGCCCCAAAGACCCACCTGCAGAAACTGTGTCAAATCCCCGCACCCTAAAATTGCAGATCCTCAATTTGCCACCAAAAAAACCCCAAAAACCCCCAAATCAACCTTTTAATCGGTTTACTAGCCTAATATCAGTGTCACTGTATTGGTCATCTCTATCCATTGAATATTTTACTGAGATTGACCGGAGAGAGCCTTCTCATACCCCGTAGGGCTAGCTACGAGGTGAAATGGTTTGATGTTGCCTTGAAGGTTTACCTTCCTCAGCCTAGGGTGAAATCTCAAGCGCTAACAGTCCGGAAATCTGTCAAAAAACTTATCCTCAGAACATGCACTTCTGCACCCTCAGAGGAGGTTTTTGATGAATAGATGGATCAAGATTTATTTATGTTTGCATTTTAATATCTGTTACTGATGTTGCACTTCTGTACTCTTAGAAGATGTTAGAACAAGTAGAAATAAATCATTATTACTTGAAGTTTATTGGTGAAATTAGTCATAAATGGTACTTTTATCTCTTGACTAGATTCTCCTAGTATCCCTAAAGTGATATGTAGCTGAGTTCTTTATATGTTATTGTATGAATGTCTACATTACCATTTGGCACTTCTGTACGGTGGGATCATTTAATCATGATTAACATATAGAAAACTGATTATGCGATATGCTTTTCAAAACTACTCTGCCTAACTTCTTATGCAGAACGGTTTATCTTTATTGGTTTATATTCTGATATCAGTTGAATGATCTTTATTACCAGCTGCTGTTAGAAATCTTTCTAGATCGCATAAACAAAAGAAAAACACCCCGGGTTAGCATAGATCAGATGTATTTCTCTTCATTAGATTACATTAGCATAGAGTTAGTTTAGCAGTTAAAATCAAGACTAGTTTAGAAAAACCTCTAGATTAATATCATCAGACTCTACGCACACACACACACCCATCACATTGGGAAACTGGTCCCATTACCCCCAGTCGGACCCGCTACTCCAAACGGGCAAGGAGCCACCAACCAGGTTCCAGACCGGGTGGGTATCCCCCTTGTTGTTGACCCGACTTCAGGGCCCTCAACATTTCTGGCGCTAGAAGGAGGGCCGAGCTATGAATGGCGCATAATTCAAAATTCAAATACCATTCTAAGAGCAAGTCACCCTCACCAACTTCCCCGACTTCCCCGGTAAGACTAGACTTGGAACTGGAAGTCGCTCGGACATGCACCGCTGCTATACATCCCGATACATCAGAACAACTTATTGTCGATCCCCCTGAAGTTCAAACCTTGATCCGTAAACTCCAGGGATTCTCTATTTTTAACCAGAAATCTGATAAATCTAAAGGCAGCTTGACTTCGCAATACAACCCTGCTCATCCCCTGACCCGATTGAAGAGTGAAAAGTTCGGCATTCAGCCAACTGAAATCCCTCTCCCCACTAGGAAAAGAGCAAGGAAAGCACTTCAAGAGTCGGACAGAGAGACTCTTTCATCCACCTCGTCCATTTCAACTCCCTCTCCGCGAAGTCAACCACCTACATCTCCACCTCAAATCACTCATCCATCTTCCACAACCCTTCCTCCACAATCGTCAAAGATCGTAACATCTCTATCTTCTCAACCTCGAAGATCATCTTCTACACTTTTGTTAACCAGCAACTCAGCGATGGCACAATCTCCATGGAACAACCCTGGGGCGGTTTTAATGCCTCCACCCCTGAGTCCAGTACCTGCCCATCCTGAGAAGTGGTTACCAAAGTTCAATCCAGAAACTGGAATGCTAGCTGAAGAACATATCAATAATTTCATGCTTTCTGTTAATCTCAACGGGGTCACCAACGAAGATGCCGTGGTCCGACTCTTCCCCTATACGATGCAAGGGACAGCCGGGTCATGGTACTTTTCGCTACCCTCCGGATCTATCACCAGGTGGGATATTTTTCAAAATCAATTTCTCACCAAATTCGGCGATGATAGATCGACAGCGACACTGATCAACGATCTGTCCAATCTTAAAGCTGAGGCTAGGGAACCCATTAAAGATTTTAACTTACGGTTCAACAAGATCCTCAATAAAATCCCCGCTGCTTCCCAGCCCAGCGAGGAAGTAAGATGCGAATGGTACATCACGGCCTTACCTTCAAACTTGGCCATCTTCGTAGATAGGGCAAGCAAGACAACCTTAGTCGAAAACTTGGCTGAGGCATTGGCAGTCGAAAGACGCGTAGTAGCCCTAGAAAAGAGATCTACAATCGAAGAGCGTAAATCTAAGAAAATCTCTTTCAAAGAAGAAACCAAGAAGAAACAAACGAAGGATCCTTTCGACATGGAAGGATTACAAAAAGTCTTGAAAGCCATGTCTAATGAGATGATTGACATAAGAAAGCAAGTAGCAGAATCGTCCCCAAGAAAGCCTTTTAGGAATTTCAAAAGAAATCCCCCTATGGAGACAAAGCCACCCAACGTGGTCTCAAATGTGGAATCTGAAGAAGAAGAAGAAGAGAGCACCATCGAAACGCAGACCGACGATGAAGAAGTGGTGGAACTGCAAGGAATGTGGGATTTCATCCTCCCACAAGAGGAAGATCAAGAAGCACTTCCGGTTAGCACACGAAGCAGAAATCAACTTGATCCTCCCCAGACTACCCCAAAACAGAAGGGCGCAAGCCCTCCAGTGAAAGAAAAGGCCGCAACAAAGAAGACAACCTCTAAAGCGACCTCATTTAGTCCGGTCCAATCAGAGCAATTGCCTCCATCAAAGACACTAATAGTGTCAGATGAAATGGAGTATAACATCATTGACGACATGAAGAAGACTAGGGCTAATATCACCCTGTATGAGTTGAGCAAATTGAAACACCAACAGAAGATCATGATGAAAGAGTTACACGCCGTACCTACTGCACCTCTACCTACAGCTATAGCTTCCCATAATATAGGAAGACCCCCAATCAACGCGATCAATAAAATCGATCCAAATGACATCGCTTTGATTGGAGGGAGGTCTAGATCTCACACTCCTCCTTTCCTCCTCACTTATGAGATCTTTAACAGAAACGTGCATAACTGCTTGGTTGATTTTGGTGCTTCAACCAATATTTTACCCAAGTCAATATGCGCCAAACTTAATGTTCAACCGCAAAAATCCGCAGTGCGCATAGTTCAACTTGATCGATCACAAGTCGAAGTGATAGGCGAACTTAATCAAGTGAACATAAGACTGTCGTCCAACCCCAAGGTATGCCAGGTCATCGATATTCTAGTTGCTGACATCCCTGAATTTTATGGTCTAATTCTTAGCAGGGATTGGTCCGAGAAGCTCCACGGATATTTTTCGACTGACTGGTCACACATGTGGTTACCCTTCAACGGGAAGCCAAATCAAATAAAGGTTGAACGAGAACTGCACCAAAACTACATAGTGACGGATTTGGAGGGAGAGAACGAAGCCATAGCATACAACAGCAGCATCATCGGCAACTACTCGGTAGACTCTTTCCTTGGAAATTTCAATGCTCACATATCACCATATTTAGAAAATTCAGTCGTGTCCCAAGTAGAAAACTTTTCCCAGACTGATGATTCAAAATGTGTTAGTTTTTTACATAACCCTGTAAATACTTCTTTATTTTGGAAATTATATTTTGATGGCTCTAAGTCCAATGAGGGAGCGGGAGCAGGATGCGTCTTGATTAGCCCCGACGGAAATAAGACCATGCTCACATGCAGGCTGGAGTTCGATTGCACGAACAACACAGTGGAATACGAAGCCTTGGTGCAAGGCCTATACAAAGCAATCGACTGCAACGTCAAATATCTTCAAGTCTTTGGAGATTCCGAGATCGTCGTCAAACAGGTACGTAACACCATACACTGCCTGTCTAGTCATTTAAAGCACTATCAGTCTTTAGTGCAAGATCTCACTGCGCATTTTACAGCATTCAATATTTCATCAATCCCAAGACTTCACAATGCAAGCGCAGACCTGCTAGAAAACGTAGCCTCCAGACTCATCCCCTCTGAAGACTTTAGTCCAAATAGGTTTTCCATAGAGTTAATTTTTAAGCCGTCTATCCCTGACAACATCACCAACTGGAGAGTATTCAACGACGACCCAGACATCGTAAGTTTCCTTACCTCTGAAGGATCCTACTCAAACCAGATAATCGACGAGGACTGTCATGACCACCAAATACAACAAAATGGCACGGATAATGCTATACCCAAATCAGTGGTCAAATTAGAAGATTTGTATGACTTAAAAAGTCGGTTCAAAAGATCAGCTAACGCCAAACTTTACAGTTCAACTCTGAAGTACGAATCAGTGAACTTAGGAACCGAAGAGAAACCCCAAAACGTTAATCTAGGCCAAGGCCTAGCTCCTGAAGAAAAGTCAGCATACATCCGTCTTCTACGACAGTACAAAAACGTCTTTGCCTGGAACTACGATGAGCTGAAAACTTATAACACTTCTATCATTCAACACACTATCCCTATGATTGACAACGAGAAACTCGTCCAACAGAAGCTCAGGAAAATCCACCCCAACCTGGAAAATCAGATAAAAACTGAGCTGAATAAGTTGTTGAGAGCCAGAATAATTTTCCCTGTCAGACATTCCAAATGGGTATCCAATATGGTACCTGTTAGGAAGAAAAACAGAGATATTAGAATCTGCATCGACTTCCGGAATCTCAACAAAGCCTGTCAGAAAGACAATTTTCCCCTCCCACCTATGGAGCAAATACTACAGGCTGTAGCAGGCTCAGAATTGATGTCTTTCCTGGATGGATTTTCAGGATATAATCAAGTGCTGGTACACCCAGACGATCAGCTAAAAACCACCTTCCGAACTAAATGGGGTACCTACGCGTATCGGAAGATGCCGTTCGGTCTGATCAACGCTGGCGCTACTTTTCAAAGGGCTATGGACATTGTGTTCAAAGGGTTAGTCAATAAATCAATAGTGATTTACCTGGATGATATAACTGTGTACTCCAAGAACCGAAGCGACCATCTCAAAGATTTGAAGCAAATCTTTCAAAGATGTTTAAGGTATGGAATCTCGCTTAACCCGAAGAAATCTTTTTTCGCGTTGAGTGAAGGAAAATTGCTAGGGTTCATAGTGTCCAAATCGGGCATTCACATTGAACCTGACAGAATCAAAGAAATTTCTGAGATATCCATGCCCCATAACAAAAAGACCATGCAATCTTTCCTAGGACAGATCAATTTTGTGAAAAGATTTGTCCCAGATTTTTCACGCATTATTTCTCCTTTACAAAAAATGATAAAAAAGAATTCAAACTTTAAATGGGGTCTAGACGAGCATGAAGCGTTTAACTTAATCAAACAAGCCATCATCAACGCTCCATCCCTAGCAACCCCAAATTTTTCAGAGCCATTCATCTTATACACGTTTGCCTCAGAAAATTCTTATGCTGCGATCTTGACCCAGGCAAACCAAGAAAAGGCAAAAGCCCCGATCGCATTCTTTAGCTCAAACTTACAAGGTGCTGAGCTGAAATATTCAGACGTAGAGAAACAGGCGTATGCCGTTTTCAAAGTGGTCAAACATTTCAGACCCTTCTTGCTAAAGGCCCATACCAAGGTCATAGTACCATTCCCAGCGGTAAGAAACCTCCTGATTCAGAAAGACGTGGGCGAGAAGAGAGCGAATTGGATCACCGCCTTGCAAGAATACGACCTGGAAATCAAGCCGGCACACATCGTAAGAGGCCAAGGCTTCTGCAAGATGTTAGCTGGAGCATCGAAAATCCCCGAAGAATCGCCTGAAGAGGTACACACGTATGAGGTAAGCCTAAACGACGCAGAATTATTTTATGCTGACATCATTTATTTCCTGAAAAACGGATATGCTCCATTTCACCTGGATCACATCAAAAAGAGAGCCCTGAGGTTAAAAGCCAAACAATATCAGCTCGTAGATGATGTCTTATTTAAAAGAAACTATGATTCTGTGCTTCTTAGATATCTTGAGAAAACTGAAGCCGAAAAGGTTTTGCAGGAACTCCACGATGGACCAGCAGGTGGACACTATGCTAGAGAAGCCACCGCACACAAAATATTATGTGCAAGATACTACTGGCCCACGCTGTTCAAAGACTCGTACAATCACGTAAGTAAATGCCAAGTCTGCCAAATGGCTGCAGGGAAACAAAAGAAGTCATCCATGCCACTGCAGCCGGTTAACATCGAACAGCCGTTCAGCCAATGGGGCCTGGACATAATAGGTGAGATCGTTCCTCACTCCTCTAAACAGCATAGGTATATCCTCACTGCAACTGACTATTTTACTAAATGGGTAGAGGCAGTTCCTCTCAAGACAGCTAATTCTGAAAATATTATTGAATTCATAGATCAGTTTATCATTACTAGGTTTGGATTGCCAACGGCCTTAATATTCGATAACGCTTCATATTTATCTGGAAATACCATGACTGAGTTCACACTCAAAAGAGGGTTCAAACTAAAGTATTCTGCCAACTACTATCCGCAAGGTAATGGGTTGGCTGAATCAACGAACAAGAACCTAATTAGGATTATCAAAAAGATAGTCGACCAAAGCCAAAAGAATTGGCATAAAGCACTAGTAAACGCCCTATGGGCAGACAGAATTACAAAGAAAGCCTCTATCGGCACTTCTCCCTTTAATTTAGTTTACGGGAGAGAAACAGTTCTTCCTACTCACTTAGTCATTCCCTCCTTGTCCTTAGTACAATACATTGATGAAGTATCCACTTCTCCCTTACAACTAAGGCAAACGGAAATAATCAAGCTAGAAGAACAACGAGAACAGGCCAAGAAAACCCACGCTCACCACCAAGCGCTGATAAAATCCTCTTTTGATTCGAACATAATGACCAGAAAAAAATTTCAGATGGGAGATCTAGTTTTGAAGTGGGATAAGGCTCACGAAGAGAAGGGAAAACATATGAAATTCCAGAAGCTATGGCTTGGTCCTTTTCAAATCGTAGAAGTCATAGGCCCATCGACTTTTGTGTTGCAGGACTTGACAGGCAGGAGAGATTCTCTGCCTATAAACGGACAAATCCTCAAAATGTATTTTCCATAGAAGGTTATCCTTCTAATTTTTGTAGGATAATTTTAGTTTTATTTTTTAAATATAAATAAGGTTGGTTGTGAGTGATCATAAATTGTATTTATGAAGTATATACCATTTCTCTATCAGATTTTGATTTCACTTCTATAAATAGTAAAACTTTTAGAAAAATCTGACTTTTATTATTGACAGGTAGAGTTAACTTTAGCCTGAATGTGATGTTAGTTTCAACTTTACAAAGAAATCTGGGATGAAGGTAACTTTTGGCAAAAAATTGTTCTATGCCAACGCAATGAAAAGTATCATCAATAGCAAAATAAGTATTCTCTGCAAAAACTGCTGTTCTTAAACTCTATTATTGTCGTCCAGAGCTTTCTTAAGGAAAAACAATGACTTCCTCCATGTTAAGGAAAATCGCAGCATCCAGAGAAACAATCCAAGAAAACACTATATCTCAAAGAATAAGAGGTCTCATCACGAGCCGGCTTATCATGATCACAGATATTATAACTTGCTGACTTTGCCACTACTGTCTATCAAAACAAGGCAACGACTCAAGATTGTTGCAATCAAAAGACAAGGGGTCTCATCGCGAGCCAGCTTGTTCAGCAAAAGTGTAAATCAGGTGAATGACTGTGTCATAATTTGGCCACCAAACCAAGACATTGTTCTTTAGAGAATAAAAAATTAAAAAGGAAAGAAAAAGTGTCAAAAGGGTTTTTCTCTGGAATGTTGTAAATAACCTCAAGCAGGAAAAAGGATCATTGCTGGATAATATGGTAACCTTGTCGAGGCTATGGACGCTTGCGAGCAGCAGAGGCTCTACCTACGACAAATGAGCATACTTTACAAAACCAATACGCAGAGAAGACCTTATTTTGTCTTTGAAAAGACTAAGTAATATCTAGGTGTAAATACAAGAAATAACCCAGAGGAAGCAAACAATCAGAATGAAATAAAAAGTTGTGACGAAACATCATTGACAGGATAAGGGGTAATACTCTATCTGTCCATAACAAAATTTAGGCGTAAGAAAAATTTTCTATTTTGGAAGTGAAAATGCAATAGAACAAGCAGAGATAACTGGTTCTTCACAGTGAATCGCCATTGTTGTGGTCACCAACAACCCCCCTTCTTCACTTGACATTAGCAATAACGTCAAGCAAAGAGGGGACCCTGAACAAAAAAATCCCAAAAAATATTTTTCTAAAGTTTTTATATTTCTCTCCCTAAGGCTTAAATCGCATCGCAAAGAAAGGCCGAAGCATTGCTCGAGCGCGAAAAGCAAGACCACGAATGAGCGATGCGAAGTTCATCGCGTCGCATACATCACACGCGCCTCTTTTAAAAGAAGACCTTCGAAAACCGCCGACCGCCGATATGCAAAATCGCAAATCGCAAGCATCGCGCTATACGGCATAACCATTAAACAAAATTTGCGATATCTGCGATTTGCAATCTGCGATGGCAGCGATTCGTGATCTGCGATCTGAAAAGACTTATCACACGACAAGCCCAAGATTAAGTGCGCGCCTTGAAGGAATTTAATGACCTCATGCTTAAGTATCAAGGAATGATTGCATCGCATTTATCGAAGAGTCAAGTCATGATGCATGTCAGGATTACATATTCATTAGAGTTTAATGCTTTCATGTCAATCTTTTCATTTCCCTTCTTCTTTGCGTAGACTGCAAGACACGCAACTGATATTAATCTATATGCAGGAAACATCTGAGAGAAAGGGGAAAGCGCCAATCAAACAGCAGAGAGAAGATGCCTCCGCAAACGGATGCCGCATGCAGCAGGACCGCGGATTCCAGGCTATCAGACAACCGGCACTGATGAAATTAGACTATCCAGGACTCAGGGTCAAAGGCGCACAAAAGCAGCGTGTTCAGAAAAGATGCTGAAGCTCAGACTTGGTAAAGCAGAGAAAGAAGCGCATGAGAAGGAAGACGCTTCAGGAAAACCTGGAACAAAGAATGGAAACAATTCTTAAAATAGGGGGATGTCCATACAGCACGACTCCTAACCCACTCAGTCATTCGCACGACTGGAAACCGAAAACAGCAACAACAAAATCAGTTCGAGAAGAACCTAGGTTATGCTAAGTATACACGTGGCGAATACACCCAGCTAGAGAAAGGTTTTCGAAAATATCTTCTGGTCTGCCGGAAGGAAGTGCCAGCTCCTGTTATTTCCACTTTTATCTCCCGAGCAAAAGAAGAAGGCAGTCAGCCGACTCTTCCCAGGAAAACGTTGCGGTGTTGACAGCACTAAAGAGAATATACAGAAACAGTCAGAAATTAGATTTAAAGTTTTAGAAATAAATTTGCTTTTAGTAAAGGGCGGTCATTTGAAGCCGATTCCCTAGATTCGTGTAATTAATATCAATTAGCTAGTAGTATTTAACCCTTCTCATGGTTTTTGGAGAAGGGTCCGGAAATCTGTCAAAAAACTTATCCTCAGAACATGCACTTCTGCACCCTCAGAGGAGGTTTTTGATGAATAGATGGATCAAGATTTATTTATGTTTGCATTTTAATATCTGTTACTGATGTTGCACTTCTGTACTCTTAGCAGATGTTAGAACAAGTAGAAATAAATCATTATTACTTGAAGTTTATTGGTGAAATTAGTCATAAATGGTACTTTTATCTCTTGACTAGATTCTGCTAGTATCCCTAAAGTGATATGTAGCTGAGTTCTTTATATGTTATTGTATGAATGTCTGCATTACCATTTGGCACTTCTCTACGGTGGGATCATTTAATCATGCTTAACATATAGAAAACTGATTATGTGATATGCTTTTCACAACTACTCTGCCTAACTTCTTATGCAGAACGGTTTATCTTTATTGGTTTATATTCTGATATCAGTTGAATGATCTTTATTACCAGCTGCTGTTAGAAATCTTTCTAGATCGCATAAACAAAAGAAAAACACCCCGGGTTAGCATAGATCAGATGTATTTCTCTTCATTAGATTACATTAGCATAGAGTTAGTTTAGCAGTTAAAATCAAGACTAGTTTAGAAAAACCTCTAGATTAATATCATCAGACTCTACGCACACACACACACCCATCACATTGGGAAACTGGTCCCATTACCCCCAGTCGGACCCGCTACTCCAAACGGGCAAGGAGCCGCCAACCAGGTTCCGGACCGGGTGGGTATCCCCCTTGTTGTTCACCCGACTTCGGGGCCCTCAACAGAACCCAACGTTTCGGACTACTTAAGTGAGTCCATCATCAGGGGACGCGTCAATAGATATTTTCAGATCTTAATGATGTATCCAAGAGCTAGAATTTATTTAGCTCTGGATAATCTTAATTTCTCAAATTCTGATGCGCTGTCCATCATATCCCTTCCATGGTAGGATTTGATGTTGTTAAATAATGAATCCATACAGGTGAAGATAGTGTTTAGTAGAGGAGGAATGACCTGTTATAGAGTTTTGAGAACCCAACGTTTCGGACTACTTAAGTGAGTCCATCATCAGGGGATGCGTCAATAGATATTTTCAGATCTTAATGATGTATCCAAGAGCTAGAATTTATTTAGCTCTGGATAATCTTAATTTCTCAAATTCTGATGTGCTGTCCATCATATGCCTTCCATGGTAGGATTTGATGTTGTTAAATAATGAATCCATACAAGTGAAGATAATGTTTAGTAGAGGAGGAATGACATGTTATAGAGTTTTGAGAACCCAACGTTTCGGACTACTTAAGTGAGTCCATCATCAGGGGATGCGTCAATAGATATTTTCAGATCTTAATGATGTATCCAAGAGCTAGAATTTATTTAGCTCTGGATAATCTTAATTTCTCAAATTCTGATGCGCTGTCCATCATATCCCTTCCATGGTAGGATTTGATGTTGTTAAATAATGAATCCATATAGGTGAAGATAGTGTTTAGTAGAGGAGGAATGACCTGTTATAGAGTTTTGAGAACCCAACATTTCGGAATACTTAAGTGAGTCCATCATCAGGGGATGCGTCAATAGATATTTTCAGATCTTAATGATGTATCCAAGAGCTAGAATTTATTTAGCTCTGGATAATCTTAATTTCTCAAATTCTGATGCGCTGTCCATCATATCCCTTCCATGGTAGGATTTGATGTTGTTAAATAATGAATCCATACAGGTGATGATAGTGTTTAGTAGAGGAGGAATGACCTGTTATAGAGTTTTGAGAACCCAACGTTTCAGACTACTTAAGCGAGTCCATCATCAGGGGATGCGTCAATAGATATTTTCAGATCTTAATGATGTATCCAAGAGCTAGAATTTATTTAGCTCTGGATAATCTTAATTTCTCAAATTCTGATGCACTGTCCATCATATCCCTTCCATGGTAGGATTTGATGTTGTTAAATAATGAATCCATACAGGTGAAGATAGTGTTTAGTAGAGGAGGAATGACTTGTTATAGATTTTTGAGAACCCAACGTTTCGGACTACTTAAGTGAGTCCATCATCAGGGGATGCGTCAATAGATATTTTCAGATCTTAATGATGTATCCAATCTCTTGACCCCCCTTCTGATTTGTCCTCTGCATTGGAACCCCTATCTTATCTAAATATCCCAAGATTATTACTTAGGGACGCCATGAGGAGACTTACATTATGATTTATATCAATGACTTGTTACAACCATGAAAACCTCTCCTCTACATGATCATGAGGCTTATTCACAGATTCATTAGCCATGATTAGGGTTTTATGACTTTTGGCCCAACTGCTCTAGATCCCCTATAAATATACATACTACACCCAAACAAGCTTACTCTAATACCAATACAATCCATAAAATGGTGTGGATATTCCACTAGATAGTTCGTCACAACAAATCTGATAAAATTATATTTAAGATCTGAAATTTTACAATGTTACAATTTATTAGATTGATGGATCTGTAGATTTACTACTAATAGTGCAGGCATGCGAATTACAATTATGCAAAAATAGAGAATGGAAAAATAAAATCTCACATACACATTTGAAACACGATGTGACCGAGGAAACCCTTTTGGGAGAAAAACCTAACTCAAAGGTGATGCCGCTATCCTCTCTTTCTCTGAATGGAAATATGGATGCAAGTAAAAAGAAGTATGCATTGTTTCCCATGGGCTAATACAGTGCAGAAATCCTCTATGTGTTTTCTATATTCTATCACTTAGCTAGAAGGTGAGGTTGCTCCTCTTTCTTTTTCTGAATGGAAATATGGTTGTGAGTACAAAGAAGTATGGATTATGGCCTATGGGATACTACAATGCAGAAATTCTCTGTGTGTTCTCTATCTCCTATCCCTCTCGACTAATTTTTCTCAGCTATGGAACAAATGCACTCAAAAGAATCGAATTCCTTTTCCTCCTAGCAACCCAATTATAACATAGCCTGATTGCCTACCAGTGGTTTGGTTTCACTGCCTCAACCCTTAATAGAGTTACAATATAGACTCTTATATGATCCTCTACATCATAATCAGGTGGCTCACATCTTTTCCATGAATAATTGGGCTTACGTGGCATACTCTCGAATTATGTTGCTGAAAATAAAAAGGTCAACTTCTAAGTGGCATAAATTTCACATATAAACTCCGATTGACGTGATTTCTATGCTATTGGAAAGGTCTCTATGTATTGGATAGGAAAAAAAGGTGTGGCGCTAAAGTAAAATTTTTTTACCCTAAAAAAACATCATTTGATGCCGCAAAATGATCTTGGAAGGTTTCAGACCCCAATTTGCCAAATTGGGTCCTGTTGGTAAAAATGGTCATGATAGTTGATTCCTCCGTTTTTTCCACTTTGAAATCATTGAGATGGATGAAAAAAATGATCCAATTTGGATCATGTTTATGGGAATATCTACCTTCTTCTACCAAACATCATCTAACACTATATTCTTGAACTTTTTTGAAATGTTCATTATGTCTTTCTTCAAAAAGACGAAAACTTTGAAATAACCATGGACCCAACAATGGTATTAATCTCCATCAATCTCTCAAGCATGATGAATGTGGAAGAAAACCAGATATTTGCAATCTTCAACAATGATATATGTGTGTAACCTTTATATATTTTGAGGGGTTGGTATGGTTTTGTATAAAATTGTGGATAAGGCATGCATCTTTAATAAGACTTCCCATCCATGTCAAATATGAAGTAATATATTTGAGTGATAAATTCAAATAGTTACCAATGAAAGGTGTCCAAAATATTCATGGAAACTTAACATCCATAATTATGCTGGTAGCCTTGCGAAGAGGTGCATTATTTGTAATAATTTTCACACACGAATAGACTCCTACATCTTAAATAACCTTAATGAACAACTCACCCATATACTGTGCATCCTTACATTTTCCAAGAGAATCCATTGCTTTCAATATATTTAGTGCATTCAAGGAAGACACCATGAAGTTTTGTAGTGGATGGGACATTGCATTTTCCATCCATTAGAAACAATACTAACACTAGATGAGGGCCATGATGATTTAATAAGCTTTATCATTATATCCTCATTTTCCTCAACTGACAATGTTAATATAAGTTTCTTTGAACTAGGAGGAATGTACCATGTTGGAGTACCTTGAGCTACAACTTGAAACATTTTAATAAACAAAGGAGATCATGCATACTTTAAATGAAATGAATTTGATATAGAAAAAAAAAACCTAATGGTAAGATGAATCTCATATCACATCGCTCATGTAAATATCTTGTCCATTGTATTGTTTGGCCTATTTTTTGTTGCTTGAATTTGACTTCCACCCCCAAATGGATAATTACTACATGATTTCCTCAATAATGGAAGATACTTATCATTTTTGGTTTCCTACATGTTCTTTCCACCATCCCCAAGACAAGATTAGCCTCTCATTCCAATTTGGTTCATTTGGATACACTTATTTTTGGACATGGGCCAAGTCCAAAGGTGTGCCAAAAAAATGATTCTTAGCTCAGAATTAGGTGCTCTTAAATTTCCTATGGAAAAAAACCACATCTAAAGAACATTCCATCTCCCCTTTAACTTGGCATCAGACCTGTTGCCGCAAAATCTAGCAGGCCTTAGAGAGGGGTACCCTACAAGGCTATTACTATAACAAGTGAAAACAATAAAGTAGTACCCCACTTTCACCAAAGCTACTTCCCCTTTATCTTTATGGATTTTCACCAATGGGAGGATTCCCCATATAAAGTCACCCATAATAGATATTCTAGGTTTTAAAGGTATGAGGTGACTTAAAGGTTTCTAAGGGAAAGACACAATTTATGTACTAGGATCTAACTATGAAGATGAAACAATTGACCTTTGTTAGAGAGACTAAATTGGGGAAATAAATGACCTAGGGTTTGGTTGATATGTTGTGAGTTGTGATGGCCAAAGGTCAACGTGTTTAGAAATAGTTTCCCACAATGTGTTTCAACAAATTTATGGCACATGAAACCCTTAAGAGGCCCTCAAGTTAAGGCTATAACCAAACTATGGTTTTACCCTAAGGAAAACAACTAGGGAAAGAGAAATTATAGATGAAATTAGAATGAAATCCCACCAAGGGGAATGATTTGGAGGAAACCAATACAACCCTAGATGTTTAGACTTTCCAAGACGAAAAATCACCCTTCCTAGTCAATTTTCACTAGGCCCTAATTAGTTGCTTGGCCTTAAGAGGGATAAATTAGAGAGAGAGAAAAAAAAATTCATAATTATGGATAAAAGATGACTTGATCGCCAACAATGGATGACTAGTGCCTAGTCTTAGGGTTAATGGAGTCTATGAATTCTTTAGGTTGGCTAAAACTTACAAAGGAGCAAGGATACTTTGATGCCCTAACATCAAAACCCTAACTATTACCTTTGTGAGGTATCAAAATGTTGGAAATAATACTGAGAGGGGGGGTGAATCAGTATTATATAATTCTTTTAATAAATCTTCTTTATTTGTTCTTTGAATGATTTTTGCATGTCAGTACCATAAAATAATGAGCATGAACAAAAGAAAACAGATAGTCACACCAAAGAACACAAGATGTAAGGTGGAAACCCAATGTGGGTGAAAACCACCTGCTGCAATATGTCTCTATCTTCTTTCAAATTAGAAACTCCTTTTACAATGGTTTTGTACTGGTGCAGTCCTTTACCAGTACGCAGGCTGCAACCTGCAGAGAGCTAAAACTCTCTCTCGTTTTCCAGTCTCTCCTGGAAGGGAGCTACAACCCCCTACTTCTTTTCATACAAGGACCACTTTTCATAAATTTTCAAACTGGATCCATAAGCATCAATTGATCATCAAGTGTAAGAGAATTACCCAATCAACTGTAGTAACCAGATCAACAATAATAGGACCAAACCCAGAACACAACAATGATAAACAAATATTTTAAGAGAAGTAAGCACCCTGCTCAACTGCTAGCCTGAGTCCCGGACTCACCCTGCTCAACTGCTAGCCTGAGTCCCGGACTCACCCTGCTCAACTGCTAGCCTGAGTCCCGGACTCACCCTGCTCAACTGCTAGCCTGAGTCCCGGACGCACCCTGCTCAACTGCTCGCCTGAGTCCCGGACGCACCCTGCTCAACTGCTAACCTGCGTCCCTCGCTCTGAGTCTATTGAGCTGCCTGCGTCCCGGCGCACCTGAACCCTTCTGCGCCTGCGTCCTGGCGCACCTGAACCCTTCTGCGCCTGCGTCCCGGCGCACCTGAACCCTTCTGCGCCTGCGTCCCGGCGCACCTGAACCCTTCTGCGCCTGCGTCCCGGCGCACCTGAACCCTTACTGCACCTGCGTCCCTCCGGGCATAGATGATTTCAAGACTTCAGAAGTAACCCAGACAGTCAGATCTACAGATCTGAACATGCGCCGAAGAGATCTCGGTCCATCAGTAGATTCGCCTTGTTTAGATCTAGACCAGATCTCGCCCTCATAAGATATTCAACCAAAACCATACTCAAACCAAATGATCTCCTTTGCTTTATATAGGCAAGCTCCTCCTAAAATCATGGAACAATACCACGAGCCGACACCATAATAACCCAATACCGTCGGCTAAATACCAAGAGTAAAACATAAGAAACCCCATGTGTGCTTTTCTCTGCCTTGAAATGTGTGCACTGGGTGGACGCACCTCCTGAACGGCTGGCCTGCGTCTTTGGACGCGGTCCCTGCATGGTGTACCTACGGGTACGCACCTTCTGAACTGATTTCCTGCGTCCTTCTTAATTTTTCAATAAATGGAGAGCCTTTTCATGGGAGTTGCCATCAAGTACAACATCTATAACATATAGCCATACCAGAAACATAATGCCAACAATCTCCCCCTTTGGACTTGATGGCAACCTCACAAACTTCAGCTTCATTCTCCCCCTTTGACATCAAGGGCAAAGGGGTATGCTCCCCCTAAGATCATGCTCCCCCTGAAAATGAACCAGATCTGCAGCAAAGAACCATAATCCACCATGAAAGAGATAGAGACATATTGCATCTATTTCAAAGATCTCCTTCTGACCATCCTCCATAATGCCAACAATGCATTATATGCTCCCCCTGAACCTGTACCATCAATCAGAAAGGTTCAACAATAAGATGATGTATCAACAACCCCCAGCTTTTGCCTGAGGTATTCAAAAGTGTCCCTGGGCAATGGTTTGGTGAGAATGTCAGCAACTTGTTCCTTAGAAGGAACATACTCCAACTTGACCTTATGTTCAAGTACTTGTTCCCGGAGAAAATGGTACTTGATTGGTATGTGCTTGGTTTTTGAATGCATAACCGGATTCTTTGAGATGCTGATTGCACTTGTGTTATCACATAAGATGGGGATAGGTGGTGTACAAGTGATTTGAAAATCCTGCAAAGTCTGCATCATCCAAAGGAGTTGAGTGCAACAAGATGCAGCAGCAACATATTCCGCTTCAGCTGTAGACAAGGCAATCGAACTCTGTTTCTTGCTGAACCAAGATACCAGTCTGGAACCCATAAAGAATGCACCACCACTTGTGCTTTTCCTGTCATCCATGCTTCCGGCCCAATCTGCATCTGTATAAGCATGAAGTGTAAGATCTGTATCTCTAGGATACCATAAGCCATAATTTTGAGTCCCTTGAAGATATTTGAAAATTCTCTTCACTGCCTGAAGATGAGTCTCCTTCGGATTTGCCTGAAATCTTCCAACTATTCCAACTGCATGCATGATGTCCGGTCGGGTACCTGTCAAATAAAGTAGACTTCCAATCATAGATCTGTAGGTTGGTTGATGTACTGCTGCAGATTCATCATTTGCATTGAGGCTACATCCTGTGACCATAGGTGTACATACTGGTTTTGCATCTTCCATACCATATTTCTTCAAAATCTGTTTGAGATACTTGGTTTGAGATAAAAAGATTCCTCCTTCTTTTTGTTGGATTTGCAAACCAAGTAAATATGTCAGTTCTCCTAGCAAAGACATTTCAAATTCTTTCTGCATGACCGAGGCAAAGCTTTGACTCATCGCTTCTTCATTGCTCCCAAAAATAATGTCATCTACATACACAACAAGTATTAGCAATTTGTCATTTTCAACTTTTATATAAAGATTGCTATCTGCTGATCCTTTTGAAAAACCTTGTTGATGAAGATATTTGTCCAAACGGTAGTACCAAGCCCTTGGAGCTTGTTTGAGACCATAGAGAGCCTTTTTTAATCTGCATACAAGATTTGGATCATTTCCAAGAATGAACCCATCTGGCTGTTCAATGTACATTTCTTCTTCCAACTCTCCATTCAGAAAGGCTGATTTCACGTCCATTTGAAATACTTTGAAGTTTTGAAAACTTGAGAGAGCAAGGAACATTCGGATGGCCTCAAGTCTTGCAACAGGAGCAAAGGTTTCTTCAAAGTTCCTTCTTGCTGCGCATACCCTTTACAAACAAGTCTGGCCTTGTTTCTAATTACTTCTCCATTTTCATTCAATTTGTTTTTGAAGACCCATTTTGTTCCGATAACATTCTTATCCTTTGGTCTAGGAACCAGCTCCCAAGTGTTGTTCTTTTCGATTTGCTCAATTTCTTCATCCATTGCTTTCACCCAACATTCATCTTTGCATGCCTCTTTCACACTTTGTGGTTCAGTAGAGGAGAGTAATGCCAAATAGCTTGAAGCTTCTGCAACTGTTCTTCTTGTTTGTACACCTGCTTCTTTCTGTCCCATAATCTGAGATTCTGGATGATTCTTCTGAACATATCTGGATGGAGTCTTTTCTTCTATTCTTGTCTGCTCCTCTGGTTCTTCTTGAGGTTCTTCTTGGGATTCTTCTTCTTCATCATTCTGTCTTTGAGGGTAGCCTTCATCTTCTTCGATGTCTTCATGATGTACTTGCCTAGGAATGTATCCCTTCTCATCAACCACTACATCAATGCTGTCAACAATTCTGCCAAGTCTTTTATTGTAGCATTTGTATGCTTTGCTATGTGGAGAGTAACCAAGAAGAATGCCTTCATCTGCTCTAGGTTCAAGTTTGCCAAGCTGCTCATCAGTATTCTTGATATAGCATTTGCTCCCAAAGATTTTGAAGTGCTTTACCGAAGGAGTCTTACCACTCCAGAGCTCATGAGGAGTTTGAGTGCTGTTCACCCGAACATTTGTTTTGTTGAGAATAACAACCGCAGCATGTGCAGCTTCACCCCAGAAAGTTGCGGGAGTTCCTGATTCATCAAGCATAGCGCGAGCCATTTGTTGGACTGTTCTGTTCATTCTTTCCACAACTCCATTTTGCTGAGGAGTTCTAGCTGTAGAGAATTCTCTTCTTATCCCATGTTCTTCACAGAAATCGAAAAATTCATTTGAGGTAAACTCCCCACCTCTGTCGGATCTGAGGCACTTAATTTTGTGACCTGATTCATTTTCAACCAAGGCTTTGAAGGCTTTGAATTTTTCGAATGCTTCATCTTTGTGCTTCATAAGTCCTAGCCAGACAAACCTGGAGAAATCGTCAATGAATAATATCAAGTATTCTTCTCCTCTAGGTGTTCTTTTCCTGAATGGACCGCATGTATCTGTATGAACTAGCTCAAGAGGCATGCTAGCTGATCCTTCCTTCTCTGGAAAGTTAGTTCTGGTTTGTTTTCCAAACTGACATGATTTTCATATGGTGTTGTCAGGAATTTTGATATCTGGAAGATCACGAACTGCCTGATATTTGCATGCTTTCCTTATTTGTGAAAAGCTTAGATGTCCCAACCTCCGATGCCATAACCAGTGCTCATCATCCTTGCTCAGATAGCATTGTTGTTGTCCTTCTTCAAATATGTACAGATTATTTGGAGTTCTTTTGCCTTTGATCACTGTTTTACCTGTATCAAGATCACGAACAAGACATCCATTTGATCTGAATATAACCTCGGTTCTTTGATCACACATCTGGCTGACACTTAGAAGATTATGTTTCAATCCATCAACATACAAAACATTTCCAACCTTGACCTTTTCTTTTAACTGAGCAATGCCTTTTCCTTTTATAGTTGCAGGAGTATCATTTCCAAAAGAGACTTTCTTTCCCTTTTCTAGAGTAGAATAAGACTCAAGTTTTTCTTTATCACCTGTCATATGCTTCGAACATCCACTGTCAATGTACCATAGATTTTCCTGTCCCTCTGCATAAAATGCTATCCCACATCTTTCTGTTTGAGGTTCCTTTATTCTCCATGTTTTGGTGCTTGAGGCTTGTTCCTTTTTCTGCTGAAACCTGCTCCTGCATTCAGAGTCTTTATGACCAAAGTTATTGCAAATAGAACATTCAACTTCATTTTCAAGAACCGAAAAGTTGTTATAGGTCCTTTTTGTAATCCCCGTCATACTTCTTTGTTTTTGAGCTTCCCTAGTCATGATCATTTTATATGCAACACATTGAGCTGCTTTGTGACCAAAGTTATGGCAAGAAAAGCATTGTCCATTGAAGAAACTTCTGCGGTTATCGAATCTACCAGCCAATTGATTGTAATTTCTATTGTCATCTATTCTTGAACCAAATTGAGAAGATTTTACCTGTGGCTGGTTGTAGCTTTTGTTCACCCTTAAGATGGATTGCCCCTGATAGTTTTTGTTTGTAATTTGTCCCTGCTTTACCTGATGATCTTCATTGTGCTTTTGCTCATTTCTTCTTGCTGCATCAAGATAACTTTTTGAAGTGGACGCTTGAGAAGTTTCTCCATTATAGCCCAGACCTGTCTTGTTTAGTGGAGACCGCTGCACACTGATAATCTCATCCAAAGTTTCAGATCCTTTGACAAAATTGAGATTAATAGCTTTTGTTTTCTCAATCTCTTTTCTAAGACCAACAATTTCACCTTCTAATTTTTCAAGATGTTTTTCCTTTTCATCAATTTGAAATTGTAGAGTATCAATGATCATGTTCTTTTCTTCTATACATCTCTTGAGTCTAGTAATTTCATCATAAAGGTTATCCACATCTACAGCATCCATATAATCATCATATTCAAATGCCATTAACAACTTATATTCATTACCTTGTTCATCTTCATCACTGTTTTATAGCCCATCACTATCTTCATGAGTGTAGTAGCTTTTCTTATTTGCATTCTGTTTCTTGTTCCATCTAGCAGGTTCTTTTCCTTTATCCTTGTAAGGACATTTTGTAGCATAATGACCTACTCTTCCACAAGCAAAGCATTTAAAAGGTAACTTACCTCTGAACCTTCTAGAACCCCTTTGAAGATTTCTGACAAAATTTGATTCTTCTTCCTCTTCTTCTTCTGGGACACGGCTTGCTTCATAATAATCTCCTTTGCCTGATGCCTTGAAAGCAGCTTCTCTTCTATCTGATGGACCTCCCTTTCTCATTTCATAAGCAGTTAGAATTCCATGTAGCTGAGACATAGTAAGAATTCGTAGATTTTCCTTTTCTTCTATTGCAGATACTTTAGATTCAAACTTGGGGGACAATGATCTTAGAACCTTTTCATCCACAATAGCCTCTTTAATTTCCTCACCCAAATTTTTCATACAGTTAACAACCTCATATACCCGAAGAAAATAGTTAGCCACACTTTCATCATTATACATTTTGAGAGTCTCATACTGAATTCTGAGAGTTTGAAGTTTAGCACGCTTTACCTGTTCATCTCCTTCATAGCTCGTGACAATTTTGTCCCATATCTCTTTTGCGGATTTATAGTGCATTACCTTCATGAATTTTGATTGAGATATACATCCTAATAGAGTACTGACTGCTTTCGCATTTGTTTCATACTTCTTTTTCTCGGCTGTATCTGTAGGAGTAGCTGAAGGAAAAGCGTAGCCTGTTTCTACGATGTCCCAAACTTCTGTACCAAGAGATTGAAGATAGGCAGTAACTCTTACCTTCCAATAATTGAAGTTTGTCCCATCAAAAATCGGTGGCCTGATTGATGCTTCTCTTTCGTAGTTGCTCATGATGAACGATCTACCTTCAAGCGATCAAGCTTCTCTGAAGGACCTGCTCTGATACCAATTGTTGGAAATAATACTGAGAGGGGGGGTGAATCAGTATTATATAATTCTTTTAATAAATCTTCTTTATTTGTTCTTTGAATTATTTTTGCATGTCAGTACCATAAAATAATGAGCATGAACAAAAGAAAACAGATAGTCACACCAAAGAACACAAGATGTAAGGTGGAAACCCAATGTGGGTGAAAACCACCTGCTGCAATATGTCTCTATCTTCTTTCAAATTAGAAACTCCTTTTACAATGGTTTTGTACTGGTGCAGTCCTTTACCAGTACGCAGGCTGCAACCTGCAGAGAGCTACAACTCTCTCTCGTTTTCCAGTCTCTCTCTGGAAGGGAGCTACAACCCCCTACTTCTTTTCATACAAGGACCACTTTTCATAAATTTTCAAACTGGATCCATAAGCATCAATTGATCATCAAGTGTAAGAGAATTACCCAATCAACTGTAGTAACCAGATCAACAATAATAGGACCAAACCCAGAACACAACAATGATAAACAAAGATTTTAAGAGAAGTAAGCACCTTGCTCAACTGCTAGCCTGAGTCCCGGACTCACCCTGCTCAACTGCTAGCCTGAGTCCCGGACTCACCTTACTCAACTGCTAGCCTGAGTCCCGGACTCACCCTGCTCAACTGCTAGCCTGAGTCTCGGACTCACCCTGCTCAACTGCTAGCTTGAGTCCCAGACGCACCCTGCTCAACTGCTCGCCTGAGTCCCGGACGCACCTTGCTCAACTGCTAACCTGCGTCCCTCGCTCTGAGTCTATTGAGCTGCCTGCGTCCCGGCGCACCTGAACCCTTCTGCGCCTGCGTCCCGGCGCACCTGAACCCTTCTGCGCCTGCGTCCTGGCGCACCTGAACCCTTCTGCGCCTGCGTCCCGGCGCACCTGAACCCTTCTGTGCCTGCGTCCTGGCGCACCTGAACCCTTATTGCACCTGCGTCCCTCCGGGCATAGATGATTTCAAGACTTCAGAAGTAACCCAGACAGTCAGATCTACAGATCTGAACATGCGCCGAAGAGATCTCGGTCCATCAGTAGATTCGCCTTGTTTAGATCTAGACCAGATCTCACTCTCATAAGATATTCAACCAAAACCATACTCAAACCAAATGATCTCCTTTGCTTTATATAGGCAAGCTCCTCCTAAAATCATGGAACAATACCATGAGCCGACACCATAATAACCCAATATCGTCGGCTAAATACCAAGAGTAAAACATAAGAAACCCCATGTGTGCTTTTCTCTGCCTTGAAATGTGTGCACTGGGTGGACGCACCTCCTGAACGGCTGGCCTGCGTCTTTGGACGCGGTCCCTGCATGGTGTACCTGCGGGTACGCACCTTCTGAACTGATTTCCTGCGTCCTTCTTAATTTTTCAATAAATGGAGAGCCTTGTCATGGGAGTTGCTATCAAGTACAACATCTGTAACATATAGCCATACCAGAAACATAATGCCAACACAAAATTCACTTGGGAGAGCTAATGTAAGATCACCATGGGGATTGTTATTAAGATATCATACAATGAGTAATGCATGGAATAATATGAACTAACTTCCATAAAAGTGATAATCAACAAAATTAGGGCACAATATTTAACCTAGATCACCAATTTATTCCATACATTAGACATGAATTAAAAAATTTCCAGTAAAAGGCACTTACAAGATAATATGTGTGTACAATCCAATCATTGATCCAAGGAATCTTCTCTAAAGACAAGAATATATGTCCAAGACAAAATATGCTTCACTAATCACATCTCTCAAATAGCGACAAGACGCTGAATTCACAAGTGATGATGATGAGAAATGAAATAGTCCTATCCTTTATTTATATGAGGAGGATTAGTCTCTAGTTATCTTAAGAGCCCCTAATTACAAGTTAAAATTATAATATATCCCTAAGTTTGAAGCCAACCCAAATATCTTAGACATAAGTGAAAATGAAAGCCCACATGTGTGAGAGGTGAGGCCTCATAAGGCTGACACCATCTCCGAAACAAGCTCCAAGTGTCAAATGTTGAGGCTTTGGAGTGTCAAGTGTGGTGTAGAAGCCTCTAAAAATCATCATTTGAGGGTTTCCCCTCAAATATCCTTCAATATCCCTCTGTGGTACCCAAAATCCACTTGGGTACAATATGGTTGTCTCCTGGTCTCTAATTGCTCATAATGTCCATATCTGCTGCAATGTTGAGGGATTTCCAGGTGCTACTGGACCTCCCACTTCTCTAAAGGTAAGCCCATCCTCATATGGGCCCTGAATCTGCTACCATCCTTCAGCAAGAGCTAAGCTCAACCTGGGGGCATGCTGGTCTAGATGTATCATCCTAAAGAATCGTCAAATGTAGTGCAAGGTAGCAAAATATATTGGGTGTGGGATGTTCTCACTAGTAGGTACGATGTACTGTTACTTCTCAAAAACTTGAGGATCTCAATGCTTCACTTATGGTTTCAAATATACTTGTTTTGGTCATGGGTAATTGTGGGTAAGGTGCCTAGGTCATGGGCCACTGAACCACTTGACAATCACAACATAAAGTCTATTGAAAGCAACCAATAATCAAGGATAATAATCATTATTGCATCTAATTGAACCAAGGTTGAATGTAAATGGATATTTAATATTTCAAATAAGGCTTCCCTTCCAAAATTAGGGCCTTGAACTTTCCATGGCATTTCCTCCCTAGGTAGGAGTAGCTAAAATACAATCCTATTAGTTGTTTCCAACCGCTATGGGGAAATAACATTTCCTTAGTCCACCCTTCAATTAATATGTGTTAGTGAATAATGATGGTACAATGGGTAGAAGAATTTATGGCCAAATTACATGGTCAATGATAAGACCAACATGATGGGGACCCACGTGTATAGATGTGAGGAGGGAGCAATAGTGGATGCATGAGTTACCAACTCTGACTTTTTTTTTCCACCCCTCTTGTGCGCCTTTTACTTTTGCTTGATTTTTATTTTTATTACTACTCATAGCTCAAGGGGATATAGATTTCTTTGAATGATGTGTGGTAGTTGAAATAACCCTTAAGGATGAGTTATTTTATTTCTCATTGTGTTTGGTACATGACATTTTTCTTTTTAATATGCAATGGAGCAACACATGCTCAAGGACCAGGTGATTTCCATAATGAGTGAGGTGGAGTTCATGATAGGATTTTTTTCCATGTGATAATTTGTATTGTTGGCTTGATAAGGCATGACCGAGGTTCATCTTTAAGTGCGCCAACATCCAAAACCCTAAAAGCTGGCCCTTTCGGCAACAACCTACATAGTGCAGGTTGTAGTCTTACCCGAAGCAGTATTAGGGGATGTTAGAACCATGTTTTTGAATCCAGAGGCCTGTGTGATGGTTTCGTGATACCCTTGCGGCTTAGATCTACATTTGCGCAAATCTACTTTTGTCGACAGAAAATTACTGCAACTCTATCTAAATGACCTTCATATCTTCGTGAAGGTACTTAATTGTACTTATCATGAATAAATATTACACATCTATCAGTTTTGTGCAATAAATAAGCATTAATTCATACTAAATAGATTACATAGCGAAGATATGTGAACTTAGTAGAAGTAAATAAAAGAACACAGGTGCATCATTTTCAGCCCAAAACAGTCTTTATGAAGTATACACATTCCGATATAGACTCTTTATCCCTGCACGCTCAGCTGCAGGGGCCCGTTCATTCAGCTTGCGAACTTACCAAGGTCACCACGCACTTAGCTACTGGAGCCTTCCCCACTTGCCTAATTATAGGAAACAAACCTTTCTTGCCTTAGTACCTTGCCCTTACAATGATTCTTCACTAAAAGTTATTCTTAGACTCGCTATGAATAAGCTTTTTATAGCCTTTGCTTCCCAATACCATGGTCCGCGGACCATGGGCGGGTCTCAAAACAACTCTATCACCTACCCAACTAAGGGACTAAAGCTCCTTTGAATTCTACTAGCTTCGCACTTCGTTTTTCCACATTTTGCGAAGACTTTACATTCGCTACAAAAAATAATACAAAATTGACCCCAGGGACCCCATCCCAATAGGTCCCCAACACAAATTAGGTGACTTGCCCTCGAGTCAATCAACTGGCACCTCGATCTTGTTGCGGAGGTCGTAGAACTCCATATGCAAAAAAACTATCCTGACAGATCCCTACATCGTGGCCTGTTGTACTTCCTCTACCAGTTTTTCTGTAGTCAGCCCCTCCATCGCGAGGCGCATTGGCCTTTGAGTCTGCTGGAGTGTATTCAATTTTTCCTGGACTGGCAGAGTAAGCTGACTTGCTTCCTCTATCCATGGCTGTATTCTAGCCTTCAAAACAACCTCTTTTCTTTGCAACTCTTGAATTTGTGATTGCAACTTTTTCCTTCCTGCAATCAAGTGAGGCTTTGGACTGGTGCCAAAGTCCGCGCAGTCACCCTGATTTCATCAATTTTTCATTGTGTCTCCTAGGTATCTATGCCAAGTTTCTGCAGGTTTGGTTCCTCCTGCAAAGTTGTCCATAGTTCAATGGCCTATTCGAAGAACACTGTGCAGCCTGTGACTGCTGGATCCAAAGTGCCTATGCTCTCCCTAATGGATGCTCCTAGATTTATTGCAGAGTGGTTGGCTATAATTTCAATTCTAGCTCTAAGATCTTCATTTGAAATTCAAATGTTACCCGACTGACCTCATCCTTTGATTCTGTTACTGCAGTAGCCAACTTCCGAATCTTCGCGGCTGCTTCTGCTTCCTATGGAATGTGAAGTTTTGGCAGTGTCTTACATGCTTGTGCAATTTATGCCTCCAAGTTCTGGCAATGTCTTTCTTTCAGTGCTTGAGCCTTTTCTACAAAAATGTGCTCGTTATTCATATTGACTTCGCTAATGACTAATAGTTTGTGCTGCTACCTGATCCTGAGCTCATATGATACCCCCTGATGAACCACGTGGAGGGTTTGAATGGGAAACATGGCTAAGTTGACACCCACATCTTTTATTTGTTCGAGTTGGGTGTTTGCTTCATCTGCCTCTGTGCCTAGAGATCCTTCTAGTAACAGAATAACTCTGAGGTCCAGAGTCCTATCTGTGTCCAGTACCAACGTGCTGGCTTGCTGCAACCTCTCTTGAATCCCACTCGCTTGTCCCACGCTCACCTGAATTCGCCCTGTTTGAATATGCAGCTCATGCATATCCTTTTGTAACCTGCCCAATGTTTGCATGTACTGCTGCTCAAATTATGTCCACATCTTCGTCGTTGTGTCACGGACCTTGTTTTCGATCTCAGCCAAGTCCCCCTCAGTGAGGACCATTGGATCCACATGGGCATACTTGTCCGACTTCTGCTTCTTCCTAGGCTTGGAAGTCATTTCCTTGGTCTGCTTCTGAAATTTAAAGGGAGGGCTCTGCTCTCTGCTACCGCCTCCTTCCTCCTCGGACCCTTCCTTGTCGTAGTATGTTGACAGGAAGACTCCTCAACTTCCCATGTGGCCTCCTTCACGACACGCTCCTTGTCAGTAGTTGCCTTAGCAATAACTTCCTTCTCTTCCTGTGATGCTTTTGCTTGGGCTGCTTCCTCCTCAACCTCTTTCTTTTTCTGCACTGTCTTCTTGTGAGCGGCAACTCGCACAACTTCCTTTTTCTTCAGAGCTTCTAAGTTGACAATCACTGCTATCTTCGCAGGATCTACCATTAATCCCTTCTTGTAGACCACATGACCTAGCAGTATCCCATAAGGTATGCAAAAGATACACTTCTTCAAATTTAAGCAATTTGGTATCCGCGACAAGTATCCAACATGAGGCGCAGACTTGCAACATGGCATTTTACCAACCCAAACATAGTCCAATCATCAAAATACAATTTTAAGAATTTATGGATGAATTATTTGAATGCTGCAATTACAACTCTTGAAAATATTGTAGGCGCATTCTTCATCCCGAATGGCATCAATGTGTACAGGAAGCATCCCCACTTTGTTGCAAAGGTCATCTTGGTGTGATCCTCTGGCACGATCTTAATCTAATGGTACCCTGAGAACCCATCAGTGAAAGAATAGGCTTCCTTCTCTCCAACATTCTCCAAAACTTCATCCATAAATGGTGTTGGGAATGGGTTATGAATGCATGCATCATTGAGCTTCCTCAGGTCTACGCATATTCTGATTTCACCCTGCTGCTTCTTCTCTTGAACTATCATAGGGCTCACCCAATCATATTATTCTATTGGCTCCATAATTCCTTCTTCCAACATTTGTTCTAGATCTTTGCGCACCTTTTCCTTATACTTCAGATTCAACCGGTAGGGTCTCTACTTTATGGGCTTCACATTGGGCTTTAAAGTGATCTTCATCATGCCCAGATCCCCTACTATTCCCTTCAGGTCCGAGAACTTTGTAGGAAACAAGTCCTGGTATTCGTGCAACATCTCCGCAACTTTATCAACTACGTCTTCATCCCAATAATCTCCTATGTTTGCAAAATTAGGTTGTGCATCGGATCCAATGTTTACTTTCCTGGTCTTCAAATGTTCTGATATATCAGGGTTCTCTACTTTAGGTCCTTCAACCTCGCGCTATCCTTCGGCCTCTGGAATATTCATTTTTCATGGATCATCTTCTTCTTCTTCAATAGCGCATGGCACAACTATGTACTCCAGTCCGGTTGAACCCATTCTAGCGGCTCTTCAAGTGTTCTAAAGATAGCGACCTTAATTTCCTGGAGCGTTGAAACCTCCTTCAACTCCTCAAATTACCACCTTCAAAACTTTCTATCTCTATATTGTCTCCTCACCTTCACTTGCGTAGTCTTTTACTCACTGTCATCTTCCACTGTAGTATTCCTACCTTTTCTCTTTTCCCTCTTCTCAAACCATCTCGTGGTTCTACCCCATTTCCCTTGGAATTTGAGCAGTTTAGTCACTCATGTTGTCTGATTCCAAAGGTAGAACTCCAAGTTCATACAGTAACATATTAATGGCTAATGTAAATGATTGTATAATTTTGCCTCGTGGTACCTTTAGAAACTTTCTTTGTTTCGTAGTATAATATGTTGTCACTTCCACTACAAACTCAACAATGTATCCCTCCAACACACTTTCAATCCAAAATTATACAACATGTGAAATTTTGTTAACTCCTTGCAACTAGCATGCATCCTCTAGAGTCCACCTCCTCGGTTCACCATGGCGATATGTTGGATTGTTGTCATTTAACTATCAAAGCCATTCCATTAGGATATTTGAGAATTCTCAAAAGAAAGATTCGTGGAATTCAGTAAAATCTTGCTTCTACAACCATTTCTTTGTGCTATGCCTTTTTCCATGATCTATTTTGCTGCAAAATGGTGCTCCTTATGTTTAAGCCAATGAGTAATCTCCTCCTTGGTGGGATTTCATGGCATCCACATGCCTACCAAAAAAAGATCCCATCACGAAAATTGAACCATTTGTTGGTGCACATGATTCTAATAGGCCCAGGATTTACTGCACAGTTGGCCAACACCCACAGAGTGGATGAAGTCTCACTTGAGATGCTAATGGGTGACTATTGGAACCATGTTTCCACAATCAGATGAGATTGTTAAGATCTTAAGGAACTAAACTTCAACCTACAACATAAGGCTTAGAAACCAATCAAACAAACACTTAGCTATCATCCCGGGCCTGCGAACTACGTAGGACCTCCAAAATATTGTGTCCACTAGTTAGTGCGCAAGTCACAAATGACATTGTGCTGAAGGATGACCTGACTCTCACGTCTCGTCATTGTATTGACATTAGAAGCACAAGGCACCATTCATTATGAGAACACTATAACATATTAATTTTTTACTAGACTGTCGATTTACTTATCGATTTGAGACATTCAAGCATATTTGGTGAAATAAAAGAGAATTATACATGAATTGAGCCAATAGAACATAACCAAAGAAACACACACATGCATTGAAAAATATATCATAGGAAACCCATCCATACATTATATTAATTCATCATAAATAAGCAAAGGCTCAAGGCACTACAACACAAATACTATGTAATTCGGCTCACCAGTTATCATTCCCTCCTAAGAGTACAAAAAGGACCACACATGCAACACAAAACCATAAAACCTTTACTATGGACAATTTCCATTACATCATGTGCTACAAAGTAACTACAAACTTAAACGCTATCACTTGAAACTAATGACATAGAAAGAAATATACATTCACAACAATCCTTTCATCTTCGACAACTACAATCTAATCATCATCCCACTATCAAATTGTCTAACCATATGACCAAAAAAATATATGTCTCAGGCCTCTCTCTATATTGGCTCTTGGGATATTTTTGAAGTCGTCCTAATTTTCCATTCTTCCGACTATCCATTCGACTAGATGTCCATTAGGATATTTTCTGACATTTCTCCCTTAGCTATCCAATGCCTTCTTAACCATCCGCTAGAAATATCTCATGCATGTTCATTCCACTTCATCGAAGTTCCTCTCCTTGTAAATATTTGTAACTTATTTTTCCACAACATCCCTCTCCTCTTTCTCCATCAACTACAAAAGCCTAACTACCTAATCCTATTCACATGCGTCCCCGCTCTCGGGATGTTTCCATCTTCGCTTTGCATGGTTCCACCCTGCATCGCATCTCTTCCTCCTCTATTGGATCCCTCTATTGCACACAGTCTCCTTATCTTCCCACAATCCTATATCCTCTTGTATGATCACCTACTAATTTTTTTTTTTAAAGTATTTTGTTTCCTTCAACACTTTCTTCCACTTGTCACATACCCCAGATACAACAAAGACTATTGTGCAAACTCACACTTATTGATATTTTCTAGTAGTTGGTGCTTTTTTTATTCCTCCAGTACCTATGCTGAATGTGAGTTGTGCTCTTCCCAGGTAGCATTGTAGGGCCAATGTATCATCAAAATAGACAATAACAAATGAATTTATAAAAGGGCGCAATACATCATTAATTAATCTCATAAACATAGATGATGAATTTCATAGGTAAAATCGAATGACTAACCACTCATACAAACCTTGCCTGGTTTTGAAGGCGAATTTCTACATATCTTCTTCTTTGAATCAAACCTGGTGATATCCAGACTTTAAGTCTAGCTTGGTGAAATATTTTGCTTGCTGCAACTGATCTAACAAATCATCTATCCTGGGAAGGGGGTACCTATTCTTGAGCGTGATTTTGTTCAACACCCTGTAATATATAGACATCCTCCAAGTCCCATCTTTCTTTGGCATAATGATGATGGGTGACCCACATTGTGATGTAATCGATTGAATGGAACACTATTCTAGCAGTTGCTGCAACTGCTTCTTCACCTCACTTGATTCTATAAGAGACTATTTGTACTACCCAATATTTGGCAATGGGGAGTTTAATAATAGCTGGATCTCGTGCTCCACTTCCCTCCTATATGGTAACCCTTTAGGCTCTCAGAATACATCCTTGTATTTCTGCAACAACTCTTCCAGTTTTTATTTCTATTTCTTAGTACGCACATCTAGGGATGCCTTTGCTCTTATTGACTCTTACACAAAATTATTTTCTCTTAAAAATAATAAAACATACTTCTTGCTAGAACTAATCAATTTCTTGGCTTGGTTGGCACTTACCAACAAATGTTTTGACTTGCCTTTGTGTGAATTGATGGTGAATAATTTTCCATCCTTAATGAGATGATATTGGTTGTCTCTTTGCATGAATATTATATCTCACATGCAAATGTAGGTACTCCCAAACACGAATCCACATACATCAAGGGGAACCACATCGAGTTCTACTTCATCAATAAAATCGGTACTGATGGCAGATTTGATTTTGCACCGTTTTATCACCTTCAACTCCACATCCTTATTTACCCATCCTAGTGGATATGGGTTTGGATGATCATGAACTTCCAACCTCAAATTCTTGACCTGCTCTAATGAAATGAGATTTACCTGCGATCCTAAGTCAAATAGAGCATCAATATTTGTCTTCTTGACTTGTATCTTTATATGGAAGACTTTGGTCATTTATTTCTCTTCTTGTTGCTGAAGGCTACTCAAGTTCACCTCCTTCTACATCGATGTACATACAATCTTCTCATCTACGTCTGACCTGCTTTCAAATTGGTTGCTAGAATTAGTGTCCATATGAATCTAGTTCTTATTGTCTTTCTTTTTGTTATTTTGGTTTAGCTCTGGATGCAACTTCCAACACTTCTCCTCTATATGGCGGTTAATGTTGTAGTGGTTGTAGTGGCTACTAGGATATTTAGACTGGTGTGATATAGCTAATGTATTTTTATCTTTTCCCAATTTTTTCTTGTTCTTCCCCTCATTACAAGCATGTTGTTTCTCCTTCTACTTCGATCCACTTGATTTGTTTCTTTAGGCTTATGTTCTCTAGGTATTGTTCCTGTACACAAGATTCATCCACTAATTTGGGTTTGAAAAACATCACTTGCTCCCATAGATGGTGCCATAGACCCCCCAAATACTTGAGCAATACATTTGGGTTCTTTGGGGAGATACCCAATATTATGACCATCTTTCTAAACTCTGTGGTATACTCCTGCATGCTTTGCCCCAAATTTTACGTGAAGTAATGTCACGAGATCCACTGGTCCTTTGCGTACCCAATAGGGTGAAAATGTGATTTAATGAGGGTTTTGAAGTCCTCCCACTTAGTCATTGGAGGCTCTCCCTCCAACCTTAGGGGCTCCGTGTGGATTTCCCACCAAGTTAGGGCATGGCCCTCTAATTTCAGCCACAAAAATTAAATCTCTTGTTCTTCCTCAATTTGATGGACACTAAAATACACTTCTAGTTTCTAGAAGTAGTGATTTAGCTTCAGAGTGTTGATCTCATCATGGTATGACTTGATATCGACCATTGCATCTATTTTAAATAGGGGTTATGATTGATTCATGACACTCAAACTATGTTGATATTTTTCGTGTTCTTCCTTTTTCTAGTTCCCTATTTCTTCCAAATCTCTTGATCCCCCTTCTGATTTTTCCTCTACATTTGAACCCTTATCTACTCCAAATATCCTAAGCTTATTGCTTAGGGATGCCATGAGGAGACTTACATTATGATTTATATCAATGACTTGTTGTTCCAGCCATGAAAACATCTCCTCTACATGATCACGAGGCTTATTCACAAATCTGTTAGCCATGTTAGTGTTTTATGACTTTTGGCCCAACCACTCTATATCCCCTGCAAATATTCACACTACACCCAAAGAAGCCTACTCTAATACAAATAGGATCCATAAAATGGTGTGGATATTCCACTGGATATTTTGTCACAAAAAATCTAATAAATTTATATTTAAAACCTGAAATTTTACACTATTACAGTTTATTAGATTTACGTATTTGTAGATTTACTACTAATAGTGTAGGCATGTGAATTACAATTATGCAAAAAATAGAGAATGGAAAAATAAAATCTCACATACACATTTGGCACATGATGTGACCTAGGAAACCTTTTTGGGAGAAAAACCTAACTGGAAGGTGATGCCGCTATGCTCTCTTTCTATGAATGGAAATATGGATGAAAGTACAAAGAAGTATGCCTTGTGGGCCATGGGATGCTACAGTGCACAAATCCTCTATGTGTGTTCTATCTTCAATCACTCAGCAGGAAGGTGAGGTCGCTCCTCTCTCTTTCTCTGAATGGAAATATGGATGTTAGTACAAAGAATTATGGCTTGTGGCCTGTGGGATACTACAGTGCATAAATTATCCATGTGTGATGTATCTTCTATTCCTCTCGACTACTTTTGCTCAACTATGGAACAAATGCACTCGAAAGAATCAAATCCCTTTTCCTCCTAGCAACCTAATTATAACATAGCCCGATTGCCTACCAATGTTTAGGTTTGACTGTCTCAACCCTTAACCAGGGTTATAATGTAAACTCTTATATAATCCTCTACATCATAACCAGGTGGCTCGCATCATTTTCATGAATAATTGGGGCTGACGTGGCATACTCTCAAATTATGTTGGTGAAACAGAAAGGTCAACTTATGAGTGGCATAAATTTCACATACAAACTTTGATTGATGTGATTATTATGCTGTTGGAAAGGTATCTGTGTATCGGATAGGAAAAAAAGGTGTGGCGCTAAAATAAAAATGTTTTACACCCAGAAAATTTCATTTTATGCCTCAAAACAATCTCAGAAGGTTTCAGACCCCAATTTGCCAAACTGGGTCTCGTCAGTAAAAATGGTTATGAGAGTTGATTCCTCCAGTTTTTCCACTTTGAAATCATCGAGATGGATGAAAAAAAATGATCCAATCTAGATCATGTTTATGGGAATATCTACCTTCTTCTGCCAAACATCATCTAACATTATATCCTTGATCCTTTTTGAAAATTTGTTATGTCTTTCTTCAAAAAAACCAAAACTTTGAAATAACCATGGAACCAACAATAGTCTTAACCTCCAGCAATCTCTTAAGCATGATGAATGTGGAAGAAAACTAGATATTTGCAATCTTCAACAATGATAGATGTGTGTACCCTTTATATATTTTGAGGGGTTGGTATGGTTTTGTATAAAATTGTGGATAGATGTGCATCTTTAATAAGACTTTCGATCCATGTAAAAAATGAAGCAGTGTATTTGAGTGATAAATTCAAATAATTAACAATGAAAGGTGTCCAAAATATTCATCGACACTTAACATCCATAATTTTTCTAGTATCCTTGCGAAGAGGTGCATTATTGGTAATAATTTTCACACACGAATAGACTCCTACATATTCAATAACCTTAATGAAAAACTCACCCATTTACTATGCACCCTTGCATTTTCCAAGAGCATCCACTGCTTTCAACATTCCATCCATTACAAACAATACTGACACTATATGAGGGCCATGATGATTTAATAAGATTTATCATTATATCCTCCTCCTTTTCCTCAAATGACAATGTTATTAGAAGTTTCTTTGAACTAGGAGGAATGTACCATGTTGGAGTGCCTTGAGCTACAAATTGAAACATTTCAATAAACAAAGGTGACCATGCATACTTTAAATGAAATGAAGTTGATATAAAAAAAAACACAAGGATAAGATCAATCTCATCTCACCTCGCTCATATAAATATCTTGTCCATTGTATTGTTTGACCTCTTTTTTGTTGCTTGAATTTCACTTCCACTCCCAAATAGATAAGTGCTAAATGATTTCCTAAATAATGGAAGAGAATCCTCATTTTTGGTTTCCTACATGTTGTTGCCACCATCCCCAAGAAAACATTATCCTTTCATTCCAATTTGATTCATTTGGATGCACTCATTTTTGGACATGGGCCAAGTCCAAAGGTGTGCCTAAAAAATAATTCTTAACTCAAACTTAGGTGCTCTTAAATTTCCTATGGAAAAAACCATGTCTAAAGAACATTCCCTCTCCCCTTTAACTTGGCATCAGACCCTTTTCTGCAAAATCTAGTAGGCCTTGGAGAGGGGTACCCTACAAGGCTATTACTACACAATGTGATAACAATAAAGTAGTATCCCACTTTCACCAAAGCTACTTCCCCTTTCTCTTTATGGATATCACCAATGGGAGGAGTCCCCATATAAATTCGCCCATAATAGATATTCTAGGTTTTAAAGGTATGAGGTGACTTAAAGGCTTCTAAGGGAAAGACAAAATTTAGGTACTAGGATCTAACTATGAAGATGAGACAATTGACCTTCCTTAGAGAGGCTAAATTGTGGAAACCAATGACCTAGTTTTTGGTTGATATGTTGTGAGTTGTGATGGCCAAAGGTCAAAGTGTTGAGAAATAGTTTCCCACAATGTGTTTCAACAAATCTATGGCACATGAAACCCTTAATAGGCCCTCAAGTTAAGGCTATAACCAAACTAGGGTTTTACACTAGGGAAAACAACTAGGGAAAGAGAATTTATGGATGAAATTGGAATGAATTCCCACCAAGGGGAATGATTTTGAGGAAACCAGTACAACCCTATATGTTTAGACTTTCCAAGACCAAAAATCTCCCTTCCTAGTTAATTTTCACTAGGCCTTAATTGGTTGCTTTCCCTTAAGAGGGATAAATTAGAGAGAGAGAAGGAAACTTAATAATTATGGATAAAAGATTATTTTATCACCAAAAATGGATGACTAGTGCCTAGTATTAGGGTTAATGGAGTCTATGAATTCTTTAGGTTGGCTAAAACTTGCAAAGGAGTAAGGATAATTTGATGCCCTAACATCAAAACCCTAATTATTACCTTTGTGAGGTATCAAAATTCACTCGGGAGAGCTAATGTAAGATCACCATGGGGATTGTTATTAAGATATCATACAATGAGTAATGCATGAAATAATATGAAATAACTTCCATAAAAGTGATATTCAACAAAATTAGGGCACAATATTTAACCTAGATCACCAATTTATTCCATACATTAGACATGGATTCAAAAATTTCCAGCAAAAGGCACTTACAAGATAATATGTGTGTACAATCCAATAATTGTTCCAAGGAAGCTTCTCTAAAGACAACAATATATGTCCAAGACAAAATATGCTCCACTAATCACATCTCTCCAATAGGTACAAGACGCTGAATTCATAAGTGACGATGATGGGAAATGAAATAGTCCTATCCTTTATTTATATGAGGAGGATAAGTCTCTAATTATCTTAAGAGCCCATAATTACAAGTTAAAATTAGAATAGATCCTGGGTTACAACCCAACCCAAATACCATAGACATAAGTGAAAATGAAAGCCCACATGTGTGAGACGTGAGGCCTCATAAGGCTGACACCATCTCCGAAACAAGCTACAAGTGTCAAACATTGAGGCTTTGGAGTGCCAAATGTGGTGTAAAAGCCTCTCAAAATTATCATTTGAGGGTTTTCCCTCAAATATCCATCAATATCCCTCTGTGGTACCCAAAATGCAATTGGGGTACAATATGGTGGTCTCTTGTTCTCTAATTAGTCGTAATGTCCATATCTACTCCAATGTTAAGGGATTTCTAGGTGCTACTAGACCTCCCATGTCTCTGTTGTGGCCAGCAACAACCCCCCCCCTTTTTCATTTAAGTGTTGTCCAAAATACTAAATGAATGGGGACCCTTAGTTAAAATTTAGGAAAAGCAAGAGTTTCCTTTCTTCAAAATAAGGTTACCATCGTAAGCTTAGGAAGATCTTTTGAATACTTTAAAACCTAAGTTTATGATAAGAAAAATCTTTAAAAAGTCGCATCATAAAATGACAGAAAAACACCTCCATTTGGGTATAATCCTGGTATGTGCAAGATTCTCGTACTAAGCGATATATCGCATCGCAATAAGGTAATGCCAATGAGAAAGACTTCAAGATTTTCCAATTTGCGATAACCCCGATCGCAAGATCGCATATCGCAGGGAATGGGCTAACAAAATATGGCAAGCATAAAACTTCTGCGATCTGCGATGTTGCGATATCGCGATAAAGCGATGGTTGCGATATTAAGCCAAATCAACTCTGCGATGTTATATTTGTGAGTCGGTGCAAGAGCGCGATGGTGCGATAATGCGATGTCGCGATCTGCGACGATTGCGAACCAAATCGCAAAATCACTCCATCACGAATCTTTCGGGCGTGCTATTCAAGAAAAGCCACTTACCATAATCTGACTCAAGATCATGCGCTTTTAATGATAATAAAGGAATTAGTTGTCATCTATTAAATGTAGACGTGTGCTTTTGTAAATAATTACTTCACGTAAGGTGGCATATTTGATATATCTGTTGCATTTAAGACTCTCCCATCACCTTTCTTGATCAATCATTTCCATTTGTGAGCTGCAGGAACGAAGAAAGAAGGGCGATACCAAGCCATACGCAGGAAGAAATGGGAAAGAAAAGTAAAGCTCAGGGCTCTGAGGTGAAGGAGATGGCACCTTTATATACAGACACAGCTTGTAGCAGAGACGCAGGGATATCGACGTGGGAAAGCATGTACAGACTGCTTGAAGAAGAAAACCCCAGAATAATGAAGGTTACCGCTGTCGCAGATTCACAGGGCTCTTCCGAAGCATCCTTAGAAGAACTAGCATGCTCATTCCTTCGTCGGATAGCAGCAAGGCCTAAAATTCTCCCATATACGGATATGATCAAGTGGATACTTGACAATGCAAAAATGAACGACAAACAGTTCAAGATTCAAGGACATGGGCTCATCGGGTCATTCTCTGCACAAGACTTAAAGCTCATGCACAATTCATTAAAAAATTTGTGGCGGAGAACCCAAACCTATCAGAGACCACTAAAGATTGGTCCAGAAAAGATGAACCGCTCAAAAAAGATAAAAATAGTATGTACAGCACTGGTTCCCTCACCTCTCTGTATTGTTTTGCTGCGGCCATGCTTTGTAGATTATTTGGGATGCCAGATATCAATAAGTTTTCGTCTGAATGGTTACCATTGATTGATGCTGCCACAAATGTCGTTATTATAGATTGGTCCAAGATCTTTTCTGATAACCTATTCACGACTATTATCAATTACCGGTCTAAAAGATCCATGTCTCAAAGGATCTATCCTCCTTTTTACCTATCCGCATATGTGATGGATTCTATTTGTTATGTGTCTAAATTTCCCTCTATGGGTTGGAAATGGACAACTCAGGACCCATTACCCATCCATGTTTATCATAAGATATTATGGGATTCTCAGTTCATTCCACATTTCTACCAAATTTGTCACGGGCTTATCTTACCCATGTATAGAATGATGTATGATAAAGAACCCTCGAGGTGCTCACCTGAGGCACAGATAGATATCATCCCCATCGCAAGATGGTTCAGAGAAGAATGGTTCACCGATATTAGAGTATATGGAAGCACCGTCCCTCCTCATGTCCTACCTTTGTATATTCCTGACAAACTGCTCGCTCGAGAAATTGCATATCAAACCTGTTCAGAAGGCGGCCTAACCAAAGACCTAAAAGACAAAAAGAAGGCCATATGGCCCCATTTTCCTGTAGCTTGTGGGGCCTTTTCATTGTTCGATGTAGGTCACGCATTCACCGCAGTGGAGAATATGACGTGTCAAAAATATTTTAAATTCCCGGCAAGGCCATTTGACCCAAATGAAGTTGCCCAAGATTTCACAACGAACGTCAAGATAAAAGTATTCGTTGGAAAGAAGGATTTATTTGATTATTTATTTCATAATAAAAGCTCACTCCAGGAAATTTTGCGGGAAGCTCAATCGCGATTGTCTCCAGATGACCTCTAAAGATTTGTGGTATACAGGGAAAGAAGACTAGCCAGTGTTCCTCTAGAAAAGCTGCAACTACCTGCCAGAGAACCTACTCCAAGCATTAGCCTTAGTGGGAATTCAAGCGCTTCCGGATCTAAATCTAAGACTGGACAAGAGATGCCTGAGCATTCTAAAAAATCCGAAAACGACCAAGATAGAGGCGAAGAGTCAGCTAAGGACACCGCTCAGTCAATGGAATTTCCACAGCAGCAAGTTATCGCCTCCCCGTCAAGAGATGTCCCCCCTCTCGTCATTGAAGCACCACCCGTCACAACAGAATTAGATAAAGAATGGGAAACCTTCAACGAACTGATCAATCTTGAAGGACAGGCCCCAAAAACACCTGTGAGCAATAAACATGTAGCACAAGAAGTGGGCTCAGCATTGCTCTTCAACGATTGGGACGATCAAATCAGGGAGGCAGAACAAGCAGAATGGAAGCTGAAGGCACAAGAAAAGGAAAAAGCGGTCCAAGCACTAGACAGGTTAAATTGGGAGCATTACTGGGCATACTTGGTGAAGCCACATAGTCAGCAGATGACTGTAAAATGTATCATAAATGCGGCCGAGAAAGTAGTGCCAGCTCTCATAGATTCTGTTTTCTCAGTCTAGCTCAAAGCAGAAGTCAACCAGCCGACTCTCCTCAAACCCATGATGAATGCATGCAGCTTTAAAGATCAGATTAAGAAGTAACTTTATTTAGAATGTTGTTTTTTATTAAAAATTAGATTAGAAAAAGGACGGTCATTTGAAAACTGCATCCTAAATTTTGTAAATAAACTATTATTAGAATTAGGAAGTAGTATTTTAACCCTTCTCATGCATTTAGAGAAGGGTCCAGAAATTTGTCAAAAACTTGTCCTCAGAACATGCACTTCTGCACCCTCAGAGGAGGTTTTGATGAATGGATGGATCAAGGTTTATTAATGTTTGCATTTGATATCTGCTACTGATGTTGCACTTCTATACTCTTAGTAGATATTAGAACAAGTAGAGATAAATCATTGTTGCTTGAAGCTTATGAGTAGGACCAGTCATAAATGGTACTTTTATCTCTTGATCATTTCTGCTTATATTCTTAAAGTGATATACAGTTTTTAGTTGTTTATATGTTATTGCATGAATGTGTGAGTTACCATTTGGCACTTTTGTACGGTGGAGTCATTTATTTATGTTTGATATATGAATAACTTATTATGCGATATGCTGTTCACAACTGTTTTGCCTAACTTTTTATGCAAAGTAGTTCATCTTAATTGATTTCCATTCTTATGATAGTTGAATGATCTTTATTACCAGTTATTATTTGAAATCTCATTAGATCGCATAATAGAAGAAATACATTCCGGGTTAGCATAGATTAGTTGTGCTATTTTCATTAGATTACAATACCATAGAATTAGATTAAAGTAGCTTAGATTAGAACTCTTAGATCAGCATCATCCAACTCTGCACACACACACACCCTTAGATTGGGAAACTGGTCCAATTATCCCAAGTCGTACCTGCTATACCAAACGGATAAGGAGCTGCCAACCAAGGTCCGGACCGGGTGGGTATCCCCCTTGTTGTCGACCCGATTTTCGGGGCTTCAAAAGTCTCTAAAGGTAAGACCATCACCATATGGGTCCTGAATCTGGTGCCACCCTTCAACAGGTGCTAAGGTCAACCTGGGGGCATGCTGGTCCAGATGTATCATCTTAAAGAATCGTCAAATGTAGTGCAAGGTAGAAAAATATATTGGGTGCGGGTGGTTATCACTGGTAGGTATGATGTACTGTTACTTCTCAAAAACTCGAGGATCTCAATGATTCACTTATGGTTTCAAATATACTTGTTTGGGTCATGGGTAATTGTGGGTAAAGTGCCTAGGTCATGGGTCACTGAAACGCTTGACAATCACAACATAAATTCTATTGAAAGCATCAATAATAAGGGATAAAAATTATTATTTCATCTAAGTGAACCAAGGTTGAATGCAAATGGATATTTAATATTTCAAATAAGGTTTCCCTTCCAAAATTAGGGCCTTTAACTTTCCATGGCATTTACATCCTAGGTAGGAGTGGCTAAAAGACAATCCTATTAATTTTTTCCAACCGTTATGGGGAAATAACATTTCCTTAGTCCGCCCTTCAATTAATAGGTGTTAGTGAATAATGATGGTACAAAGGATAGAATACTTCATGACCAAATTCCATGGTCAATGATGGGACCAACATGATGGGGACCCATGTGTATAGATGTGAGGAGGGAGCAATAGCGGATGCATGAGTTACCAACTCGGGCTTAGTTTTTCCACCACTCTTGTGCACCTTTTACTTTTGCTTGATTTTTCTTTGTATTACTGCTCATAGATCAAGGGGATATAGATTGCTTTGAATGATGTGTCGTAGTTGAAATACCCCTTAAGGATGAGTTATTTCATTTCTCATTGTGTTTGGTGCATCAAAGGTTTCTTTTTATTATGTAATGGAGCAACACATGCTCAGGAACCAGGTGATTTCCATAATGAGCGAGGTAGAGTTCATGATAGGATTTTTGCCACGTGATAATGTGTATTTTTGGCTTGATGGGTCCTGACCAAGGTTCATATTTAACTACGCCAACCAAGAAAACCCTAATTGTTGGCCCTTTTGGCAACAACTTGCATAGCGCATGCTGTAGTCTCACCTGAAGCAGTATTGGGGGATGCTAGAACTAGGTTTCTACATCCAGAGGCCTGTGTGATGGTTTCCTGATACCCTTGCGGCTTAGATCTTCCTTCGCGCAGATCTATTTCTTTCGATAGAAAATTACTGCATCTCGATGTAAATGACCTTTAGATCTTCATGAAGGTACTTAATTGTACTTATCATGCATAAATATTACAGATCTACCCGTTCCACGCAGTAAATAAGCATTAATTCATATTAAACAAATTACAGAGCGAAGATATGTAAACTTAGCAAAAGTAAATAAAAGAACACAGATGCGTCATTTTCAGCCCAAAACAATATTTATTAAGTATAAGCGTTCAGATACAGAATCTTTATCCATGCGCACTCAGTTGCAGGGCCCCACTCACTCAGCTTGCAGACTTACTAAGGTCTTTGCACACTCAGCTGTAGGAGCCTTCCCCTTTCACGTAAGTACAAGAAATAGACCTTTCCTGCCTTAGCACCTCGCGCTTACAATGATTCTTCACTACAAGTTATTCTTAGACTCGCTATGACTCAATTTTATATAGCCTTTTCTTTTCAATACCATGGTCATGGGCAGGTCTCAAAAAACTCTATCACCTACCAAATAAGGGACTAAAGCCCCTTTGACTTCTACTAGCTTCACGCTCCACTTTTCCACATTTCATAGAGTCTTTACATTCGCTACAAAAAATAATACAAAATTGACTCAAAATTAACAAAATTGACCCCAGGGACCACATCCCAACAGCCCCCCAACACAAATTAGGTGACTCGCCCTTGAGTCACTCAGCTGGAGCCTCGATTTTTTTGTGGAGGTCGATGAACTCCATCTACAACACAACTATGTTGATAGATCCCTACACCGCGTCCTGATGCACTTCCTCTACCATCTTTTTTGTAGTCGGCCCCTCCATCGCGAGGTGCATCATCCTTTGAGTCTGCTGGAGTGTCTTCAATTTTTCCTGGACTGATAGAGCAAGCTGACTTGCTTCCTCTATCCATGGTTGTATTTTGGCCATCAAAATGGCTTCTTTTCTCTGTAGCTCTTTAATTTTTGATTGCATCTATTTTCCTTCCTACAATCGAGCGAGGCACTGGACTGGCGCAAAAGTGCGCACGGTCGCCTTGATTTCATCAATTTTTTGCTGTCTCTCCCGGATATCTATGCCAATTTTATGCAGGTTTGGGTACTCCTACAAAGTCATCCATAGTTCCATGGTCTATTTGAAGATCAGTGTGCAACGTGTGACTACTGTATCCAAAGTGCCCATGCTCTCCCTGATAGCTACTCCTAGATTTCTAGCGGAGTGGTTGGCTGTAATTTCAATTCTAGCTCTGAGATCTTCATTTTAAATTCAAATGTTACCTGACCAACCTCATCCTTTGATTCTCTTACTACGATAGCCAACTTCCGAATCTTCGCGGCTACTTCTGCATCCTTTGGAATGTGAAGTTTTGGCAACGTCTGGCATGCTTGCACAATTGCTGCCTCCAAATTCTCGCTTTGTGCGATTAGTTCTTCCTTTTCTTTCAGCGCTTGAGACTTTTCTACAAAAATATGCTCATTATTCATCTTGAATTCGTTGATGACTGATAGTGCATGCTCCTCCCTAATCCTGAGCTCATCTGATACCCGTTGATGAAGCACGTGGAGGGTCTGGATGGGTAGCACGGTTAAGTTGACACACACATATTTTATCTGTCCGAGCTTTATGTTTTCTTCATCTGCCTCTATGCTTAGTGTTCCTTCTGGTAATGGAATAACTCTGAGGTCTAGAGTCTTGTCTGTGTCTAGTACCGATGTGCTGGCTTGCTACAGGTTCGCTTGAATCCCACTCGTTTATCCCACTCTCGCTTGAATTCACTTTGTTTGAATCTGCAACTCACGCAGATCCTTTTGTACAATGCCCAACATTTGCATGTATTGCTACTCGATTATGTCTGTAGCTCCTTCATTGTGTCGAGGAACTTGTCTCCGATCTCATGTAAGTCCCCCTCAGTGAGCACCATTGGATCCGAATGGGCATACTTATTTGACTTCTGCTTCTTCCTAGGCCCAGGAGTTGTTTCCTTGGTCCGCTTTTGCAATTTAAAGGGAGTGCTCTTCTCCTTGCTATCGCCTCCATCCTCCTCATACACTTCCTTGTCCATTGTATGTTGATAAGTAGACTCCCCAGCTTCTTGTGTGGCCTCCTTCGAGGCATGCTCCTTGTCAGTAGCTACCCTAGCAATAACTTCCTTCTCTTCGTATGATGCTTTTTTCTCACGAGTGCCAACCCGTGCAACTTCCTTTTTCTTTGAAGCTTCTAAGTCGAAAATCACTACTATCTTCGTAGGATCTACCATTAATCCCTACTTGCAGACCACATGATCTAGCAGTCTCGGACAAGATATGAAAAAGATACACTTCTTCAAATTTAGAGCAATTTGGTATCTGCGACAAGTATCCAACATGAGGTGCAGACTAGCAACATGGCATTTTACCAACCCAAACATAGTCCAGTCATAAAAATACATGGATGAATTCTTTCAATACTGCAATTACAACTCTTGAAAATATCGTAGGCGCATTCTTCAACCAAAATGGCAACACTGTGTACGAGAAGCATCCTCACTCCGTCGCGAAGGTAATATTACTGTGATCCTCTTACGCAATATTAATTTGATGGTACCTTGAGAACCCATCTGTTGACAGTGTTGGACCCGCTAACATGTCAGGGGATCTCCCCAGTGAGAAGTCACAATTAGACCTTAGACCATTTGGTGTAGGAGTCCTAGCAGTGGGTCGTACGGTATCGCTTTGATCACGGTTTTGCATAGAGGTAAGTAAGATGTCCCTGTTGGTAGCAAGGGTGTGACATATGCAGTAAGTCAAGGAAGTTGCATGAGTGGTTCTAACACACGAAGGATGAGGTGAGTGTGCCCCTTGGAAACCTATGAAAGCACACAGCTAAGAAGGGAACACACGAGCAAAGATGCACCATAACATGGAAGGCAAGTAAGCTAGCAATCCAAAGTGATGGTTAAACCAACAACACATTTCAGAAAGATTCATACATACATATACAGAAAATAGCTACACATGCATGCGTAAGTAAACAAATACATATATCATTTAGAGTAAACAAGATAGCTGAAATACACTACGACATATGCATGAAACGTGTTGGATCTGTTATATTAAGAGGTGTAAGTTCCAGTTATACAATACATCCATGTCCAACCACTATTTCTAACAGTGGAACGTTATAGTCACTGCCACCTGCTCCTCCAAAGAGATATACTAGCTCTGCACAGTGGAGAAGCCAAGGCTCGTTACAATACTATCCAAGATTTCTCTAAGATACTCCTATTGGAAGCTTGGCTTACCAAAAGCCTCTACAATGAGTTATGAGGGGCTATATATAGAAAAGGGTGGGGTGGCCCTTGACATTCCCCTACTCTATGACTGTTACATCCAAGTATTGACACTTGAACTTACACTTGACAAGACGTTACATTATAATGCACATGTACCCATGTGAGACAAAATGGCTTGAGAAAGTCATGTAAGACATCACTATGAGTCAGACAACTATTGGAAGATGAGCTCTTCGACATCCTCATGGTGGTCGACAATAGTGAACTGATGCCAAGCTCGGTAGTCCACGATGGTTTCTGTGTACTCTAAGGTGACATCTTTCTTAAAACGAACTCTTGCCTCCATATCATCAGGGTACACTACTTGGGCTCTTCTTGTTATAGATCTGACCCATAAATATATGAGAATATAAATATAACCAGAAATAATAAGATAGAAATAGATAGAAACGTTTCTTTATTGATCAAACCCTTAAGGTAGGGAAACACCATAAGTTCACTCTTTAAGGAAGGAGAACACTCCACAAGCCATATTCTTTTTCATACAATAATCCTTGACATCTCTCAATGGGGAGTCTCTAGCCTCTATATAGGCCTCATACATACAATGCCATGGGTCATCAACATGGTTCCCTCAATACCATCTATCTAATACCATGGGCTTATTACATTATTACATCTACTTGTGGTCCCTTACATGATACGAGTTAACCACCTTATTTATTACTATGGCCCATCCCATTATTACATTATTCCCTTGGGTACCTCTCTCTGTACCTCATATTATCCCCCCTAGGTATACTACATTCCACCCTCTTAACATGTTTCATCCCCGAAACATAAGAAGAACACAAATAATAAGATCTACTCAAAAGAGTAGTCCACTGGTACCATGCACATGCATCTAGCCATCCAAGAGAAAGGTGAACCATCGATCTAGTTGGTGCCTCGCTCGTTTGAGATGGAAGTTGAGCTTGGTGGCTATTCTAAGTTGATGTGTAGTAGGTGGATTGGTGTCCCTCTCTATCTATCATGTGGGGGTTGTTGTCCTTGTGGCTAATTCGTTTCCATCTTGTTGGTTGTTTTTTTGCGGGGTGATGTGGGTGGTGATATGCTGAAGTTGTAACCAACGGTGTATCTCTCTTTAATTCACCACCTAATGGCACCTGATTGGTAGCTAGTACATGTTGTGGTTCCTGCTCTTGTTTCTTATCTTCCAATAATACTTCAACCACTGAGTCCTCATCTTATGTATCAGTACCTGTAACATTTTCTACTTCAATCTCCTTAGACACTACCTGTTTTTCTTGTACCTGGTCTGATGTTTGTGTTTGATTGTTGACCATTAAGGGCTCATCATCTGATGTGTCAGTACATGGAACATCTTATGCTTCAGCCTCCTTGGAATCTACCTGTTTATTGATGGAAATATCCTGTAATGAAATTTTTTTCTTTTTATACCAGAGCTTCAAGAATTTCTTCTGCACATTAATATTGACAGTACCCACAGATTCCATCCAAGGATATCCCAAAACAAAATCCATGTTATCCATATCTGAAGTATAAAAATCACAATGCAACACATAAAAACCATTCTGCATCTTCCCATGTGATAGAAATCCCGATCTAGGCACTGGAATTTCTGATTCGCACTGCCACTATGTTATAGACATTTTTGTGCCCTGCAACCACAAGCATGAAATGTCCATAAACCAAGGGCTCCTAAGTCCCTAAAAGTGTTGTTCTAACCCCTAAAGGAACAAGTTCAACAGATTACAACTTCTCCCAGAAGTTCTCCATGAGAAACTGCTCAGAATTGGTCAAAACAGGATCATTTCAGCTGCTCCACTGGCTAGGTGCGTTGCATTGCACCTGAATACACTGTGAGGGTGCGTTGTATTTCAAAAGTCCCTTCTGTGGGGTGCAATGGGCGAGAAATGACAAATGGTTGTGTCATTCCGTGAGGTGGAGAGACAATGGAAGCTTCCAGAATCTTCTCCTGTGACACTTGTCTCACTGAATTCGACCAAGGATGAGTAAGAGGCCTTCAGTCTCCAAGTGGAAGCAAGAACTATCAGAGAGAAGACACTAATCAAATCACAAGCTGACTCATCCCCCTTACAGATATCTATATATGGATCCCTCATCCCAGAGATCCAGAGGCTAGAATTTTGCATATTGTAAGGAATTGCTGTTGGGTTTTTGAGACAAACATCAGATTGTTGGGTGATCTATGCTTTGTTTGAGGTGAAGAGGGGCTTCTTTGCTGGGAGGTTGATGCTGGGTCGGAACAACTGGTTGTAACTCCTCCTGGATCTTTTCTTGTTTATCAATAAAAACTATTTGAGTTTTCCTCCATGCTTTTGTATCATTGATGCTTGTTACATTTGTATGGTCAATTTACATCTGATCGTAGATTGTTTATGAATATAGATCCATGTCTTTGTATAGTGCTATGCTTCTGTGATCTTACAGGCACTTTGTGAAGCTGGGCGTGCAAGGGAGCAGGTCGCTGAGGACTATCAAAGAAGAGAGGGATCAAATCAAAGGATTAGCGCAAGACAGAGGTTGGTCTTTCTGTTCCTCTCTATCTATAATTCATAAAGGAAAGACAAAAGTAGTTTTTCTCTGTTTGTTTCTAAGGCAGCTGTCACACCTTAGTGGGATAGAGCAGTTCTATATAGACACTTTTCCCTGTAACACACTATCCTACCGACACAAAAATTTCTGAAAAAAAGAGATGTTTTTAAATCAGCGATATCTCCCTCATCGGACTCCGATTTGACTGATTTTTTTTTTGAAATTGGATATTTTTTGCCAAAAACTCAGATCTACAATTAGATTCTGCAGATTTTGCACCAGATCGTATATATTTGATTCGCAATCTCGCTGCCCCGAAAATTGTCTGCAACACAGCTGATTTTTAAATTAGCGATATCTCCCTCATCCGGACTGCGATTCGGTCGATTTTTTTTTTTCAAATTGGGTATTTTTTTACGAAAAACCCATATCTATAATTAGATTCTATATATTTTGCACCAGAAGATACAGATCTGATCCACAAACTCGTCATCCCGAAAAATGTCTGCAACCCAGCTGATTTTTAAATCAATGATATCTCCCTTATCCAGACTCCGATTCGGCTAATTTTATTTCTTTCAAATTGGGTATTTTTTGGCCAAAAACTCAGGTATGCAATTAGATTCTACATATTTTGCACCAGCATGTATATATCTGATCTGCAAACTCACCGCCCCTAAAAATGTCTACAACACAACTGATTTTTAAATCAATAATATCTCCCTCATCCGGACTCCGATTCGGCCAATTTTCTTTTTTCAAATTGGGTAATTTTTCACAAACAACCCAGATATGCAATTATATTCTATAGATTTTGCACCAAAACGTACATATCTGATCTACAAAGTCGCCACCCAAAAAGTTCCTGCAAAAAAAATAAAAAAGTTCTCTGCTTTGCCCAAGAATGTATTATGATACCACTTGTTATAGGTCTAACCCAGAAATATATGAGAATATAAATATAACCAAGAATAATAAGATAGAAATAGATAGAAATTTTTCTTTATTGATCAAACCCTTAAGGTAGGACAACACCATACATTCACTCCTTAAGGAAGGAGAACACTCCATAAACCATATGCTTGTTCATACAATAATCCTTGACATCTCTCAATGGGGAGTCTCTAGCCTCTATATAGGCCTCATACATACAATACCACGGGTCATTACCATGGTTCCCTCAATACCATCTATCTAATACCATGGGCTTATTACATTATTACATTTACTTGTGGTCTCTTACATGATACGGGTTAACCACCTTATTTATTACTATGGCCCATCCCATTATTACATTATTCCCTTGGGTACCTCCCTCTGTACCCCATATTATCCCCCCTAGGTATACTACATTCCACCCCCCTTAACATGTTTCGTCCCGAAACATAAGAAGAGCACAAATAATAAGATCTACTCAAAAGAGTAGTCCATTGGTACCATGCACCTGCATCTCGCCATCCGAGAGAAAGGTGAACCCTCGATCTAGCTGGTGCCTCGCTCGCTTGAGATGGAAGTTGAGCTTGGCGGCTCTTCTGTGTTGATGCATAGTAGGTGGATCGATGTCCCTCTCTATCTGTCATGTGGGGGTTGTTGTCCTTGTGGCTAATTAGTTTCCATCTTGTTGGTTGTTTTCTTGCGGGGTGATGTGGGTGGTGATATGCCGAAGTTTTAACCAAAAATGTATCTCTCTTTAATTCACCACCTAATGGCCCCTGATTGGTAGCTGGTACATGTTGTGGTGCCTACTTTTGTTTCTTATCTTCCAATATTACTTCAACCACTAAGTCCTCATCTGATGTATCAGTACCTGTAACATTTTCTGCTTCAACCTCCTTAGACACTACTTGTTTTTCTGGTACCTGGTTTGATGTTTGTGTTTGATTGTCGACCATTAAGGGCTCATCATCTGATGTGTCAGTCCCTGGAACATCTTCTGCTTCAACCTCCTTGGACTCTACTTGTTTATTGATGGAAATATCCTGTAACGCAATTTTTTTCTTTTTATACCAGAGCTTCAGGAATTTCTTCTGCACATTAATATTGACAGTACCCACAGTTTCCATCTAAGGATATCCCAAAACAACATCCATGTTATCCATATCTGAAGTATAAAAATCACAATGCAACACATAACAACCATTCTGCATCTTCCCATGTGATAGAAATCCCGATCTAGGCACTAGAATTTCTGATTCGCACTGTCACTGTCCCGCAAACACAAAAATCTCTTAAAAAAAGAGATGTTTTTAAATCAACGATATCTCCCTCATCGGGACTCAAATTTGACTATTTTTTTTTTGAAATTGGGTATTTTTTGGCCAAAAACTCAGATCTAAAGTTAGGTTTTGTAGATTTTGCACTAGAACGTATAGATCTGATCCACAAACTCACTGCCCCAAAAATTGTCTGCAACACAGCTTATTTTTAAATCAGCGATATCTCCCTCATTCGGACTCCAATTTGGCCAATTTATTTTTTCAAATTGGGTGTTTTTTCACAAAAAACCCATAGCTGCAATTAGATTGTATATATTTTGCACCAAAACATACAAATCTGATCCGCAAACTTGTCGCCTCGAAAAATGTCTGCAACCCAGCTGATTTTTAAATCAACGGTATCTCCCTTATTTGGACTCCGATTCGACTAATTTTTTTCTTTCTTTTCAACTTGGGTCTTTTTCACCAAAAACTCACATATGCAATTAGATTTTGCATATTTTTCACTAGCACGTACAAATATGATCTGCAAGCTTGCCACCCCTAAAAATGTCTACAACACAACTCATTTTTAAATAAAAAATATCTCCCTCATCTGGACTCCGATTCGACCGATTTTCTTTTTTCAAATTGGGTATTTTTTCACAAACAACCCAGATCTGCAATTATATTCTATAGATTTTGCACCAAAACATACATATCTGATCTACACAGTCGCCACCCCAAAAAGTTCCTGCAAAAAAAATAAAAAATTCTTTGCTTTGCCCAAGAAAGTATTATGATACCACTTGTTATAGATCTAACCCAGAAATATATGAGAATATAAATATAACCAGGAATAATAAGATAGAAATAGATAGAAATGTTTCTTTATTGATCAAACCCTTAAGGTAGGGCGACACCATACATTCACTCTTAAGGAAGGAGAACACTCCACAAGCCATATGCCTGTTCATACAATAATCCTTGACACCTCTCAATGGGGAGTCTCTAGCCTCTATATAGGCCTCATACATAAAATACCATGGGTCATTACCATGGTTCCCTCAATACCATCTATCCAATACCATGGGCTTATTACATTATTACATCTACTTGTGGTCCCTTACATGATACGGGTTAACCACCTTATTTATTACTATGGCCCATCCCATTATTACATTATTCCCTTGGGTACCTCCCTCTATACCCCATATTATCCCCCTAGGTATACTACACTTCTGTCCAACTCATTTGATAGCATGTGCATCATTGTCTTGAGTACGATCAGACCAACAACACACTCGTGCATGGTGTTTGTACTGATTGACAAGTCTGGGCTAGTGGCTATGCACATCAGCTCGTCAAAGTAAGAGTCAAACTCTAGTCGGAATTGTGCCTTTGTCTTCGCCTAGGTGAGTGTCCCAATAGATGGGATTGCATGTGTGTGCACAATAACATCCATAATCTTGAATACACGTGCATGGGAAGCCTGTAGACTAGTGATGAGCTGCGGGAGATCTTCATAGTTCCGGATCTGACTCTGGATGCGTGCCTTTAGCTCCACCGCTCTGGGCCTCATCATCTTAGGCAAGTGTAACAGGGCTCCCTTATATCTCATCGTCCATGTTTTCATGTAATCAACAAGAGCATGCCCTCTCAACAAGATACGTGCTCTCCTAGCACATCTCTGTTGCTAACCGTTGAGATGGAAAACTGCCTTATGCACCGTACCAAACTTGGAATAAAACGACCACATGACTGTGTCAGGGGACAATACTTCATCCAGTATTGCCTTCTTCAATTTTGCTCGGGCAGATGATGTATGCAATTCTCCTCCTTTCGTGGCCGTCTGTAGCTCCTTAGCCATTCAGTCGTTCTCAGCTATCAGGAAGCAAACACTCTAGCTAGTGGCTTCGACATATGCCTTGGTAACATCGGAAAATGCTGCTAGATGTTTGTGCACGTCAGACATGATCACTCATTCCTCAAACTGTGCAGGAGATGTATGATCCTCCAGAGTCGACACTCAGCAAGATTGAATAACTCTATGTTGAGACTCGTTGAATGAGATGTTGTGCATCCCTCCTTCCGACGGATCTCTAAGGATCTCAGTGTCTCCTTGGTCTCTTGGGAATTTCTCCTCTTCTGGATGTGGTGAAGTTGGTGGGTCGACCTCTTGATGGTGAGGCATGAGGTCGATGTCTTTCTCTAACTCCTATTGCTCCATATCCATATCCATCCATTCAAGTGCTTGCTTTATCTCCTGAGCGGAGTCCTGCTCCTACGATGGTTCACCCTGTCTGCTTGATGCCAGTTGTTTTGATGAGTCTACTACTTGTACTTTCACAATTTCATATGTTTGTACAAGTTGCGCCCCTTGCTATACCTGTTCTTGCTGCGCTTCCTTCTCTTGTCTGCGTAGCTCCTATTCCTTCTGGAGTTTCTCCTTCAACTCATGCAACTCCTTCTTTGTTTCCTCCATTCTTCGTTTCTCTCTCTGCCTTTGCACGTTTCTCTTGTCGCGATGTTGCCTCTTTGCCTCTATTGCCAAAGCTACTTTCTGCACAAGTGGGTCTGCTCGGAACTTGCAACTTTTCTCTTCCTCCATGTTGTCGACAATCTTCCTCTTGCCCTTGTCATGCACTACTATGTTTACCTCTACTATTGCTGCTTTTGGTGCTCTTCGAGATGCCGCATCATGCTGCTTCACTATCCATTCGACAACGAGGCTGACTGGTTCATTGAATCTGGAGGAGTTGTAACAATATCTCCATGGGTCTTCCTCTGCCCAATGACATGCCTAGTGGATCCAGTTAAACTGTACTTTTGTGCAATGGTATTTCACAAGACAATGCAGGTCATACAGATTGTAACTTCAGGCATCGAATGGATATTTCTTCATCAATTCTACTTCGACATACACATGCTTGATATAAAACCTGATCTGAAAAGGAAGAGTAGGCCAAGGTGCCTTCTTCTTCCAATGTAGCCTAGCTGATAACCTTGCCAAGATGTGATATTCTGCTTCTTGCATGACGAGTTTTTCCAAGGAAAAATTTGGTAGAACATGCGGAGGCTTCTCTGCGTTGTACATCTGTATGAAGGTGCCAGACGGTGAGGCAAAGAAATCAGCTATGTCGATCAATGCCTCCATTACTACCTTCGAGATGTAGGGTGGATCCTGTTTGAATATCATCTTGTAAAATGGGGTGACAAAATGATCGGAAAATTGTGTGATAACTCCTTTGAAGTTGCATTCGGACAACGTCTTACAATAAGTGTTCACATAGATCTCCGCCGGTGTCCATGCCCACTTCAAGCCTAGGAAGTCTTGATGGGCACATATTGATTCAATATGTAAGTGAACATGTAGATTTTTGCTCGCATACGTTTGGGCGGCTCTCGAGCCCTTGTTACCTGTTCCTTCAGCTGGTGAGCCAACATGTACGACCAGATGCATGCTTTGCCTTCTCTGGCTAGTTGGTCCACCGTGATCACCCAAATATGTGGGAATGTTTCTGTGATTTCTTGGCCACACAGATGAAATGAAAAGATGACCAAGTATTAATACGTATTCCACAGTATCTTCATCTTGTAGATCTGGTTGGGTGTCATCCTAAATTTAGTCGGCTCCTTCACCCAGTTCTTCAAGATATCTTTGGAGATGGCATTGCTGCTAGTTATGCTGAAGGGTGTCTCCATGGTGATCACATGCCTCGACATCTGATACATATCATCATAATCCTATGCCTTGAAGGTAGCAATATCCGTCTCGTTGACATTGCTCAACATCATCATCTCAGGATCAGTGTGCGAGACAATCCAATGTATCATGTCCACGCATGGGAGCACGTGATACTTGCATGTAATCCGATACAAGACAAACTTGTGGATGTTGACATAGAATTGGGGTCTTCGAGGTCTTCCTAAAATGTGCTTGCAAATGCATCATTGACCTCTTGCCATTTCAGCTTGATGTCCTTCTCTACAATCTGCTTGGTGTGTTCATAGATCGACAGACTTGTAGACACTCGCTCAACTGTTGCTCTAGTTGCACTTCTTTTAGTGTCCTTTGATCCTGCTCTCTTAGAGGCCATTGATCTTGAACTGCTAAGAGGCAAACGAACACCTGCTAGATCTAGAGGCATAGGGACATGCATGGCAAGAAATATGTCAGCTGAAACCAAAGAAAATTGAGGAACGACATAAAACATATTTGGGGATTGTCTGGAAAGGATTGCACAATTTTTCCTGGGAGGCTAGGAGACTGGCATATAGAACTGTGGAAAAGGTAGTCTGGGCTATCTGGGGAGGTTGGCTACATACTGGAGTTGTGGAATGTGCAATCCAGGCTGGTTTACTAGCTACTAGAATTGCACAATGCGAAATTTCAGTTGGCAATGGTTGTAGGCCCGGTGACTGCATTGCGCAATTTTCTGATATCATGTGCATCATTGTGATAGCATGTGCATGATTTTCTTGAGTGCGACCGGACCAAAAACACACTTGTGCATGGTGTTTGTACTAATTGACAAGTCTGGGCTAGTGGCTATGCGCATCAGCTCGTCAAAGTATGAGTCAAGCTCTAGTCGGAAATGTGCCTTTGTCTTTTCCTGGGTGAGTATCCCAATAGATGGTATCGCATGTGCATGCACAATAACATCCATAATCTTGAATACACGTGCATGGGAAGCCTGTAGACTAGTGATGAGCTGTGGGAGATCTTCATAGTTCCGGATCTAACTCTGGATGCGTGCCTTCAGCTTGATCGCTCTTGGCTTCATCATCTTAGGCAAGTGTAACGGGGCTCCCTTGTATCTCATCATCCATGTTTGCATGTAATCAATAGGAGCATGCCCGCTCAACAAGATACGTGCTCTCCTAGCACATTGCTATTGCTAACTGTTGAGATGGAAAACTGCATTATGCACGGTACCAAACTTGGAATACAACGGCCGCATGACTGTTTTAAGGGATAATACTTCATCCAGTATTGTCTTCTTCAATTCTGCTCAGGCGGATGATGTAAGCAATTCTCCTCCTTTCTTGGCCGTCTGTAGCTCCTTAGCCATTCAATCATTCTCAACTATCAGGAAGCAAACACTCTAGCTAGTGGCTTCGACATATGCCCTGGTAACATCGGAAAATGCTGCTAGATGTTTGTGCATGTCAGACACGATCACTCATTCCTCAAACTGTGCAGGAGATGTATGATCCTCCAGAGTCGACACTCAGCAAGAGTGCACAACTCTATGTTGAGACTCATTGAATGAGATGTTGTGCATCCCTCCTTCCGGCTGATCTCCAAGGATCTCAGTGTCTCCTTGGTCTCTTGGGAATTGCTCCTCTTCTAGATGCGATGAAGCTGGTGGGTCGACCTCTTGATGGTGAGGCATGAGGTTGATGTCTTTCTCTAACTCCTATTTCTCCATATCCATATCCATTCGTTCAAGTGCTTGGTCTATCTCCTGAGAAAAGTCCTACTCATGCGATGGTTCACCCTGTTTGCTTGATTCCAGTTGTTTTGACGAGTCAACTACCTGTACGGGTGCAGTTTCATATGTCTGTACAAGTTGTGCCCCCTGTTGTACCTATTCTTTCTGCACTTCCTTCTCCTATCTGTGCAACTCCTGTTCCTTCTAGAGTTGCTCCTTCCACTCATGCAACTCCTTCTTTGTTTCCTCCATTCTTCGTTTCTCTCCCTGCCTTTGCACATTTCTCTTGTCACGCTGTTGTATCTTTGCCTCTATTTCCAAAGCTGCTTTCTGCACAAGTGGGTCTACTTGGAACTTGTAGCTTTGCTCTTCCTCCATGTTGTCAACAATCTTCCTCTTGCCCTTGTCGCGCACTAGTATGTTTACCTCTGCTACTGTTGCTCTCCAGGATGCTGCATCACGCTGCTTCACTATCCATTCGACAACGAGGTCGACTGGTTCATTGAGTCTAGAGGAGTTGTAACAATATCTCCATGGGTATTCCTCCGCCCAATGACATGCCCAATGGATCCAGTTAAACTGTACTCTCGTGCAATGGTATATCACAAGAGAATGTAGGTCATACAGATTGTAACTTTGTGCATTGAATGAATATTTCTTCATCTATTCTGCTTCGACATACGCATGCTTGAAAGTCCATATATCGTAAAACCCGATCCACAATGGAAGGGCAAGCCAAGGTGCCTTCTTCTTCCGATGTAGCCTAGCTGATAACCCTGCAAAGATGTGATATCCTACTTCTTGCATGACGAGTTTTTCCAAGGAAAACTTTGGTAGAAGATGCAGAGGCTTCTCCGTGCTGTACATCCATATGAAGGTGCCAGACGGTGAGGCATAATAATCAGCTATGTCGATCAATGCCTCCATTACTGCCTTCGAGATGTAGGGTGGATCCTGTTCGAATATCATCTTGTAAAATGGGGTGAAAAAATGATCGGACAACTGTGTGATAACTCCTCTGAAGCTGCATTTGGACACCATCTTACAATAAGTGTTCACAGAGGTCTCCGCTGGTGTCCATGCCCACTTCAAGCCTGGGAAGTCCTAATGGACACATATTGAATCCAAGATGTAAGCGAACATGTAGATTTCTACTCACATACCTTTGGGCGGCTCTCGAGCCCTTGTTACTTGTTCCTTCAGCTGGTGAGCCAACATGTCAGACCAGTTGCGTGCTTTGCCTTCTCTGGTTAGTTGGTCCAATGCGATCACCCAAATATGTGGGAATGTTTATGTGATTTCTTGGCCACATAGACAAAATGCAAAGATGACCAAGTATTGATACATATTCCGCAGTATCTTCATCTTGTAGACTTGGTTGGGTGTCATCCTAAATTTAGCCGGCTCCTTCACCCAGTTCTTCAAGATATCTCTAAGTTGGAATTGTTGCTGGGTATGCTAAAGGGTGTCTCCATGGTGATCACAGGCTTCGACATCTAATACATCTCATCATATTCCTATGCCTTCGCAATATCTGTCCTGCTGAAACTGCTCAATGTCATTGTCTCAGGATCATTGTGCGAGACAATCTAATGTATCATGTCCGCACATGGGAGCACGGGATACCTGCATGCAATCCGGTACAAGCTGGAGTTTTGGATGTTCACATAGACTTGGCGGTCTTCGAGGTCTTCCCCAAATGTGTCTGCAAATGTATCATTGACCTCTTGCCATTTCAACTTGATGTCCTTGTCTACAATCATCTTGGTGTGTTCACAGATTGAAAAACTTGTAGACACTCACTCAACTGCTGCTCCAGTTGCACTTCTGTTGGTGTCCTTTGATCCTGCTCTCATGGAGGCCATTGATCCTGAACTGCTAAGAGGCAGATGAACACTTGCTAGATCTGGAGGCATAGGGACATGCATGGTAAGAAATCTGTCAGCTGAAACCAAAGCAAATTGAGGAACGACATGCAACAGACCTCGGGATTGTCTGGAAAGAATTGCGCAATTTTTCCTGGGAGGCTGGGAGACTGGATTCTAGAACTATGCAAAAGGTAGTCTGGGCTATCTGGGGAGGCTAGATGGCTGCTAGAATTGTGCAATGCGCAATCTAGGCTAGTTTGCTAGCTGTTGGAACTGCACAATGACCAATTTTAGCTGGCAATGTTTGCAGGCCCGGTGACTGCATTGCGTAATTTTTTGGGCCAACAATCACTGTCCCTCAGAATTGCATAATGCAATACTAGAGGATAGTCATTGGGCACAAATTCAAATTTCCTGAGAGGAAGGGAGAGCCTTCCCTCTAAGGATTGCACAATGTTGTCTTGGTGAGGCAGAGTTTGGGCCAAGGCTGCCCAGACTCGCCAACAGGAAACTGAATGCAAATGTGAATGTGAATGCATGGTGATTCTGAGTGAAAGTAGGAGTGAATGATCGTGCATGCAAATAGTGAATGAAATATTCATAAAATGGAACAACATGCATGTGGGTGAAGCAAGTCGTTGAATCAATGACTGTTCATTCAAAACAATTTCATGCATGTGACAATAGTGAGATGCTAACGAAAAATGACACGGTGCTAGTACAAGCTATTATATATGTAAATGACAGGAAGTGTTCATAGAAATCAAGAAAAAAACACTCACACAAGAAAAAACACAAAAAGCGACAGAAATGATGCAATAGACAAGTTAAGAGGACTTACCCATGAATAACTGAGTTGGATGTGTCAAAGACTCTTGGATGTGCTGTGGGATGTCAGAGCTCCAATATCAATGTGAATAAGTGAGCTCTGAAGCGTTGAATAAATAAGTTTGAGGCTCATGACGCGCATGCCACAAATCTAGGAAAAAGCGACACTTGGAGGAAAGATTCTAAAATGATCTTTGCATGTAACCTCCAGTTGCTAAAAATAGCTCCCTAAAATCTAGGGATGTTTTTTACATGTTTCTTTTTGCTATTCCGGGAAAAAGAAACCCATGCATGCAAGTCAAGTTTTCTCGGTCTTGGGTGGAACCGGTTAACTAAATGGCACATGCAACAACCTACTCAGCTGAGGGGAAAATCTGCGCATTTCTGGGAGGGAGCTGGGCTGACTGCCCAAAAGGATTGCACAATTTATGGGCTGAGCAACTGACTACTGCCTAGAATTACGCAATTCCTAGATGAGCAGTCCTGCTGGGAGGAATTGCGTAGTTTTTTCGGTGAAGCTTAACAGGAAGATTTGCGCAATTCTGGAGCGTAGCAGGTTTCTAGACATAATTTCACAATTTCTGGAGGGAAGGTTGGTTCCCCTCAATAATTGCACAATTTCTTGATAGAGCTACTCAGCCTGCAGCTGGACCAAGTTTGGAGAAACAACCTGAGAGGGGGGTGCAACAAGCTCTCATGCACAGGCTGGCAATCTGCTAGAGAATCACTGAAGCTTGTGTACTTGACAAGGCAAGACATGCTGCTGAGGAAGGTTGGTAGGGAGGCTCCAAAACGGAGCTAAATAAAAAATTTGGAGGGTGGTTGTAGCCACTACAACACTTGGCAACACACTAGTAGAACTCCAGCTCTTTGAATGGACCTTATTCGTGAAAAGAAAATATAACACCTCCAGAAGTATTGTTCAGTTCTCAGTTCATCTTGGTTTTCACACTTGCTTGATTGTAAGATGTAGCATCTTCCAAGATCTTGGTCGATTGGAACACATTCAAAGCCAATTCAAAAAAATTGTTTCGATTTTGGTTTAGGGGTATATGGTTTCACAAGTAGTATAGTCGTTAGAGTCTTAGTTTCATATCTCGTGTTGCTTCATTTCCAGTAGGCCTGGAAAGTACCCTGACGGAGTCATGCAGGAACACAAGCATTGCTCCACTGCCAGTGAGCTTGGTCAGTACCTTGGTGGAGTTACTTGCATCACCTCTCTGTGCAGGAAGCCTTTCTCTTCTTTTGCCTTATTCATTTTTCATAACTTTGCATAACACTTATTCATTTTAGAGGTGGAAGAGGGATCCCGACTTATTGAGAGCATAAGAGGTCGTTCCTTCAGAGAAGTAGTTTATTATATACCTCTGACGTGCCTGTTAAGGTTTCCCCCCTCATCTTACTCTACTTGACTTAGCTAGCAAGGGTTAACCCAAAAAAAACCGACTAGAGTAGGTGACACTAGTTAGCACACAAGCGTTGTGTTTTCACCAAGGTTCACTTCGAATAGTACATATTTTCCATCACATATCATGGAACAAAAGTAAAAATTTCTTCACACAAAGGAAAGATGACAAATAACCAAGTAGTGATAGCTGCACAAGGCCTCTTGTACTTTACCCAACTTGTTTGAAGAGTCACGCACAGTTTCATACAAAACTAACCTACAAACAAAATAAGAAAACAAATAACAAATCAAAGCAGAAGCAGAAGTAAATGCAAAAGCAAAGTGAGTAAACAAACAAACAAGAAGACAAACAAACATGCAAAGAAAGAAAGCAAACATGCATGCAAACAACGTAAAAGCAAACACTATTTCTACTCCTAAGCTAACTGTGCATGGGCCTGATCACGTGAAGTGATATTTCCAATGCAACCATCAATGCATTGGTTGACCCATGTTGGTGAAGGCTTGGTCTGCGAGCAACCCAGTTGTGCGAACCAGCAAAAAAGAAAGATATAACAATGAAGACAAACACACTTCATGTTTAAAAGTGTCCACGGGACATAAGTGAGTGCAAGTACATGACATGTGGTCCGTGGACTTGTCACGATGCTGTGCGACACTGCGTGCAACTGTGAAGCATACACATACTCTTGATTGTGACATGCAAGCAAACAAAAGAAACAAAGACAACTTGCGTCATGCATGTGTGCTTGCAATGTAAGATTCCTCCAATGCATGAGTGATGGGATCGTGCAGTTCGAGTGGAGGAAGCATGATCTGTGTGTGATATTGATCTTCAATTCATACAGATGAGTGATGAGGAGCCTCGGGTGATTGAACAATTTCCTGATCGGAAGTGAAACTGACCTCCATAGAGTGAGGGCCTGACATAACCATCAACTCGAGCTGAAGTACCTCGACAGCCTGGAGTGTTTCAACTTCATCGTCAAATAGATCATCATAAATCGGTGGCTTCGAAAAATCAACTACAATAGAATCATGATCATGATCGAATATGGGAGTAAATGGATCACGATAGCCATGATTAAAAAAATCAATGATTTCATCGGCATCCTCATGATCTGATGAATCAAACAGAGGGGTAGATGAAAAGCGGACAAATTCATCCTCTATGTTTCCGGAAAAGGCAGATGAAAAATCAAGTGGATTTTCAATGAATAACTTATCCTCTCCATTGTCGGATGATGGAATGACATCCGGTGTGTCCTGTGAGTGATCAACAATGGGTGCATCCATGGATGAAGATACACATGTGAAATCATGGATGACAGGTTCAAGAAAGATGTCAAGAAGGAATGGAGGGGGCTTGGACGGAAGGGAGTCATCCTTCACCGAGTTTTGATGCTCAAGCTCCCACTCATATTCTTCATGAATACAACGCATGTTGGTTGTGAAACACCAACTCTGTTAGTGGTTTGTTCCTCGTTCACAACAAGTGTAGAGTCGGGAATGGAAGAACACAAGGCAGTATCATCCAGAGGAACAAACAAGTGTGAAGATGGAGGATGTGGAACATAATGCATATGAAAACACGATGGAATCAAAACAAAATCCATGCAAAAATCAAGCGAAGTGATGTTGGGAGGATGTGACAACCGAACAAATGTGTGTGCTTAATCTCACACATCACTCTGCAGTGGTGGATATGTTTGATGAGGGGAGGGCGGACAATCACTTGTGACAATGACGTATCCATCTGTGATTGTGCAACTCCATCACTGAAGTATGCTGAGGGAGGCTTGGGCTCAAAATTCTTCATGGGATGGATTGATTTGTTAAGAAAATACTCGAATCTCTCCCAATGATAAGGAAATTTCATCTAGCTTTTCAGAGCTTGAAACTGCAAATCACGAAAGCGCCGCCAATAATACATAGGCGATTAATGCGGAGCCTTCCATTGTTGTAATAGTTTGTGGTCAAGATGTTCTGGATCAAAATGATAGAAAATATCTTCAATAAGATCACATAAGTGCTCAAGTGAGTGCACACTATCAGCCATTAGGTTGCACAACCACCGATGTGGGGATTCACAAAGTGTGTATGCAAGGAAAAAACTGGCATGGGCATCAGAACATCCATCTTCCTCATCAAGCATGGCAAGGAAGTCATGTAAGAACATAGGCTAGGCCACTTTGCCTTCACCATCATACGTGTATATAGACAATAGATCAAAAACTCCCTCGTGATGTGGATAGGTTCAGCATGCGAAAAACATCATGGAGGGTTGAGAGTGAAAGACTCCATGATAAATATGCAAAGGTTTAAAACAGGATGAGAAGACACAACTTTCATCTGGCCCTCCTTTCAGTGCCAGAAATGTTGACGGTGCTGGACCCACCAATGTTGGCATTATGATACAAGTGTTGTCCTTGATGGCAACTCACTCAGAGGTTGGTACAGGTAATGGCAACTTAATCAGAGGACAGATCTTAGTACAGCAGGCCAAGAAAGTTCATACACGTAGGTTCATTAAGCCCAAGTCGCGTATACAAGCAGGTTCACTATATACCAAGTCGCGTATACGCAGGTTCGCTATATACCAAGTCTCGTGTACATGCAGGTTGGCTTCATTAAAAGAGCGTGTATGTGGAAAACTTATCTTTGGTCCGTGGCGGTTATTCCTTGGAAGTTGTGCCTATAGTTTTGGACCATGGTGTCTCGACGGACGTGTTGATCCCTAGTTTTGAAGCTGATGGTATTGTGTTACTATGGTTTTGGACCGTGGTATTGTAAAGGGCCTAAGGTTATATAAGGAGAAGATCATTAGGCAAGCTGGAGCAAGCAAGGTGTGTCTGATGAAGTGAGAAGATCTGGTATTGCTATTTATCTGTTCGGGACGCTTGGCAAGGGTCGGATCTGACAGTGAAGGCATAAGTAATTATTTCTAGATCTGCACGCGGGCTGCCTTTGGAGAAAGTGCGTATACACGCGGTTTTGGTATAGTGAAGTAGCGTATGCATAATAAGATTTGATATTTCAGGTTGCTGTTGATTCTGGCGGTTGTTGCAGAGTTCTGGGCTCTGGTTTGGGTTCTGTGTTCTTGATGATAGGGTTTCATTGATTCAGTATTGGGTTGTTTAATGAATTATGATGCAAGTATAAGTTGACGATTGTATTGCTGTAATGTTTGTTTTGTACTCTTGGATCCAGTCTGAAAATTGATGAAACGTGGTCCCTGAAGGAAAGAAGGTTGTAAGGTCAGCACCTACGTACTAGTAAATGGATCGGCTAGTACAAGAGCTGAGGGGGTTGTAGCTCCCTTCCAGAAGTAGTTGGAAAACGAGAGAGGGTTGTAGCCCTCTGCAGGTTGTAGCCCACGTACTGGTAAAGGACTGCACCAGTACATTGTAAAAGAAGTTTCTTATTAAAGAAGAAAGAGACGAATTGCAGCAGGTGGTTTTCACCCACATTGGGTTTCCACCTTATATCATGGTGTTCATGTGTGTGGCTCTTGTGTGATGTTCTGTTCTGTTATACTGCACCTGTTTACTGTTAATATGCTTAATAATGTTCTGATGCATTTACTGAAGATTAAGCTAACAGAATTATAAGATCTCTAGATATACGCGAGTTGCATTAGACACAGTAGCGTGTACACGCGGGTTCACTTAATTGAAGTAGTGTATATGCTTCTGAGTATGAAATTGGAAAGGTTTTACTGATCTGATAATACTGATTCACCCCCCCCCCCCCCCCCCCTCTCAGTATTATTTCCAACAATTGGTATCAGAGCAGGTCCTTCAGAGGAAGCTTGATCGCTTGAAGGAAAAGATCCATCAAAATGAATAATCCAGAAAGAGAGGCACACATTAGGCCACCAGTCTTTGACGAGAACAATTTTACTCATTGGAAGATAAAAACCACTGCATATCTACAACCACTTGGAGCAGAAATTTGGGGAATCGTAGAAGGAGGATACAAATTCCCATCAGCAACTCCTACAGATCCAGCAGAGAAAAAGAAATATGAGCTCAATGCCAAAGCTGTTACTGTCCTATTGAGTAGTTTGACACAATCAAAATTTATGAAGATCATGCATTTCAAATCAGCTAAGGAAATATGGGACAAAATCGTCACAAGCTACGAAGGAGATGATCAGGTAAAAAGAGCAAAGCTTCAAACTCTCAGAATTCGGTATGAAACTCTTAAGATGCATAGTAATGAAAGCATAGCTAATTATTTCCTGCGTATGGATGAGATTGTGAATTGTATGAGGGATCTGGGTGAAGAATTTGAGGAAGTTGTCTTAGTTGAAAAGGTTTTGAGATCTCCGTCTGCTAAATTTGATTCTAAAGTATCTGCCATAGAAGAAAAGGAGAATGTGCAGAAAATCACCATGTCACAGCTTCACGGGATCTTAACTACTTTTGAAATGCGACAAGAGGTACCACCAGAAGCCGTATTCGAAGTGTCAGAGGAAGAAGATGAGGTAAATTTTGTCAAGAATCTTGAACGGGGAACTGGATGGTTCAAAGGTAAGCTACCTTTCAAATGTTTTCTATGTGGTAGAGTTGGTCACTATGCTGCTAGATGCCCTCATAACAAAGGAACGATATCTGAAGAAGATTGTAGAAGCTATTATACCCATATTACAAGTTCATTCAATGATAGTGAAGATATTAGAAGTCTCATGGCACATGAAAAGAAGAATGCTTCATCCAATAATAGCAAAGATATTAAAAGTCTCATGGCACATGAAAAGAAGAATGCAGAAACTGAAGAAGTTACCAAATTAAATGAACAATTGGAGACAGTAACCAGGGTAAGGGAGCAATTGCAGGATGTAGTAAAGGATCAGAGCATAACTATTCAAAGGCTTGAATCAAAGATCCTCTCTCTAAAAGAAGATCTTAAAAAATCAAGAGAACAGAACAGAGAAGCTCTTGAAGATCAAGAACATGAAGTGATCAAACTAAAGCGACAAGTGGAAGAAGGAAGAAAAGCTGAAGAAGACCTAAGGAATCAGTATCTGAAAAAGGAAGAACAACATCAAGTTGAGGTAAATATTTTGAAAGGTAAACTAGAAGAAAAGGATAAGCTTTTACGATTTCAAGATAGTACTAAAGTCTTGGATGATATTCTTAATAGCCAAAGGTCTCCTGCTATCAAAACTGGTCTTGGTTTTCATGAATATGTTGAAGGTGAATCTAGTTCACAAGGTGAGGCAAGAAATTCTAAGGAGAAATATGAAATGCTCAACAAGGAACAACCAAGGAAAGAAATTCCTCAAGGAAGATCCTTTAATCCTAACTATGGATGTGATAGACGATTATCTCCTCCACTGAATAATGTTGAATGTCATGTATGTCATAATCTTGGACATGTTGCAACCAGATGTAGAAGTAGAATGGTTCAAGACCATTACAAAAGATCATTGCATCCCAGGTATTTCAGAGGATATTGCTTTGCCTGCAATGCATATGGACTCAAAGCAATTGATTGTGATAGAAGGAACATGAAATATGTAAGATGTTATACATGCAACAAATATGGACATAAAGCAAGGGAATGCAGGAGCAGATTTCAAAATTCAAAACAAGAGGACCATACATCATCACAGTTCCAGAAGACAGAGACAGAAAAGTGTGGCATAACTCAGTCAGCTAACATAACAGACACATGGGAATCTGAAAGTGATGAATTTCAGTATTCCTTGCATACGCTGATATAATGAAGACAAGTCGCGTATATACACGAGTTACAGGCTGCAAAGTCGCGTATATGAAGAAAGGGCAGCAGAACAGACCCAGGTTCAGTCATGGTTGGCTCAGGCTCAGGGGGAGCAGAACAGACTCAGGAAATGGTTGGCTCACACTCAGGGGAGCATATACTTCAAATAATTCATTGTTGGCATTATGGTTAGAAGTTGCTGATGAAACTAAATGATACATCTTGTTGTTTGATCAAAGGAATAGTATTGCATACTGATGCTTATGGTACAGATCTGAATGGCTGGTCTTAGAACCTGCATCTGCTCAGGGGGAGCATGGATAGATTGGTACACTTTGGCATAAACAAAGGGGGAGCCAAATCAGAAACTTCAGCATATACTCAAGGGAAGTATGGACAGCAGAAGGTATACCAAAGAAGAGAATATCTTGGTCCGTCCTTTGCCCTTGATGTCAAAGGGGGAGAGTGACTTGGTGTGGTGGTTGCCATCAAGTCCAAAGGGGGAGATTGTTGGCATTATGATACAAGTGTTGTCCTTGATGGCAACTCACTCAGAGGTTGGTACAGGTAATGGAAACTTAATCAGAGGACAGATCTTAGTACAACAGGCCAAGAAAGTTCATACACGCAGGTTCATTAAGCCCAAGTCGCGTATACAAGCAGGTTCACTATATACCAAGTCGCGTATACGCAGGTTCGCTATATACCAAGTCGTGTGTACACGCAGGTTGGCTTCATTAAAAGAGCGTGTATGTGGAAAACTTATCTTTGGTCTGTGGCGGTTATTCCTTGGAAGTTGTGCCTATAGTTTTGGACCATGGTGTCTCGACGGACGTGTTGATCCCTAGTTTTGAAGCTGATGGTATTGTGTTACTATGGTTTTGGACCGTGGTATTGTAAAGGGCCTAAGGCTATATAAGGAGAAGATCATTAGGCAAGTTGGAGCAAGCAAGGTGTGTCTGACGAAGTGAGAAGATCTGGTATTGCTATTTATCTGTTCGGGATGCTTGGCAAGGGTCGGATCTGACAGCGAAGGCATAAGTAATTATTTCTAGATCTGCACGTGGGTTGCCTTTGGAGAAAGCGCGTATACACGTGGTTTTGGTACAGTGAAGTAGCGTATGCATAATAAGATTTGATATTTCAGGTTGCTGTTGATTCTGGCGGTTGTTGCAGAGTTTTGGGCTCTGGTTTGGGTTCTGTGTTCTTGATGATAGGGTTTCAATGATTCAGTATTAGGTTTTTTAATGAATTATGATGCAAGTATAAGTTGATGATTGTATTGCTGTAATGTTTGTTTTGTACTCTTGGATCCAGTCTGAAAATTGATGAAACGTGGTCCCTGAAGGAAAGAAGGTTGTAGGGTCAGCACCTACGTACTAGTAAATGGATCGGCTAGTACAAGAGCTGAGGGGGTTGTAGCTCCCTTCCAGAAGTAGTTGGAAAACGAGAGAGGGTTGTAGCCCTCTGCAGGTTGTAGCCTGCGTACTGGTAAAGGACTGCACCAGTACATTGTAAAAGAAGTTTCTTATTAAAGAAGAAAGAGACGAATTGCAGCAGGTGGTTTTCACCCACATTGGGTTTCCACCTTATATCATGGTGTTCATGTGTGTGGCTCTTGTGTGATGTTCTGTTCTGTTATACTGCACCTGTTTACTGTTAATATGCTTAATAATGTTCTGATGCTTTTACTGAAGATTAAGCTAACAGAATTATAAGATCTCTAGATATACGCGAGTTGCATTAGACACAGTAGCGTGTACACGCGGGTTCACTTAATTGAAGTAGCGTATATGTTTCTGAGTATGAAATTGGAAAGGTTTTACTGATCTGATAATACTGATTCACCCCCCCCCCCTCTCAGTATTATTTCCAACAACCAACATGTCAGGGGATCTCCCTGGTAAGAAGTCCCAATTAGACCTTAGGCCCTTTGGTGTAGGAGTCCCAGTAGTGGGTCGTATGGTATCGCCTTGATCGTGGTTTTGTACATAGGCAAGTAAGATATCCCTGTTGGTAGCAAGGGTGTGACATATGTAGTAAGTCGAGGAAGGTGCATGAGCAGTTCTAACACACAGAGGGTGAGGTGAGTGCACCCCGTGGAAACCTATGAAATCACGCAGTTAAGAAAGGAATACACGAGCAAAGATGCACCATAACATGGAAGGCAAGTAAGCTAGCAATCCAGAGTGATGGTTAAACCAACAACACATTTCAGAAAGATTCATATATACATGTACAAAAAATAGCTACACATGCATGCGTAAGAAAACAGATACATATATCATTTAGAGTAAACAAGATATCTGAAATACAATACGACATATGCATGAAACGTGCTGGCTCTATTATATTAAGAAGTGTAAGTTCCAGTCATACAATACATCCATGTCCAACCACTAGTTCTGACAGCGGAACATTACAGTCACTACTGCCTGCTCCTCCAAAGAGATATACTAGCTCTGTGCAGTGGAGAAGCCAAGGCTCATTACAATACTATCCAAGATTTCTCTAAGATACTCCTATTGGAAGCTTGGCTGACCAAAAGCCTCTACAATGAGTTATGAGGGACTATATATAGCAAAGGGTGGGGTGGCCCTTGACATTCCCCTTTGTGACAGTTCATCTACCCTCATGACTCTTCATCTACTCTATGGTTGTTAGATCCAACCATCGACACTTGAACTTACACTTGACAAGATGTTACATTACAATGCACATGTACCCATGTTAGACAAAATGGCTTGAGAAAGCCATGCAAGACATCACTATGACTCAGACAATTGTTGGAAGACTAGCTCTTCAACATCCTCACGGTGATCGATAGTAGCGAATTGATGCCAAGCTCAGTAGTCCGCGATGGTGTCCATGTACTCTAAGGTGACATATTTCTGGAAACGAACTCTTGCCTCCATAGCATCTGGTACACTACTCGGGCTCCTCTGTCCAACTCGTCTAATAGCATGTGCATCATTGTCTTGAGTGTGGCTGGACTAGCAACATACTTGTGCATGGTGTCTGCACTGATTGACAAGTCTGGGCTGGTGGCTCTCGCATCAACTCCTCAAAGTACGAGTCAAGCTCTAGCTGGACCTATGCCTTTGTCTTGGCCTAGGTGAGTGTACCAATAGATAGGATCGCATGTGCACAGATAATAACATCCATACTCTTGAATAAACGTGCATGGGAAGCCTGTAGACTAGTGATGAGCTGCGAGAGATATTCATAGTTCTGAATATGAATTTGGATGTGTGCCTTCAGCTCGACCGCTCTGGGCTTCATCATCTTAGGCAAGTGTAATGGGGCTCCCTTGTATCTCATCATCCATGTTTACATGTAATCAACAAAAGCATGCATGCTTGACAAGATACGTGCTCTCCTAGCACATCGCTGCTACCAACTGTTGGATATGGACAACTGCCTTATGCACAATACCAAACTTGGAATACAATGCTCGCATGACTCTGTCAAGGGACAATACTTCATCCAATATTGCCTTCTTCAATTCTGCTCAGGCGGATGCTGTAACCAATTCTCCTCCTTGCTTGGCCATATGTAACTCCTTAGCTATTCTCACGTTCTCAGCTATCAGGAAGCGAACACTTGAGCCAGTGGCTTCGGCATATGCCCTGGTAGCATCGGCCAATTCTATTAGATTTTTGCGCACGTCAGACATGATCACTTGTTCCTCAAATTGTGCAGGAGATGTATGATCCTCCGAAGTTGACACTTTGCGATATTTCACATCTCTATGTTGAGACTCATCGAATGAGATGTTGCGCATTCCTCCTTCCGGCTGATCTCTAAGGATCTCAGTTTCTCCTTGGTTGCTTGGGACTTGCTCCTCTTCTAGATGCGGTGAAGCTGGTGGGTCGACCTCTTGATGGTGAGGCATGAGGTCGATGTCTTTCTCTAAATCCTGTTGCTCCATATCCATATCCATCTGTTCAAGTGCTTGCTCTATCTCCTGAGTGAAGTCCTGCTCCTGCAATGGTTCAACCTGTCTGCTTGATGCCAGCTGTTCTAATGAGTCTACTACCTGTACGGGCGCAATTTCATCTGTCTATACAAGTTACACCCCCTGCTATACCTATTCCTAATGCAATTCCTTCTCTTGTTTACACAGCTCTTGTTCCTTCTGGAGTTTCTCCTTCAACTCATGCAACTCCTTCTCTGTTTCCTTCATTCTTCGTTTCTCTCTCTACCTTTGCGTGTTTCTCTTGTCACATTATTGCCTCTTTACCTCTATTGCCAAAGCTGCTTTCTGCACAAGTGCATCTTCTTGGAACTTGCAGCTTTGATCTTTCTCCATGCTGTCGACAATCTTCCTCTTGCCCTTGTCGTGCACTGGTATGTTTACCTCTGCTGCTGCTACTTCTGGTGCTCTCCGGGATGTTGCTTCACACTACTTCGCTATCCATTCCACAACAAGGCTGACCAGTTCATTGAGTCTGGAGGAGTTGTAACAATATCTCCATGGGTCTTCCTCCGCCCAATGACATGCCCCGTGGATCCAGTTAAATTGTACTCTCGTGTAGTGGTATTTCACAAGACAATGCAGGTCATACGGATTGTAACTTCGGGCATCGAATGGATATTTCTTCATCTGTTCTACTTCGACATCCACATGCTTGAAAGTCTGTATCTCGTAAAACCCAATCCGCAATGGAAGAGCGGGCCAAGGTGCCTTCTTCTTCTGGTGTAGCCTAGCTGATAACCCTGCCGAGATGTGATATGATACTTCCTACATGATGAGTTTTTCCAAGGCAAACTTTGGTAGAACATGCGGAGGCTTCTCCACATTGTACATCCATATGAAGGTTCCAGAAGACGAGGAATACTAATAAGCTATGTCGATCAGTGCCTCCATTGCTACCTTCGAGATGCAGGGTGGATCCTGTTCGAATATCATCTTGTAAACCGGGGTGACAAAATGATTGGACAACTGTGTGATGACTTCTCTGAAGTTGTATTTAGACAACGTCTTACAATAAGTGTTCACAGAGGTCTCCGCCGGTGTCCATGCCCACTTCAAGCTCGAGAAATCCTGGCAGGTACAGATTGCATCTAAGATGTAAGCGAATATGTAGATTTCTGATTGCATACCTTTGGGCGGATGTCGAGACATTGTTTCCTGTTCCTTCAGCTGGTGAGCCAACATGTCAAACTAATTGCATCCTTTTCCTTCTCGGCAAGTTGGTCCAACGTGATCACCCAACTCTGTGGGAAGGTTTACATGTTTTCTTGGCCATACATATGACATGAAAAGATGACTAAGTATTGATACACCTTCCACAGTATCTTTGTCTTGTAGACCTGGTTGGGTGTCATCCTGAATTTAGTGGCTCCTTCACCCAGTTCTTCAAGATATCTCTGGAGTTGGCATTGTTGTTGGGTATGCTGAAGGGTGTCTCCATGGTGATCACGGGCTTTGACATCTAATACATCTCATCATAATCCTGTGCCCTGAAGGTAGCAATCTTGTCCCGCTAACACTGCTCAATGTCATCGTCTCAGGATCAGTGTGCGAGACGATCCAATGTATCATGTCCGCGCATGGGAGCACGAGATACCTACATGAAATTTGGTATAAGCCAGACTTGTGGATGTTCACATAGACTTGGCGGTCTTTGAGGTCTTCCCCAAATGTGCCTGCAAATGCATCATTGACCTCTTGCCATTTCAGCTTGATGTCCTTGTCTACAATTAGCTTGGTGTCTTCATAGATCGGCAGACTTGTAGACACTCGCTCAACTGTTGCTCTAGTTACACTTTCGTCAATATTCTTTGATCCTCTTCTTTTGGAGGCCATTGATCCTAAATTGCTAAGAGGTGGACGAACACCTGTTAGATCTGGAGACATAGTGACATGCATGGTAAGAAATCTGTCAGTTGAAACCAAAGCAATCTGAGGAACGACATGCAACATACCTGGGGATTGTTTGGCCAAGGATTGCTCAATTTTTCCTGAGAGGCTGGGAGACTGGCTTCCAGAACTACGAAAAAGGTAGTCTAGGCTATCTTGGGAGGTTGGATGGCTGCTGGCTGCTAGAAGTATGCAATGCACAATTTCAACTGGAAATGGTTGTAGCCAAGTGACTGCATAGCGTAATTTTTTGGGCCAATAGTCATTGTCCCTCAAAATTGCGTAATGCAATATTGGAGGATAGTCACTGGGTAGAAATATGCATTTATTGAGTTGAAGATAGTGCCTTCCCTCTCAGGATTACACAATGCTGTCTTGGTGAGGTAGCGTCCAGGCCAAGGCTATCCAGATCCATCGACGGGCAACTGAAGGAAAATGCGAATGTGAATGCATGTTGATTCTGAGTGAAAGCAGGAGTGAATGATCGTGCATGCAAACAGTGAATGAGAGATTCAGAAAATGGAACGACATGCATGTGGGTGAAGCAAGTTACCGAATGAGTGACTGTTTGTGCAAAACAGTTTCATGCATGCGACAACAGTGATATGCTAATGAAAAATGAAATGATGCTAGTACAAGCTAGTATACATGTAAGTGAAATCAAGCGTTCATAGAAATCAAGCAAACAACACTCACACAAGTGAAAACACAAAAAGTGACAAAAATACTGTAAAAGACAAGTTAAGAGTACTTACCCATGAATAGCTGAGCTGGATGTGTCGAAGACTCCTAGATGTGTTGTGGGATGTCAGAGCCCCAATATCGATGTGAATAAGTGAGCTTTGAAGTTTTGAATAAACAAGTTTGAGGTTCATGATGCACATGCCACAAATCTAGGAAAAAGCGACACTTGGAGGAAAGATTCTAAAATGATCTTTGCATGTAACCTCCAGCTGCTAAAAATAGCTCCCTAAAATCTAGGGATGATTTTTGCATGTTTCTTTCTGCTCTTTCAGGAAAAAGCAACCCATGCATGCAAGTCAAGTTTTTTCGATCCCGGGTGGAACTAGTCAACTCAATGGCGCATGCAACAACCTGCTCAGCTGAGGGGAAAATTTGCACATTTCTGGGAGGGAGCTGGGTTGATTGCCCAGAAGGATGCTCAATTTCTTAGCTGAGGAGTTGAATACTACCCAGAATTGCGCAATTCCTAGGCTGAGCAGTCCTACTGGGAGGAATTGCGCAATTTTTTCAGTGAAGCTTGATAGGCATATTTATGCAATTTTGGAGCCCAACAGGCTGCTAGACAAAATTGCACAATTCTAGAGGGAAGGTTGGTTCCACTCTAGAATCGTGCAATTTCTTGAGGGAGTTTCTCAGCCTATAGCTGGACCAAGTCCAGAGAAGCAACTTGTGTGGGGGGTGCAACAAGTTATCATGCATATGTTGGTAGTCTGCTAGAGAATCATTGAAGCTTGTGCAATTGACAAGGCAAGACATGTTGTTGAAGAAGGTTGGTAGGGAGGCTTTAAAACGAAGCTAAGGAAAAATTTTGGAGGGTGGTTGTAGCTACTACAACACCATCAGTGAATGAATAAGCTTCCTTCCCTTCAACATTCTCCAAAACTTCGTTCGTAAATGGTGTTGGAAATGGGTCATGAACACATGCATCATTGAGCTTCCTCAGGTTTATGCATATTTTGATTTCACCCTGCTGCTTCTTCTCTTGAACTACCATAGGGCTCACCCAATCAGATTCTTCTATTGGCTCAATAATTCCTGCTTCCAACATTTTATCTAGCTCTTTGCGCACCTTTTCCTTATACTTCAGATTCGGTTGGTAGGGTCTCTGTTTTACGGGCTTCACATCAGGCTTTAAAGTGATCTCCATCACGCATAGATCCCCTACTATTCCCTTCTAGTTCGAGAACATGGTAGGAAACAAGTCTTGGTATTCGCGCAACAGCTCCACAACTTTATCAACTGTATCTTCATCCCAATAATATCCTATCTTTGAAAAATTAGGTTGTGCGTTGGATCCATTGTTTACTTTCCTGGTATTCAAAGGTTTTGATATATCAGGGTTCTCTGCTTTAGGTCATTTAACCTTGCACTATCCTTTGACCTCTGGAATATTGATTTTTCATGGATGATCTTCTTCTTCTTCAACAATCACATTGCAACACTCTAGCGCATGGCGCAACTGTATACTCCATTTTGGTTGAACCCATTCTACTAGCTCTTCAAGTGTTCTAAAGATAACGACCTTAATTTCCTGGAGTGCTTCATCAATGCACTCGAATCCATCCTCAAAGCTGAAAGTTAATAAGAATCTCTTCCTCAAGATTTCCCATTCGACTGTCCCATGGCATTGCTCTGTTTCCAAATACCAATTCATGGGAATAATATCTAAGGTGTGATAGAAAATGTGCACCCATTCCTGTTGTGGCTCTTCACCCCATGCTTTAATCCACTGCGCCAAGTGTTCATGCGAATCATCCTTTCCACTATGTTTCTTAGTCATTTAGGTATTAACATATCTAAACCTGAGCTTCATCATTCGCTTGTATTCCTTCCAGTCAGTGAAGATTTCCTTATGCACACCCCACCAATGAGCAAGTGTAGTGCACAGTGCCAATTCAAGTGCCTGGAATCAATGTTCCTCGGGCACCTCCCTTTCAAACTCATCTAAAAAGAGATTAATATCATTTAAGCCATCATAATGCGGGAATTTTCTTACCTCTATAGAGATGCACCGCAACGATTTTGTCATCATATTGAAACGTAGCATAGAGACTTCATGCAACCCATTCTGCCAGTGTTCGAGGTCTTCATCTAAGTCCAAAGTATAAGAGCGGTCTCTATCCCACGTGATCTACCCATCTATAGTGGGATTGATCCAATCATCATCGTGCACATTAATCTTGTAGATTTGATCCAAATCATCATCCTCCTCATAGTCGCGGACCGGTTCAGTGTACCACATTCCTTCAACGCGATCCAGTGGCACAATAACCCTAAGCACCTTCCTTTCAAATTCCATCCTCTGCTTCAAATAATCATTGCATCCATGTTCGAGGCCCAATAAATTCCTAGCAACGTAGGGTAAGGATTGTTTTCATCCACTATTTCAATTACCTCATAGTCAGCCAACGCACTCGCTCCTTCAATGACCACTATTACCCCATACAGATGCCCCATAGGAATGATATTCACAACGAAGGATCCACATCTTGCATTTCACTGTTTCTAGCTGATTTTTCTTGACTCTCAGACGTAGAAGCTTCAACAAAATTCTTCTTGGCCTCTATAAAATTTTCTTTAGACTGGTTGAGGTCAGACTCAAATTTCATTTAAGCATCCTTGTGCACCCATTCCTTCGGTCTCTGCTACTTTCCTTTATCTTCTGCTATGGC